>CM022777.1:1818921-1936421 GCA_012411365.1 Ameiurus melas
TGCCTGGAGCACAAGGGGGCGTGTATGAAGCACAAGGGAGCGTGTCTGAATCATGAGGCGTGTCTTATTCTGATGTTATTTAGTCGTTCTGTCAGAGTCACGTAGCTCTCTGTAGCACTACATGTGTTTCTGAGTCCTGCATTCTCCACTACTGAATATGAACTTCACAATCACTGTACTGATTTCTCTCTGTCTGTGTGTGTGTGTGTGTGTGTGTGTGTGTGTGTGTGTGAGAGAGAGAGAGAGAGTGTGTGTGTGAGAGAGAGAAAGAGAGTGTGTGAGAGAGAGAGAGAGTGTGTGTGTGAGAGAGAGAGAGAGAGAGTGTGTGAGAGAGAGAGAGAGAGAGTGTGTGTGTGTGAGAGAGAGAAAGAGTGTGTGTGTGTGTGTGAGAGAGAGAGAGAGAGAGAATGTTTGTGGTCTTTCTATATTTTAATCTTTATTACTGATAATAAATCTAATCTAGAGAGTAAGTTAGACACGTTAGTTAGACATTACTAGCTAGGACTGGTAAGAGCTTTGTTCTGGTTAGTGCTTTTTATTATAAATCTGTTTCATCACATCACTGAGTTACTCACCGCAGTGTCTCCAGTTTACACTCGTGTTTCTTCAGTAGATCACAGAGCTTCTCCACTCCTGAGTCTCCTAGTTCACACTCACTTAGATCCAGCTCTCTGATGTGTGATGGATTTGTACAGAGAGCTGAAACCAAATCAGTGCAGGATTTCTCATTTACTCTGTTCCATAATCTGCAGAGGGAGAAGAAAAGATGATTAGTGTCTTATTAAAAACTGAAATCTACATGTATAATGTGTGTGTTCTGTGGGGTTCAAGTCTGAGTTAGTCATTATGGGTTATTGGGTTATTATTAATCCATTTAGAATGAAATCTAGAATTCAATAAAATGTCGATATTTTCTGAATACTTTCTGAACCCACTGTATATACCTAATACACTGTAGTTTTATAATAATATTTATAATCATTTAAATATATTAATACATATTCAGAAAGTCTTTCTAAATGAATTATAAATGACTGAAGAATATTAAACTGCTAAAAGATTATTAGTGTTAGAATAAATGTGGACTATTTAAAATGTACAGGTTAATTACTCACTTTAGTTTCTGCAGGTTACATTTAGGATTCTTCAGGAAATCACACAGATTTCTCACTCCAGACTCTCCTGCTTTATTCCTGTTTAGATCCAACTCTCTCAGGTGTGAAGGATTTAAAACCAGAGCAGAAGTCAAATGTAACCAGTCATCTTCTGTAATACTGCCTTCTTTATACAACCTAGAGAGAGAGAGAGAGAGAGAGAGAGAGTTAAATTTTGGGTATATTTACATATCTACACTTTTGAATCATTTTTTCATTTAAAAAGAAAGGAGAAAGAAAAAGAAATGTATTTGAAAATGGAGAAAGAAAAACTATGTTAACTCTCATTTTCAGTGAGGAGTTTAAGGAGCGAGTGAAAGTGAAGTGTGATCATGTGATCCTGCTGAGAGTGCACAGACAGAAGGACACTCGCACATGGAAGCTTCAATTCACAGCAGCTCACACTCTCTTAATAATCATATTGCTAATAATGTTCCACACGCTGAGGTTGGCCATTGTACTCTCTGTTAATGACACACTCCACACACCAGCTAATTACAATAATGCATGGAAATAGAGATCTAGATGTTTATAGTTGTTCCTTACGTAAGTTTCTGCAGTCTGTAATGTGGATCCTGCAGCAGAGCCGAGAGATGCTTCACTTTGACGTCTTCAGGTGTCTTATATCTCAGATCCAGCTCCGTGTGCAGTAAGGGGTTTCTTCTGAAAATGTCAGTAAGACACTTGTAGGCTTCCTCTGCATCAGCACTTTTCAACAACCTGTAGAGAAAAATGATATCAGCAGGTTAATAACTGTGTACTGAGAGCAATAAGGAACTGATTGTTGTGTGCTTTAGCTGTGCTTCAGTTTCTGTTTTCAGTGTGTATCCTTATCCAGCTATATCTGTTACACAATCAGTGCACACTAATCCTCATTTCTTAATAAAATATTCATGATCAGTCTTTACTGTTACTGTTTATAACTGTTCAAACACAAAACTCTATCCAGCGCTGTTTCCTGGATAATCAGCAAACCCACTTAACATTACAGTGTGATATAGTGACATCAAATCATTCAGATTAAATCATTCAGCAGAATTCAATCATTTTCAAATGCTAAATGCTAAAGTGATAGAAATATAGCTGTTTATGGTTATCTAGATCTTTTTTCTCACCTCAGTGTCTCCAGTGTACAGTGTGGATCCTGTAGTACATCAGTGAGCAGCTTCACTCCTGATGCTCCAGGGTCGTTCCCTCTGAGATCCAGCTCTATCAGGTGTGATGATTTCAGAGCTTCAGCCAGAGCAGCGTATCCTTCCTCTGTTATACTGCAGTCTGAAAGTCTAAAAGGATAAAAGTACAAATAATTGTCTTGATTTTTTATGTACAAAATCTCTTATTATGAGCAAAAATAAATGTGAGTAAATAAAAACTGAAACGATAATTTTGCTCATTTTTGATGATTAAAATAATTTTCTAAGCTAGAAAACTTTTCTGATAATTTTTTGAATGAGATTTTTCTCCACTGTCTGGAGAAAACATTATGATGAAAACATTATGATAAAATCGTAACAGCATTATAATTCATTTTGTGTCTGAAATCTGAGACTTTTCTTCACTGCCAATCCCAAATACACCCATGTAGTGTGACTCCCTAATACACCCATGTAGTGTGACTCCCAAATACACCCATGTAGTGTGAGTCCCAAATACACCCATGTAGTGTGACCCCAAATACACCCATGTAGTGTGAGTCCCAAATACACCCATGTAGTGTGACCCCCAAATACACCCATGTAGTGTGAGTCCCAAATACACCCATGTAGTGTGACTCCCAAATACACCCATGTAGTGTGACCCCCAAATACACCCATGTAGTGTGAGTCCCAAATACACCCATGTAGTGTGAGTCCCAAATACACCCATGTAGTGTGACTCCCAAATACACCCATGTAGTGTGAGTCCCAAATACACCCATGTAGTGTGAGTCCCAAATACACCCATGTAGTGTGACTCCCAAATACACCCATGTAGTGTGACTCCCAAATACACCCATGTAGTGTGAGTCCCAAATACACCCATGTAGTGTGACTCCCAAATACACCCATGTATTTATTTATTTAGAAACCCTTCATAACTAATGAAGATCATAAACTTGTTTGTAAATTACATACACCTCTATCCATCCATCCATCCATCCATCCTCAACCGCTTATTTGTTATCGGGTCATGGGGGCAGCAGCTCCAGCAGGGGACCCCAAACCCTTTCTCTTTCCTGAGCCCCATTAAGCAGCACTGACTGGGGGCTCCCGAGGCGTTCCCAGGCCAGTGTGGAGATATAATCTCTCCACCTGGTCCTGGGTCTTCCCCAAGGTCTCCTCCCAGATGGACATGCCTGGAACACCTCCCTAGGGAGGCGCCCAGGGGGCATCCTTACCAGGTGCCCGAACCACCTAAACTGGCTCCTTTGTTCATAATGCTTTGTTAACTTGTTCATGAGAATGTTTGTTCATTTAAATTCTCAACCACCTCAACTGGCTCCTTTCTACGCAAAGGATCAGCGGCTCTACTCTGAGTTCCTCTCGGATAACCGAGCTTCTCACCCTATCTCTAAGGGAGAGGCCAGCCACCCTCCTGAGAAAACCCATTTCGGCTGCTTGTACCCGCGATCTAGTTCTTTCGGTCAATACTACGGCATACTATGTTACACACACCTAACAGGTTTTATCCACATAGACTTTATCTGGAGCTTGCACACAGTTCTACCTCAAAAATACAATGATCAGTAATTTCTCCATCTCAGTGACGGTCAGCAGTGGTGTGACCAGGTTTCAGTCTTTCATTATTGTGTTCACTCTCTGATGCATGATAATTAAACACACACTATCTAGAATACCTTCATATTTTCCTCAAGTACAATATAGTGTTGTTGGTTTTGTTTTAAAAAGTTTTTAATGTTGTTTTCCTCTAAGAAATCTTGTTTGAAGATTGCAAATTTGGCCTAAATATCTGATAATGGAGGCTTTTAAGAAACATTCGACAAACAGACTCACATGTATTGTCCTTTGTTAATCTGTTCATTACTGAATACGATTCACTGTTATTGGGAAACACTCCCCTGAATGAGTTCCTGACTAATCTATTCCTACATGCTACAAATATACTTCTAGTGAAGTAAAAATGTCAGTGATCTAGTAATGTATACTATTAAATGACTTACACAAGCTTCTGGAGTTTGCAGGATGAACTCTTTAGTAGAGTAGAGATCTTCTCCACTCCTGGATTTCCCAGTGTGTTCTCACTCAGGTCCAGCTCTGTCAGGTGTGAAGGGTTTGCAGTAAGAGCTGATATCAGATCAGTACAGCCTCTCTCTGTAACACCGCTCTTACTCAGTCTGCACACAGAGAACACAGCTGAGATAAACATCTCTAAACAACCCACAGGATCAACCATCCAAAATAATACCAATGTAGAAGAAATAATAGAGTTATAATGGAGTGGTGAGAACGTGTGGAGTGGACTGTTCACCCACACTCTCAGAACCACAGTAGATTCTGCAGCAGTACTGATTGGACTAAACAGAGTATACACTACACTAATATCTTTAAAGATTTAATGTGAACACAAACAAAAGTAGCAGGTGAGGAAGTCAGACCACATACCTGAGTTTCTCAGTTCTACACTGCAGATCCTTCAGTAGAACAGAGAGCTGCTTCACCTCTGAGTCTCCGGATATTTTCCCACTCAGATCCAGTTCTCTCTGCAGTAAGGGGTTTGTACCCAGAACTTTAGTCAGAAAATCACAGGCCTCTTCTGCTTCAGGACTCGAGACTCTAGAAAGAGAAACACATTTCATTAGGATACTGATATCAGCACTTTGAGTATGGACGTTTTCCCCCAATACAATCCTGTTGTTAAATTTTATGAACCAGAACAGACATAACAGCAGCTGGCTTTGTTCTCTGTTGATATTTAAGATCTGTCTTATGTATGTAAATTTCACACACTTTCATAGTAAAAAATTTCAGGTGGTCTGGAAATAATGTCAGATGTCAGCAGCTGAATTTTATTGTTTATAAAATACATTGATACCTCAGCATTAACAACATGGAAATTCCTTTCTAATCTTGGGTCTTCACAAGGTCTTGCAATATTTTAGAAACTTTTCTGAGCCATGTTTCTGTGAGTTTGTCCTGGTTTTCACTTTGTTTTGTTCTGGTTTCTGGTTATTGTATTTGCCCTTTGGATTTGTTGAACAGTCAAATGGATTCTTTGAAATGTTGAACCTCTTGCCCAGACACATGGATTACAATTGTGTCTTGCCATGTTCTCATAAACCCTGCATCTGCATTTTACTTCTCTGTCCTGAGTGTCTTTTTACACTGTAATTTTCAGAACTATATATATTAAAAAAGTAGAAAATGTAACCATGTAATGGGCTTCCCAGTGGTCCAGTCGTGTGAAAAATTAAGTACACCCCATGGAAATTGTTGTCTTTTTTAATATATTTGGACAAGCAAACATGACGTTGATAAACTTGAACAAATCCATAAGGAAATATTAGCTTTTTCCATCATTTATTCAACAGAAATATCAGTAGATGTGATATTCTTCTGTGGAAAAAGTAAGTACACTCTTAGCCTCAGAAGTTAGTATTGACCAATTTTTAGCAGAAATAACTTCTAGGTGTTTTGTATTCCAGTCTTGCTGGAATTTTTAACCACTCTCATGCAATATTCTTTCAGTTGCAAGATGTTTGAAGTTTTTCTTGCATGTTCTGCCTGTTTCAAATCCCCACAACAAATTCAATGAAATTCAAATCCAGGCTTTGACTAGGCCATTCCATAACCTTCCATTTCTTCTTTTTGAGCCATTCCTTGGTGGATTTGCTCGTGTACTAAGGATCATTATCCTGTTGAAAGGTCTTGTCATATCACATCAGACCAGTGCAATTCCCATCCTGCACTGCAACCTACGAACATGCATGCGATTTACTCTCACAATCACACCACACATATAAGAGACTGTTCAAACACTTAGTCCTTGTGAAGTATACACTCAGTTGCCTTGTCTCTGTCGTTACTAAGCCTTAGATCGTGTGTTTATTCTTGTGTTTTGACTTTGCTTATGTTTATGACTTTGTCTCCCTGCCCTGTTTGTGCTCTTTGCCTGATCGCCTGACCTCTGATTCATGATTATTGTCTTCTGCCTTATCCTTGTATGTCTTTGGACTGGGGAGGAAACGGAGTACCGGAGGAAACCTCCACAGCACAGGTAACACCCACCGGCCGGGGAATCGAACCCAGGACCCTGGAGGTGTGAGGCGAACGTGCTAACCACTAACCACCGTGCGCCCTAGCAAACCATCAAAGTACAAAATATTTCCATTGTAAAAAATTTGTGTAAATCAAAAACTCACCTCACAATCAGTTTAGAGTTTGACTTCCATAGAAAACTAAAAATATTCCATCTTGACACACTGTAGTTCTCTCTGAGGTCCAGCTCTTTCAGATGTGATGAGGAGTTACATTCCCGAGCCTTAGCCAGGTCTCCACATTGTGTTTGGGAGAGACCACATTTACTCAGTCTGAAAGAAAATGATAATAAATCATGTTTCATGGTGAGACAGTGACATGACAGTGACAGTAACATCTCTGAGGGGTTTGAAATTAATAGTCATTTCAGTAGCCAACATTTATAAACATTATTTAAGGGAAGCACAGGTACTGTCACATTTCACCTGAGATTATATATAATTAGATTAATTAACATAAAATAAACAATGAAGCATGTTATGCTACAGAGGTCACCTTTTTATAACTAAAGAATTTAAATGGACTTTAATAGCTTCTTTGACTTCATAGAGTAAAATTATGCCAGATTCAGTTCAAAAGGTTTTTTTTATTGAATTATCCATCATTCTATTTTTCAATGTATTTATTTTTATTACATATTTCAGAAGTAAAAAATAATTTACTTCAGTATCTCCAGAGTGCAGTTTGGGTTCTGCAGTAGATCCAAGAGCTCCTTCACTCCTGTGTTTCCAATTGTGTTCTCACTCAGGTCCAGCTCCTTGAGGAGTGAGGGGTTTGTTCTCAGAGCTGATACAACAGCAGCACAATCTTCCTCAGTGAGACTGCACTTACACAACCTGCAGGAGAGAGAGAGAGAGAGAGAAAAGAGAGAGAGAGAGAGAGAGAGAGAGACAGAAGAAAGAGACAGAGACAGGAGAGAGAGACAGAGAGATAGACAGAAGAAAAAAAAAGAGAGAGAGAGAGAGAGACTTAGCAGATTACTGTGACTAATTTCATTGTGCTTTTCCCTACTCTACTTAATTGACTTGAATATAGTTAAAGAGTGTTAACTTTCTATCCGCTCTTCTTCTGTATCTGTCTCTGCGTGTTACTTTGATCATGTCTAGATATGTATGACTATAAACCTCGCTGTTGGCCTTGTGGCTTGTTTGCAATTCTTGCGGTGGTAACTGCAGTTCTTGCTGTAGTGATATAATCAGGTACAATATATATTGTGTATATATAATATATTGTAGGATCCTGTAGGATTTTATCATCTGCAGATTAACTGATAGTTTGTGACCAGTGTTTATAATGTTTCTAGAAGGTTTTCCGTTACTTTTTGTAGCTGCAACTGGTGTTTGCAGGTGATTAAATAGAATTTACTATATAAATAATAATAATAATAATAATAATAATAATAATACACAAATTTGGTCATTTCAAACAGTAACACTATACATATATTGCCAGAATGTCTTCTTAAAGTCCTCTGCTCTTCTTTCGGACACTATTAGTTTTATTCTAAGTGATGACATTACCCCAGTTTCTGCAGTTTGAACTGTTGATTCTTCAGCACACCACAGAGCTCCTTCATTCCTGATCCTCCAGGTGTATTCCCACTCAGCTCCAGCTCTCTCAGGTGTGAGGGGTTTAAACTCAGCGCTGATGCCAGAGCAGCACAACCTTCATTTCTCATCCTGACCTTATTTACCCTGTATACAGAAAGAGAACAAGTAAGAGAAGTATTTGATCTATTTTATATCCATTTGATCTATTATTTTAAATGTAAAATGTAAGGGAATAACTGATGAAAACTAACTTGAGTATCTGAGGTCTGCAGTGTGGATCCTGCAGTAGAGCAGAGAGCTGCTTCACCTCAGAGTCTCCGTGTATTTTCTCACTCACATCGAGTTCTCTCTGCAGTAAGGGGTTCTTATTCAGAACTCTATAAAGTAACTCATAGCCTTCCTGTGCAGCAGGACTTTTCAACAATCTGCAGATAAAGAAAGGAAGAATATTTTACATATGGTAAAAACTCACATTTTAATTCAGGATATGCATGAACAGGGACGAGGACATTAAAACCTTTACTGAGAAGCTTCTGTGTGTTTTAAAGAGAATAGTAGGTTAACTACAATCATATGCACACATTCCTAGATTTTGGGGTTCTTAATTAAGGTTCAGTTGTTCCTGAAATAAAATTTATTTTAATTATTTATCTTCAATCGGAAGAAAGACAAAAGTAATCTCACCATGCCCTCACTGTTACCTATAAAATACTACACACTCAAATAGATAAAGAACTGTCTTTAAGAAATAAGACGGACTGTTAACAGACCATCACTACTGTACTTTGGCATGAAGCTTGGTTCATCAGTCAGTGTATTACACAAAATCTGATTTATTTCATTTTAACTACAGTGATAGCTGTAAGTGCAAAATGCTTTCACTTTAATGTTACTTTCATGCAGAGTGGTGCACAAATTTATTGTAACTTGTTATTAATATCATTTTTGCCTATTCCAACATAGCAGCGGTACTTAACCAGGGGGTCGTGACCCCTGGCGGGAGGGGGGAGGGGAGACGGGTTCGCTAAGTGGCAGCAGGGGGTCACAGGAGAACTTTTACTTTAAATGATTGTACACAGAGGTTCACAGAGAAGCCCCTGGAGGATTTTTTTTATATGTGTGCACGCTGAATAACAAGAACTGACATGGCACAGAAAAAAATTCTCCCATTCGCATCAATTTATCTTTTTGTCCAGCGCTGGTGTACCAGAAGAGCCAGACTCATGATAGTTTGAGTGTTTTCCTCAGCCACAACTGGACCACACCACATCCTCTATCCAAGCGCAACTGTCTCATTGAGTAGTCTGAAACATTGGGCGGGGCAGGTGGGTTCTGGGGGAGATCAGGCTGTGGTGGGGGCGGGGAGCTAAGGAGCTACTAAAAGTGTGTCACACTCACAAAAAGGTTAATAACCGCTGCAATATAGTGACAGATCAAAGTATTTAAAGATGTGACTGTGCAGCTAATAACAAATACAAAACTGCAGTAATATTACATCATAATTCAACTTTGACATTTTTCCCTTAATTTACAGAAATTTGAATTAAATAATAGTTTCATTTTCTCTTCAAATGTTAAAAACAAGCTTCTGAATTAAGTACATGCCCTTCAGTTGTCTTAATTTACTTACAAACAATCTGTGTTCCTAAAGTCATTTTCAGGTCTCAGGTGATAAACTGTTCTCTTTTCATTGACTCCACCCGGGAAGGCCCGGAATTGTTATATTGGATCTATTACTATATATTATTAATTTAATTATATCATCTCACCTCAGTGTCTTCAGTGTACAGTGTGGATCCTGTAGTACATCAGTGAGCAGCTTCACTCCTGATGCTCCAGGGTCGTTCCCTCTGAGATCCAGCTCTATCAGGTGTGATGATTTCAGAGCTTCAGCCAGAGCAGTGTATCCTTCCTCTGTTATACTGCAGTCTGAAAGTCTAAGAGGATAAAAGTACAAATAATTGTCTTGATTTTTTATGTACAAAATCTCTCTCATTCTGGGCAAAAAAAAATAAATGTGAGTAAATAAAAACTGAAACAATAATTTTTGATGATTAAAATAATTTTCTAAGCTAGAAAACTTTTCTGATAATTTTTGAATGAGATTTTTCTCCAATGTCTGGAGAAAACATTATGATGAAACCGTAACAGCATTATAATTAATTTTGTGTATGAAATCTGAGATTTTCTTCACTGACAATCCCAAATACACCCATGTAGTGTGAGTCCCAAATACACCCATGTAGTGTGACTCCCAAATACACCCATGTAGTGTGACTCCCAAATACACCCATGTAGTGTGAGTCCCTAATACACCCATGTAGTGTGACTCCCAAATACACCCATGTAGTGTGACTCCCAAATACACCCATGTAGTGTGAGTCCATAATACACTCATGTATTGTGAGTCCCAAATACACCCATGTAGTGTGACTCCCTAATACACTCATGTAGTGTGACTCCGGCGCTCCAGTGTATGTCTACGAACAGATAAAGGGGATTTTTGTGAAGACACAGATCTGTCTCAGGACATGTAAATATATTTATGGGTAATTATTTGGTTTAGTTTATCAGATATACATTATTTTTTTAGTAACAGATAATTACTTAAACAATAAGTATCAGTTACATGTCTTCACTTTCAGGAAGAAGGAAACAAGGGAATCCCTGACAAACACTGTGTATGTGCAGGACTTGCAGAGTGCCCCTGTGTGCACAGGAACAGAATAAAAATACACACCTGCACACACTAAACTAACACAAACTCCTCTACACTCACATCACAAAAATGAACACAACTAAAACAAACAACAATAAAAGATGTACATAGTTTAGATAACTTTAGGAGTGTTACATGTAATTACGTGTCTGTCATTACACAACAGTTTTCCACACTGACACCTCTTTATTCAGTTCACTTCTCTGTCCATCACTGCTATTCATTTCTGCTTTTAGTAAAGATTTCTAGCTAATGTGTGTGGTGTAGAAGGCTGTTAGTGATCTGCTATGCCAGCCATCAGCCTGCTATTGTAACTGCTCATGTAGCACCTGCTGTAAAAACAGTAAGAACTTGGTATATTTAAACGAGGCTTTTGTGGAACAATCTCACAGCTAATAGATAAGACAGTTCACGCATGACCCTGCTGCTGCATTAAAGTGGATCTATCACAGCGTCTGGATAATGGATGAAGTGTGTATTAGACATTACCTCACAGTCTCCAGTTTACAGTCTTTATTCTTCAGTACTGCAGAGAGCAGCTTCACTCCTGAATCCTGAATCCTGTTCTTACTCAGATTTAGCTCCCTCAGGGTGGAGGATTCTGATCTGAGAGCTGTGAGTAGAGCTGAACATCCTTTCTCTGTCAGATTACACTCACTGAGCCTGAAAGCACAATTAATCACACTTAACAGTGGAATTATGGGTAGAAGATATATTTATTTAATATTACATTAATATTTAATATGTCTTTGTTTGGTGTGTATTTATTTCTCTCACTACTCATTACTACTGTAAAGATACTGAAAAGAAACCATTCATTCTTTACATGTATAATGAAAGTTTCTAAATTAATAAAGAAATAAATTCCTTACTGAAGTTTTTCAGGTCTGCAGTGAGGATCCTTCAGTAAAGCAGAGAGTTGCTCTACTCCTGAGTCTCCTTCTATTTTCCCACTCAGATCCAGATCCGTCTGCAGTATCGGGTTTATACCCAGAACTTCACTCAGATGATCATAAGCTTTCAGTGCATCAGGACTTTTCAGCAACCTGTAGAGAGAGAAAGAACAGAGAAATGCTAACACTAATTATATTTACACCAATGCAGTGGTACTTTTTAGTAATTGTTTGGTCCATGGTGGAAAACTAAACAGTAAAACTTTAGTAATTACTCAGAATTAAGGCTGTATTTTACATGTACTGGGGGAAAGCCCATCTTCAAAAAACTGCTAAAGACCCATCTCTTCCGTAAACACCTGACCAACTCATAAAAAAAAAAATAAATAAATAAAAAAAACACAACGCACTTACACCTCTACTCTGTGCACTTTGCTTCCTCTGGAATTTAATTAATGGATCTTGTATAGTAGCACTACTTGTATTGATCTTTGCTTGATATATCGCTTTGCTTATTTGTAAGTCGCTTTGGATAAAAGCGTCTGCCAAGTGAATAAATGTAAATGTAAATGGAAAGCGCTCACCTCAGTGTCAGTTTACATTTTGTATCATTCATCAAACTCCTAATCTCCTTCATTCCTGATGCTCCAGGGTCGTTCCCTCTGAGGTCCAGGTTTATCAGGTGTGATGACCGGTTTGACTTCAGAGCTTTAGCCAGAACAGTGTATCCTTCCTCTCTTATATTACAGTCTGAAAGTCTGGAGAAGGAGAATAAAGTTCATCATTCTCGGGTGAGTTTTGGGAAATGTTCATAATGCTTTGTTAACTTGTTCATGAGAATGTTCGTTCATTTAAATTCTCAACCACCTAAACTGGCTCCTTTCTACGCAAAGGATCGGCGGCTCTACTCTGAGTTCCTCTCGGATAACCGAGCTTCTCACCCTATCTCTAAGGGAGAGGCCAGCCACCCTCCTGAGAAAACCCATTTCGGCTGCTTGTACCCGCGATCTAGTTCTTTCGGTCAATACTATGGCATACTATGTTACATACACCTAACAGGTTTTATCCACATAGATTTTATCTGGAGTTTGCACACAGTTCTACCTCAAAAATACAATGATCAGTAATTTCTCCATCTCAGTGACGGTCAGCAGTGGTGTGACCAGGTTTCAGTCTTTCATTATTGTGTTCACTCTCTGATGCATGATAATTAAACACACAATATCTAGAATACCTTCATATTTTCCTCAAGTACAATATAGTGTTGTTGGTTTTGTTTTAAAAGGTTTTTAATGTTGTTTTCCTCTAAGAAATCTTGTTTGAAGATTGCAAATTTGGCCTAAATATCTGATAATGGAGGCTTTTAAGAAACATTCGACAAACAGACTCACATGTATTGTCCTTTGTTAATCTGTTCATTACTGAATACGATTCACTGTTATTGGGAAACACTCCCCTGAATGAGTTCCTGACTAATCTATTCCTACATGCTACAAATATACTTATAGTGAAGTAAAAATGTCAGTGATCTAGTAATGTACACTATTAAATGACTTACACAAGCTTCTGGAGGTTGCAGGATGAACTCTTTAGTAGAGTAGAGATCTTCTCCACTCCTGGATTTCCCAGTGTGTTCTCACTCAGGTCCAGCTCTGTCAGGTGTGAAGGGTTTGCAGTAAGAGCTGATATCAGATCAGTACAGCCTCTCTCTGTAACACCGCTCTTACTCAGTCTGCACACAGAGAACACAGCTGAGATAAACATCTATAAACAACCCACAGGATCAACCATCCAAAATAATACCAATGTAGAAGAAATAATAGAGTTATAATGGAGTGGTGAGAACGTGTGGAGTGGACTGTTCACCCACACTCTCAGAACCACAGTAGATTCTGCAGCAGTACTGATTGGACTAAACAGAGTATACACTACACTAATATCTTTAAAGATTTAATGTGAACACAAACAAAAGTAGCAGGTGAGGAAGTCAGACCACATACCTGAGTTTCTCAGTTCTACACTGCAGATCCTTCAGTAGAACACAGAGCTGCTTCACTCCTGAGTCTCCGGATATTTTCCCACTCAGATCCAGTTCTCTCTGCAGTAAGGGGTTTTCACCCAGAACTTTAGTCAGAAAATCACAGGCCTCTTCTGCTTCAGGACTCGAGACTCTAGAAAGAAAAACACATTTCATTAGGATACTGATATCAAGCTTTGAGTATGGACGTTTTCCCCAATACAATCCTGTTAAATTTTATGAACCAGAACAGACATAACAGCAGCTGGCTTTGTTCTCTGTTGATATTTAAGATCTGTCTTATGTATGTAATCACAAATTTCACATACTTTCTGTAAAAATTTCAGGTGGTCTGGAAATAATGTCAGATGTCAGCAGCTGAACTTTATTGTTTATAACATACATTGATACCTCAGCATTAACAACATGGAAATTCCTTTCTAATCTTGGGTCTTCACAAGGTCTTGCAATATTTTAGAAACTTTTCTGAGCCATGTTTCTGTGAGTTTGTCCTGGTTTTGACTTTGTTTTGTTCGGGTTTCTGGTTATTGTATTTGCCCTTTGGATTTGTTGAACAGTCAAATGGATTCTTTGAAATGTTGAACCTCTTGCCCAGACACATGGATTACAATTGTGTCTTGCCATGTTCTCATAAACCCTGCATCTGCATTTAACTTCTCTGTCCTGAGTGTCTTTTTACACTGTAATTTTCAGAACTATATATATTAAAAAAGTAGAAAATGTAACCATGTAATGGGCTTCCCAGTGGTCCAGTCATGTGAAAAATTAAGTACACCCCATGGAAATTGTTGTCTTTTTTAATATATTTGGACAAGCAAACATGATGTTGATAATCTTGAACAAATCCACAAGGAAATATTAGCTTTTACCATCATTTATTCAACAGAAATATCAGTAGATGTGATATTCTTCTGTGGAAAAAGTAAGTACACTCTTAGCCTCAGAAGTTAGTAATGACCCCTTTTTAGCAGAAATAACTTCTAGGTGTTTTGTATTCCAGTCTTGCTGGAATTTTTAACCACTCTCATGCAATATTCTTTCACTTTAAATATTTTTTAAGTTTTTCTTGCATGTTCTGCCTGTTTCAAATCCCCCCCACAACATTTCAATGAAATTCAAATCCAGGCTTTGACTAGGCCATTCCATAACCTTCCATTTCTTCTTTTTGAGCCATTCCTTGGTGGATTTGCTCGTGTACTAAGGATCATTATCCTGTTGAAAGGTCTTGTCATATAACATCAGACCAGTGCAATTCCCATCCTGCACTGCAACCTACGAACATGGCCGTCATGGACCGCAATTCCCAGAACACACGTTCATTCTAATCACGCACTCCTGCGTGCGATTTACTCTCACAATCACACCACACATATAAGAGACTGTTCAAACACTTAGTCCTTGTGAAGTATACACTCTTGCCTTGTCTCTGTCGTTACTAAGCCTTAGATCGTGTGTTTATTCTGGTGTTTTGACTTTGCTTATGTTTATGACTTTGTCTCCCTGCCCTGTTTGTGCTCTTTGCCTGATCGCCTGACCTCTGATTCATGATTATTGTCTTCTGCCTTATCCTTGCATGTCTTTGGACTGGGGGAGGAAACCGGAGTACCCGGAGGAAACACGGGTACACACACGGCCCCGGCGGGAATCGAACCCAGGACCCTGGAGGTGTGAGCCGAACGTGCTAACCACTAACCACCGTGCGCCCTAGCAAACCATCAAAGTACAAAATATTTCCATTGTTGTAAAAAATTTGTGCAAATCAAAAACTCACCCCACAATAAGTTTAGAGTTTGACTTCCATAGAAAACTAAAAATATGAAATAATTGTTCCAGTACTGATAATCAGCATGGGATTGGTCTGTCTCTATTTTAGGTTAAACTGGGAAAGTTGTGCAGAAGATTAAAAAGCAAACTATCTTTTAAAATACAACATATTTCCAATTTTGTTCTCATTTGTAAAAAAATAAATAAATAAAAAATAAAAAAATAAAGAACTTTCTCTTTTTGTTTCTCATTTTTTGTACAATAAAAACTCACCTCACAATCAGTTTAGAGTTTGAATTCCCTAGAAAATAACTAAAAATATTCCATCTTGACACACTGTAGTTCACATCTTCTATCCAAGCGCAACCGTCTCATTGAGTAGTCTGAAACATTGGGCTGGGCAGGTGGGTTCTGGGGGAGATCAGGCTGTGGTGGGGGCGGGGAGCTAAGGAGCTACTAAAAGTGTGTCACACTCACAAAAAGGTTAACAACCGCTGCAATATAGTGACAGATCAAAGTATTTAAAGATGTGACTGTGCAGCTAATAACAAATACAAAACTGCAGTAATATTACATCAATTCAACTTTGACATTTTTCCCTTAATTTACAGAAATTTGAATGAAATAATAGTTTCATTTTCTCTTCAAATGTTAAAAACAAGCTTCTGAATTAAGTACATGCCCTTCAGTTGACTTAATTTACTTACAAACAATCTGTGTTCCTAAAGTCATTTTCAGGTCTCAGGTGATAAACTGTTCTCTTTTCACTGACTCCACCCGGGAAGGCCCGGAATTGTTATATTGGATCTATTACTATATATTATTAATTTAATTATATAATCTCACCTCAGTGTCTTCAGTGTACAGTGTGGATCCTGTAGTACATCAGTGAGCAGCTTCACTCCTGATGCTCCAGGGTCGTTCCCTCTGAGATCCAGCTCTATCAGGTGTGATGATTTCAGAGCTTCAGCCAGAGCAGCGTATCCTTCCTCTGTTATACTGCAGTCTGAAAGTCTAAGAGGATAAAAGTACAAATAATTGTCTTGATTTTTTATGTACAAAATCTCTCATATTCTGGGCAAAAAATAAATGTGAGTAAATAAAAACTGAAACAATAATTTTTGATGATTAAAATAATTTTCTAAGCTAGAAAACTTTTCTGATAATTTTTTGAATGAGATTTTTCTCCAATGTCTGGAGAAAACATTATGATGAAAACATTATGATATAACCGTAACAGCATTATAATTCATTTTGTGTATGAAATCTGAGATTTTCTTCACTGCCAATCCCAAATACACTCATGTAGTGTGACTCCCAAATACACCCATGTAGTGTGACTCTCAAATACACCCATGTAGTGTGACTCCCAAATACACCCATGTAGTGTGACTCCCAAATACACCCATGTAGTGTGACTCTCAAATACACCCATGTAGTGTGAGTCCCAAATACACCCATGTAGTGTGACTCCCAAATACACCCATGTAGTGTGACTCCCAAATACACCCATGTAGTGTGACTCCCAAATACACCCATGTAGTGTTACTAAATAGTAGTGTGACTCCCAAATACACGTGTAGTGTGAGTCCCAAATACACCCATGTAGTGTGACTCTCAAATACACGCATGTAGTGTGAGTCCCAAATACACCCATGTAGTGTGAGTCCCAAATACACCCATGTAGTGTGACTCCCAAATACACCCATGTAGTGTGACTCCCAAATACACCCATGTAGTGTGACTCCCAAATACACCCATGTAGGTTGAGTCCCTAATACACTCATGTAGTGTGACTCCCAAATACACCCATGTAGTGTGACTCTCAAATACACGCATGTAGTGTGAGTCCCAAATACACCCATGTAGTGTGAGTCCCAAATACACCCATGTAGTGTGAGTCCCAAATACACCCATGTAGTGTGACTCCCAAATACACCCATGTAGTGTGACTCTCAAATACACCCATGTAGTGTGAGTCCCAAATACACCCATGTAGTGTGAGTCCCAAATACACCCATGTAGTGTGACTCCCAAATACACCCATGTAGTGTGACTCCCAAATACACCCATGTAGGCTGAGTCCCTAATACACTCATGTAGTGTGACTCCCAAATACACCCATGTAGTGTGACTCTCAAATACACGCATGTAGTGTGAGTCCCAAATACACCCATGTAGTGTGAGTCCCTAATACACCCATGTAGTGTGAGTCCCTAATACACCCATGTAGTGTGAGTCCCTAATACACCCATGTAGTGTGACTCCCTAATACACTCATGTAGTGTGACTCCGGCGCTCCAGTGTATGTCTACGAACAGATAAAGGGGATTTTTGTGAAGACACAGATCTGTCTCAGGACATGTAAATATATTTATGGGTAATTATTTGGTTTAGTTTATCAGATATACATTATTTTTTTAGTAACAGATAATTACTTAAACAATAAGTATCAGTTACATGTCTTCACTTTCAGGAAGAAGGAAACAAGGGAATCCCTGACAAACACTGTGTATGTGCAGGACTTGCAGAGTGCCCCTGTGTGCACAGGAAGAGAATAAAAATACACACCTGCACACACTAAACTAACACAAACTCCTCTACACTCACATCACAAAAATGAACACAACTAAAACAAACAACAATAAAAGATGTACATAGTTTAGATAACTTTAGGAGTGTTACATGTAATTACGTGTCTGTCATTACACAACAGTTTTCCACACTGACACCTCTTTATTCAGTTCACTTCTCTGTCCATCACTGCTATTCATTTCTGCTTTTAGTAAAGATTTCTAGCTAATGTGTGTGGTGTAGAAGGCTGTTAGTGATCTGCTATGCCAGCCATCAGCCTGCTATTGTAACTGCTCATGTAGCACCTGCTGTAAAAACAGTAAGAACTTGGTATATTTAAACGAGGCTCTTGTGGAACAATCTCACAGCTAATAGATAAGACAGTTCACGCATGACCCTGCTGCTGCATTAAAGTGGATCTATCACAGCGTCTGGATAATGGATGAAGTGTGTATTAGACGTTACCTCACAGTCTCCAGTTTACAGTCTTTATTCTTCAGTACTGCAGAGAGCAGCTTCACTCCTGAATCCTGAATCCTGTTCTGACTCAGATTCAGCTCCCTCAGGGTGGAGGAT
This sequence comes from Ameiurus melas, assembly GCA_012411365.1. Lineage (NCBI taxonomy): Eukaryota > Metazoa > Chordata > Actinopteri > Siluriformes > Ictaluridae > Ameiurus > Ameiurus melas. The sequence goes on from CM022777.1 coordinate 1,837,445, forward strand.
TCTGATCTGAGAGCTGTGAGCAGAGCTGAACATCCTTTCTCTGTCAGATTACACTCACTGAGTCTGAAAGCACAATTAATCACACTTGGAATTATGGAATTATGGGTAGAAGATACGTATATTTATTTAATATTAGATTAATATTTAATATGTCTTTGTTTGGTGTGTATTTCACCTATTTATTTCTCTCACTACTCATTACTACTGAAAAGATACTGAAAAGAAACCATTCATCCTTTACATGTATAATGAAAGTTTATAAATTAATAATGAAATAAACTCCTTACTGAAGTTTTTCAGGTCTGCAGTGTGGATCCTTCAGTAAAGCAGAGAGTTGCTCTACTCCTGAGTCTCCTTCTATTTTCCCACTCAGATCCAGATCTGTCTGCAGTATCGGGTTTATACCCAGAACTTCACTCAGATGATCATAAGCTTTCTGTGCATCAGGACTTTTCAGCAACCTGTAGAGAGAGAAAGAACAGAGAAATGATAACACTAATTATATTTACACCAATGCAGTGGTACTTTTCAGTAATTGTTTGGTCCATGGTGGAAAACTAAACAGTAAAACTTTAGTAATTACTCAGAATTAAGGCTGTATTTTACATGTACTGGGGGAAAGTCCATCTTCAAAAAACAGCTAAAGACCCAACTCTTCCGTAAACACCTGACCAACTCATAAAAAAAAATAAAAAATAAATAAAAAAAAACACAACGCACTTACACCTCTACTCTGTGCACTTTGCTTCCTCTGGAATTTAATTAATGGATCTTGTATAGTAGCACTACTTGTATTGTTCTTTGCTTGATATATCGCTTTGATTATTTGTAAGTCGCTTTGGATAAAAGCGTCTGCCAAGTGAATAAATGTAAATGTAAATGGAAAGCGCTCACCTCAGTGTCAGTTTACATTCTGTATCATTCATCAAACTCCTAATCTCCTTCATTCCTGATGCTCCAGGGTCGTTCCCTCTGAGGTCCAGGTTTATCAGGTGTGATGAGTGGTTTGACTTCAAAGCTTTAGCCAGAGCAGTGTATCCTTTCTCTGTTATATTACAGTCTGAAAGTCTGGAGAAGGAGAATAAAGTTCATCATTCTCAGGTGGGTTTTGGGAAATGTTCATAATGCTTTGTTAACTTGTTCATGAGAATGTTCGTTCATTTAAATTCTCAACCACCTCAACTGTCTCCTTTCTACGCAAAGGATCTGCGGCTCTACTCTGAGTTCACCCTATCTCTAAGGGAGAGGCCAGCCACCCTCCTGAGAAAACCCATTTCGGCTGCTTGTTCCCGCGATCTAGTTCTTTCGGTCAATACTATGGAATACTATGTTACACACACCTAACAGGTTTTATTCACATAGATTTTATCTGGAGCTTGCACACAGTTCTACCTCAAAAATACGATGATCAGTAATTTCTCCATCTCAGTGACGGTCAGCAGTGGTGTGACCAGGTTTCAGTCTTTCATTATTGTGTTCACTCTCTGATGCATGATAAATAAACACACAATATCTAGAATACCTTCATATTTTCCTCAAGTACAATATAGTGTTGTTGGTTTTGTTTTAAAAAGTTTTTAATGTTGTTTTCCTCTAAGAAATCTTCTTTGCAAGACTGTAAATTTGACCTAAATATCTGATAATGAAGGCTTTTAAGAAACATTCGACAAACAGACTCACATGTATTGTCCTTTGTTAACCTGTTCATTACTGAATACGATTCACTGTTATTGGGAAACACTCCCCTGAATGAGTTCCTGACTAATCTATTCCTACATGCTACAAATATACTTCTAGTGAAGTAAAAATGTCAGTGATCTAGTAATGTATACTATTAAATGACTTACACAAGCTTCTGGAGGTTGCAGGATGAACTCTTTAGTAGAGTAGAGATCTTCTCCACTCCTGGATTTCCCAGTGTGTTCTCACTCAGGTCCAGCTCTGTCAGGTGTGAAGGGTTTGCAGTAAGAGCTGATATCAGATCAGTACAGCCTCTCTCTGTAACACCGCTCTTACTCAGTCTGCACACAGAGAACACAGCTGAGATAAACATCTCTAAACAACCCACAGGATCAACCATCCAAAATAATACCAATGTAGAAGAAATAATAGAGTTATAATGGAGTGGTGAGAACGTGTGGAGTGGACTGTTCACCCACACTCTCAGAACCACAGTAGATTCTGCAGCAGTACTGATTGGACTAAACAGAGTATACACTACACTAATATCTTTAAAGATTTAATGTGAACACAAACAAAAGTAGCAGGTGAGGAAGTCAGACCACATACCTGAGTTTCTCAGTTCTACACTGCAGATCCTTCAGTAGAACAGAGAGCTGCTTCACCTCTGAGTCTCCGGATATTTTCCCACTCAGATCCAGTTCTCTCTGCAGTAAGGGGTTTGTACCCAGAACTTTAGTCAGAAAATCACAGGCCTCTTCTGCTTCAGGACTCGAGACTCTAGAAAGAAAAACACATTTCATTAGGATACTGATATCAGCACTTTGAGTATGGACGTTTTCCCCCAATACAATCCTGTTGTTAAATTTTATGAACCAGAACAGACATAACAGCAGCTGGCTTTGTTCTCTGTTGATATTTAAGATCGGTCTTATGTATGTAAATTTCACACACTTTCATAGTAAAAAATTTCAGGTGGTCTGGAAATAATGTCAGATGTCAGCAGCTGAATTTTATTGTTTATAACATACATTGATACCTCAGCATTAACAACATGGAAATTCCTTTCTAATCTTGTGTCTTCACAAGGTCTTACAATATTTTAGAAACTTTTCTGAGCCATGTTTCTGTGAGTTTGTCCTGGTTTTGACTTTGTTTTGTTCTGGTTTCTGGTTTTTGTATTTGCCCTTTGGATTTGTTGAACAGTCAAATGGATTCTTTGAAATGTTGAACCTCTTGCCCAGACACATGGATTACAATTGTGTCTTGCCATGTTCTCATAAACCCTGCATCTGCATTTTACTTCTCTGTCCTGAGTGTCTTTTTACACTGTAATTTTCAGAACTATATATATTAAAAAAGTAGAAAATGTAACCATGTAATGGGCTTCCCAGTGGTCCAGTCATGTGAAAAATTAAGTACACCCCATGGAAATTGTTGTCTTTTTTAATATATTTGGACAAGCAAACATGACGTTGATAATCTTGAACAAAGCCACAAGGAAATATTAGCTTTTACCATCATTTATTCAACAGAAATATCAGTAGATGTGATATTCTTCTGTGGAAAAAGTAAGTACACTCTTAGTCTCAGAAGTTAGTAATGACCCCTTTTTAGCAGAAATAACTTCTAGGTGTTTTGTATTCCAGTCTTGCTGGAATTTTTAACCACTCTCATGCAATATTCTTTCAGTTGCAAGATGTTTGAAGTTTTTCTTGCATGTTCTGCCTGTTTCAAATCCCCCCCACAACATTTCAATGAAATTCAAATCCAGGCTTTGACTAGGCCATTCCATAACCTTCCATTTCTTCTTTTGAGCCATTCCGTGGATTTCGCCGTGTACTAAGGATCATTATCCTGTTGAAAGGTCTTGTCATATCACATCAGACCAGTGCAATTCCCATCCTGCACTGCAACCTACGAACATGGCCGTCATGGACCGCAATTCCCAGAACACACGTTCATTCTAATCACGCACTCCTGCATGCGATTTACTCTCACAATCACACCAAACATATAAGAGACTGTTCAAACACTTAGTCCTTGTGAAGTATACACTCAGTTGCCTTGTCTCTGTCGTTACTAAGCCTTAGACCGTGTGTTTATTCTGGTGTTTTGACTTTGCTTACGTTTATGACTTTGTCTCCCTGCCCTGTTTGTGCTCTTTGCCTGATCACCTGACCTCTGATTCATGATTATTGTCTTCTGCCTTATCCTTGCATGTCTTTGGACTGGGGGAGGAAACCGGAGTACCCGGAGGAAACCTCCGCAGCACGGGTACACACACGGCCCCGGCGGGAATCGAACCCCGGACCCTGGAGGTGTGAGGCGAACGTGCTAACCACTAACCACCGTGCGCCCTAGCAAACCATCAAAGTACAAAATATTTCCATTGTTGTAAAAAATTTGTGCAAATCAAAAACTCACCTCACAATCAGTTTAGAGTTTGACTTCCATAGAAAACTAAAAATATGAAATAATTGTTCCAGTACTGATAATCAGCATGGGATTGGTCTGTCTCTATTTTAGGTTAAACTGGAAAAGTTGTGCAGAATATTAAAAAGCAACCTATCTTTTAAAATACAACATATTTCCAATTTTGTTCTCATTTGTAAAAAAATAAATAAATAAAAAATACAAAAATAAAGAACTTTCTCATTTTTTGTACAATAAAAACTCACCTCACAATCAGTTTAGAGTTTGAATTCCCTAGAACATAACTAAAAATATTCCACCTGAACACACTGTAGTTCACATCTTCTATCCAAGCGCAACTGTCTCATTGAGTAGTCTGAAACATTGGGCGGGGCAGGTGGGTTCTGGGGGAGATCAGGCTGGGGTGGGGGCAGGGAGCTAAGGAGCTACTAAAAGTGTGTCACACTCACAAAAAGGTTAACAACCGCTGCAATATAGTGACAGATCAAAGTATTTAAAGATGTGACTGTGCAGCTAATAACAAATACAAAACTGCAGTAATATTACATCATAATTCAACTTTGACATTTTTCCCTTAATTTACAGAAATTTGAATGAAATAATAGTTTCATTTTCTCTTCAAATGTTAAAAACAAGCTTCTGAATTAAGTACATGCCCTTCAGTTTTGTCATAATTATTACAAACAATCTGTGTTCCTAAAGTCATTTTCAGGTCTCAGGTAATAAACTGTTCTCTTTTCACTGACTCCACCCGGGAAGGCCCGGAATTGTTATATTGGATCTATTACTATATATTATTAATTTAATTATATCATCTCACCTCAGTGTCTTCAGTGTACAGTGTGGATCCTGTAGTACATCAGTGAGCAGCTTCACTCCTGATGCTCCAGGGTCGTTCCCTCTGAGATCCAGCTCTATCAGGTGTGATGATTTCAGAGCTTCAGCCAAAGCAGCGTATCCTTCCTCTGTTATACTGCAGTCTGAAAGTCTAAGAGGATAAAAGTACAAATAATTGTCTTGATTTTTTATGTACAAAATCTCTCTCATTCTGGGCAAAAAATAAATGTGAGTAAATAAAAACTGAAACAATAATTTTTGATGATTAAAATAATTTTCTAAGCTAGAAAACTTTTCTGATAATTTTTTGAATGAGATTTTTCTCCAATGTCTGGAGAAAACATTATGATGAAAACATTATGATATAACCATAACAGCATTCCCAAATACACCCGTGTAGTGTGAGTCCCAAATACACCCATGTAGTGTATTAGACGTAGTAGAACTGTGCGCCGCCTAGAGTGGCAGCAATCCATGTAGCTCCGTAGTGTTCTTCTGTGTTTTTGTTTACTCTTTCTTTACCTTGCACACTTAGAAGTTTTTAGTACTACACACTTTCAGGAGTATTTTTATTCTATCCTATGGATATGGATCAATTATCTAAACGCTCTGGCGGCAGCAAACTTGTGTATACAAGGAATCAGCTGCTCGTTGCACGGCGGAGTGCTGGTGTTGTGCACGTTAGCATTCCCGAGGATTTATGGTGCTTTCGGGGCTGTAGAGCGGGACTCAAATTGAGGAATAAACGGCCGGGAGCGGAAAAGCGGTTATTCAAGCGGAAATTCAAGCCTGCAGTTCCATCGATGGTGATGGGGAATGTGAATTCACTCACTAACAAGACTGACGAGCTAGCTGCCCTGGTAAGGAATCTGAAGCTGTATAGGGAATGTAGCCTGATATGCCTCACGGAGACGTGGCTAACTAGCTGCATCCCCAATGCTAACGTTGAGCTGCCTGGCTTTAGTGTGGCACGCCTGGACAGAGACACTAAACTTTCCGGAAAAAAGAAGGGAGGTGGATTGGTGTTGTACATAAACAACAGATGGTGCAATCCCGGTCATGTTACAGTTAAAGAGACTGTGTGTTGTAAGGATGTGGAGTTAATGGCGGTTAGTCTTCGACCGTATTACATGCCGAGGGGGTTTTCCGCATGCCATTGTTGTCTGTGTTTACGTTCCGGACACGAGCCCTTCCGGACACGGTGTGGCGACGCCATTCACTCTACAATCGCAAGGCTCCAAACTCAACACACAGATGCTTTTTTGCGATCTCTGGCGACTTTAACCACATAACACTGGATTCTACCCTCACTAATTTCTACCAGTTTGTTGATTGCCCTACCAGGAAGAACAGGACAATAGACCTCATGTATGCAAATGTGAGAGATGCATACAGTGCCAACACCCTTCCCCCACGGGAAAGTCAGACCACAATCTCATTTACCTTCAACCATTATACAAACCTAAAGTACAAAGGCTACCGGTTGTCACTCGCACCTTCAGGAAGTGGACATCAGGAGCGGATGAGGCCTTGAGAGACTGTTTTGAGTCCACTGACGGCGGTGCTACAAAATGGAGAGGATTTGGAGGAGGTCACACATTGTACAACTGACTACCTGAATTTCTGTATGGACATCGTTGTTCCCACAAGAACTGTACGCTGCTTTCCAAACAACAAGCCTTGGATAACCAGCAACGTCAAGACCCTTCTCAATAGGAAAAAAGATGGCGTTCAGAGAGGGGGGGATCATGCAGAGCTGAGGCGTGCCAGGGGGGAACTCAAAGCCAGGCTGAAAGAGGCTAAGGAGGAATACAGAAAGAAGGTAGAACAGAAGTTGCAAGAGAACAATGGGAAGGAGGTCTGGGATGGAATGAAGACAATCACTGGACTGGGAAAGAGTGGTAGCTCTGTGGAGGGAGACCTGGATAGGGCGAATCAGTTGAACCACTTCTACAATCGGTTCGACTTCCCTGTTCCAGCTCCAATGGCAGTGGATTGCCCACTACCCTCTGCTGATTTAGACACTGCTCGTGCTTGTTTGAATACACCGACGATGGTCACTAGTCTCCAGTCTTCTGATACCAGACACCACCCGCAGGCGCACCCATCCCCTCCCTTCTTCCCTCTCCCTCTCCTCTCCTCCCATATAATCACGGCAGATCAAGTCAGAGGACAGCTGAGGAAACTCTGCCCTAGGAAGGCAGCCGGGCCTGACAGACTGTGCCCAAGGCTGCTCAGGGCCTGTGCTTCTGAATTGGGGGAGCCACTGAAGCACATCTTCAACATGAGTCTTCGTCTTGGCAGAGTTCCAACACTGTGGAAGACATCTTGTCTTATCCCTGTCCCAAAGAAGCCACATCCAAGTGAGCTCAATGACTACAGGCCAGTTGCTCTAACATCACATGTGATGAAGACAATGGAGCGGCTGGTTTGTGGGGCGCCTTAAACCCCAGTGCACGCCTTGCACTAGATCCACTACAGTTTGCATACAGGGAGAGTGGGTGTGGATGATGCCATCGCATATCTCTTGCACAGGATGCATGCTCACCTGGACAAGGGGAAAAGTGCTGTGAGAATCATGTTCTTTGATTTCTCCAGTGCTTTTAATACCATTAAACCCCTCAGACTGGGTGAGAAGCTCACGCAGATAGGTGTGGATGCTCACCTAGTTTCCTGGATTGCAGACTATCTGACGGAGCGGCCGCGTACGTCAGACTGAAAAGCAACCTCTCTGACACTGTGATCAGTAACACCGGAGCTCCACAGGGAACAGTGCTCTCCCAGTCCTGTTCACACTGTACACGTCTGACTTTTGCTACAACACAGAGTCATGCCACATGCAGAAGTGTTCGGACGATACAGCAATTGTAGGGTATATCAGGGATGGGCAGGAGGAGGAGTACAGAAGCCTGGTGGATGACTTTGTGCAATGGTGCAAACTCAACCACCTACAACTCAACATTGCTAAGACCAAGGAGATGGTGGTGGATTTCGGAAGTGTAAACCCACTCTGCTGCCAGTCACCATTGAGGGGGTTAATGTAGAGATGGTTAACACTTACAAGTATCTGGGAATACATTTGGACAATAAACTGGACTGGTCAGTCAACACTGAGGCACTGTACAAGAAAGGGCAGAGCAGGCTGTACTTCCGGGAGACTGCGGTCCTTCAATGTCTGCAGCAAGCTCCTTCGGATGTTCTACCAGTCTGTTGTTGCCGCGTCCTCTTCTATGCTGTGGTATGCTGGGGAGGAAGCACCAAGAAGAAGGACGCTGGACAACTGAACAGACTGGTAAGGAAAGCTGGCTCGGTTGTGGAAGTGGAACTGAGTGTGTATCACTTCAGTGTCAGACAAAAGGACCCTGAACAAACTGACGAAATATTTTGGACAATGACTGTCATCCACTCCATAACACTATCTCAAATCAAAAGAGCTCGATCAGTGGGAGGCTACGTTCACTGCCATGTACAACCGACAGGCTGAGGAAGTCTTTTGTCCCTAGGGCTATACAGCTCTACAATGCTTCACTGAAAGGAAGAGGTGAGATAGACTTCTCTGCATAGTCTATCTGCCTCTTCACCCCTTCATACATCCACATACACTTCCATAACCTCTTACAACAACAATGTGTGTACTGACTCACTGTGTGATTGTTTTACTATTCATACTGTCTAAGGACTATATTAGCCCGCTTGTGTAACCCACTTAATTCCCAGTCTGTGGATTTGGTATATTTCTCTGTTCTTCTGAGTCTTCTTTAGCATTTTACTTGTTTTTTATTTTATTTCGTTGTATGCTGTATTGTGTGTGATGTCTTTGAGCTACTAGGATCCTGAATTTCCCCTTGGGGATCAATAAAGTATCTATCTATCTATCTATCTATCTATCTAGTGTGACTCCCAAATACACCCATGTAGTGTGACTCTCAAATACACCCATGTAGTGTGACTCTCAAATACACCCATGTAGTGTGACTCCCTAATACACCCATGTAGTGTGACTCCCAAATACACCCGTGTAGTGTGACTCTCAAATACACCCATGTAGTGTGACTCCCAAATACACCCATGTAGTGTGACTCCCAAATACACCCGTGTAGTGTGACTCTCAAATACACCCATGTAGTGTGAGTCCCAAATACACCCATGTAGTGTGACTCTCAAATACACCCATGTAGTGTGACTCCCTAATACACCCATGTAGTGTGACTCCCTAATACACCCATGTAGTGTGACTCCCAAATACACCCATGTAGTGTGACTCCCAAATACACCCATGTAGTGTGACTCTCAAATACACCCATGTAGTGTGACTCTCAAATACACCCATGTAGTGTGACTCTCAAATACACCCATGTAGTGTGACTCTCAAATACACCCATGTAGTGTGACTCCCAAATACACCCATGTAGTGTGACTCTCAAATACACGCATGTAGTGTGAGTCCCTAATACACCCATGTAGTGTGACTCCGGCGCTCCAGTGTATGTCTACGAACAGATAAAGGGGATTTTTGTGAAGACACAGATCTGTCTCAGGACATGTAAATATATTTATGGGTAATTATTTAGTTTAGTTTATCAGTTATACACTATTTTTTTAGTAATAGATAATTACTTAAACAATAAGTATCAGTTACATGTCTTCACTTTCAGGAAGAAGGAAACAATGGAATCCCTGACAAACACTGTGTATGTGCAGGACTTGCAGAGTGCCCCTGTGTGCACAGGAACAGAATAAAAATACACACCTGCACACACTAAACTAACACAAACTCCTCTACACTCACATCACAAAAATGAACATAACTAAAACAACAACAATAAAAGATGTACATAGTTTAGATAACTTTAGGAGTGTTACATGTAATTACGTGTCTGTCATTACACACAGTTTTCCACACTGACACCTCTTTATTCAGTTCACTTCTCTGTCCATCACTGCTATTCATTTCTGCTTTTAGTAAAGATTTCTAGCTAATGTGTGTGGTGTAGAAGGCTGTTAGTGATCTGCTATGCCAGCCATCAGCCTGCTATTGTAACTGCTCATGTAGCACCTGCTGTAAAAACAGTAAGAACTTGGTATATTTAAACGAGGCTTTTGTGGAACAATCTCACAGCTAATAGATAAGACAGTTCACGCATGACCCTGCTGCTGCATTAAAGTGGATCTATCACAGCGTCTGGATAATGGATGAAGTGTGTATTAGACATTACCTCACAGTCTCCAGTTTACAGTCTTTATTCTTCAGTACTGCAGAGAGCAGCTTCACTCCTGAATCCTGAATCCTGTTCTGACTCAGATTCAGCTCCCTCAGGGTGGAGGATTCTGATCTGAGAGCTGTGAGTAGAGCTGAACATCCTTTCTCTGTCAGATTACACTCACTGAGCCTGAAAGCACAATTAATCACACTTAACAGTGGAATTATGGGTAGAAGATATATTTATTTAATATTACATTAATATTTAATATGTCTTTGTTTGGTGTGTATTTATTTCTCTCACTACTCATTACTACTGTAAAGATACTGAAAAGAAACCATTCATTCTTTACATGTATAATGAAAGTTTCTAAATTAATAAAGAAATAAAGTCCTTACTGGAGTTTTTCAGGTCTGCAGTGTGGATCCTTCAGTAGATCCTTCAGTAAAGCAGAGAGTTGCTCTACTCCTGAGTCTCCTTCTATTTTCCCACTCAGATCCAGATCCGTCTGCAGTATCGGGTTTATACCCAGAACTTCACTCAGATGATCATAAGCTTTCAGTGCATCAGGACTTTTCAGCAGCCACGTAAAAGAGAAAAAGAACAGAGTAACGCAACACAAATTATATTTACACCAATGCAGTGGTACTTTTTAGTAATTGTTTGGTCCATGGTGGAAAACTAAACAGTAAAACGTTAGTAATTACTCAGAATTAAGGCTGTATTTTACATGTACTGGGGGAAAGCCCATCTTCAAAAAACTGCTAAAGACCCATCTCTTCCGTAAACACCTGACCAACTCATAAAAAAAATAAATAAATAAATAAAAAAAACACAACGCACTTACACCTCTACTCTGTGCACTTTGCTTCCTCTGGAATTTAATTAATGGATCTTGTATAGTAGCACTACTTGTATTGTTCTTTGCTTGATATATCGCTTTGCTTATTTGTAAGTCGCTTTGGATAAAAGCATCTGCCAAGTGAATAAATGTAAATGTAAATGGAAAGCGCTCACCTCAGTGTCAGTTTACATTTTGTATCATTCATCAAACTCCTAATCTCCTTCATTCCTGATGCTCCAGGGTCGTTCCCTCTGAGGTCCAGGTTTATCAGGTGTGATGACCGGTTTGACTTCAGAGCTTTAGCCAGAACAGTGTATCCTTCCTCTCTTATATTACAGTCTGAAAGTCTGGAGAAGGAGAATAAAGTTCATCATTCTCGGGTGAGTTTTGGGAAATGTTCATAATGCTTTGTTAACTTGTTCATGAGAATGTTCGTTCATTTAAATTCTCAACCACCTAAACTGGCTCCTTTCTACGCAAAGGATCGGCGGCTCTACTCTGAGTTCCTCTCGGATAACCGAGCTTCTCACCCTATCTCTAAGGGAGAGGCCAGCCACCCTCCTGAGAAAACCCATTTCGGCTGCTTGTACCCGCGATCTAGTTCTTTCGGTCACTACTATGGCATACTATGTTACATACACCTAACAGGTTTTATCCACATAGATTTTATCTGGAGTTTGCACACAGTTCTACCTCAAAAATACAATGATCAGTAATTTCTCCAGACCAGGTTTCAGTCTTTCATTATTGTGTTCACTCTCTGATGCATGATAATTAAACACACAATATCTAGAATACCTTCATATTTTCCTCAAGTACAATATAGTGTTGTTGGTTTTGTTTTAAAAGGTTTTTAATGTTGTTTTCCTCTAAGAAATCTTGTTTGAAGATTGCAAATTTGGCCTAAATATCTGATAATGGAGGCTTTTAAGAAACATTCGACAAACAGACTCACATGTATTGTCCTTTGTTAATCTGTTCATTACTGAATACGATTCACTGTTATTGGGAAACACTCCCCTGAATGAGTTCCTGACTAATCTATTCCTACAGGCTACAAATATACTTATAGTGAAGTAAAAATGTCAGTGATCTAGTAATGTACACTATTAAATGACTTACACAAGCTTCTGGAGGTTGCAGGATGAACTCTTTAGTAGAGTAGAGATCTTCTCCACTCCTGGATTTCCCAGTGTGTTCTCACTCAGGTCCAGCTCTGTCAGGTGTGAAGGGTTTGCAGTAAGAGCTGATATCAGATCAGTACGACGCTCTCTCTGTAATACCACGCGCTGCAGTCTGCACACAGAGAACACAGCTGAGATAAACATCTATAAACAACCCACAGGATCAACCATCCAAAATAATACCAATGTAGAAGAAATAATAGAGTTATAATGGAGTGGTGAGAACGTGTGGAGTGGACTGTTCACCCACACTCTCAGAACCACAGTAGATTCTGCAGCAGTACTGATTGGACTAAACAGAGTATACACTACACTAATATCTTTAAAGATTTAATGTGAACACAAACAAAAGTAGCAGGTGAGGAAGTCAGACCACATACCTGAGTTTTTCAGTTCTACACTGCAGATCCTTCAGTAGAACACAGAGCTGCTTCACTCCTGAGTCTCCGGATATTTTCCCACTCAGATCCAGTTCTCTCTGCAGTAAGGGGTTTGTACCCAGAACTTTAGTCAGAAAATCACAGGCCTCTTCTGCTTCAGGACTCGAGACTCTAGAAAGAAAAACACATTTCATTAGGATACTGATATCAAGCTTTGAGTATGGACGTTTTCCCCAATACAATCCTGTTGTTAAATTTTATGAACCAGAACAGACATAACAGCAGCTGGCTTTGTTCTCTGTTGATATTTAAGATCTGTCTTATGTATGTAAATTTCACACACTTTCATAGTAAAAAATTTCAGGTGGTCTGGAAATAATGTCAGATGTCAGCAGCTGAATTTTATTGTTTATAACATACATTGATACCTCAGCATTAACAACATGGAAATTCCTTTCTAATCTTGGGTCTTCACAAGGTCTTGCAATATTTTAGAAACTTTTCTGAGCCATGTTTCTGTGAGTTTGTCCTGGTTTTGACTTTGTTTTGTTCTGGTTTCTGGTTTTTGTATTTGCCCTTTGGATTTGTTGAACAGTCAAATGGATTCTTTGAAATGTTGAACCTCTTGCCCAGACACATGGATTACAATTGTGTCTTGCCATGTTCTCATAAACCCTGCATCTGCATTTTACTTCTCTGTCCTGAGTGTCTTTTTACACTGTAATTTTCAGAACTATATATATTAAAAAAGTAGAAAATGTAACCATGTAATGGGCTTCCCAGTGGTCCAGTCATGTGAAAAATTAAGTACACCCCATGGAAATTGTTGTCTTTTTTAATATATTTGGACAAGCAAACATGACGTTGATAATCTTGAACAAAGCCACAAGGAAATATTAGCTTTTACCATCATTTATTCAACAGAAATATCAGTAGATGTGATATTCTTCTGTGGAAAAAGTAAGTACACTCTTAGTCTCAGAAGTTAGTAATGACCCCTTTTTAGCAGAAATAACTTCTAGGTGTTTTGTATTCCAGTCTTGCTGGAATTTTTAACCACTCTCATGCAATATTCTTTCAGTTGCAAGATGTTTGAAGTTTTTCTTGCATGTTCTGCCTGTTTCAAATCCCCCCCACAACATTTCAATGAAATTCAAATCCAGGCTTTGACTAGGCCATTCCATAACCTTCCATTTCTTCTTTTTGAGCCATTCCTTGGTGGATTTGCTCGTGTACTAAGGATCATTATCCTGTTGAAAGGTCTTGTCATATCACATCAGACCAGTGCAATTCCCATCCTGCACTGCAACCTACGAACATGGCCGTCATGGACCGCAATTCCCAGAACACACGTTCATTCTAATCACGCACTCCTGCATGCGATTTACTCTCACAATCACACCACACATATAAGAGACTGTTCAAACACTTAGTCCTTGTGAAGTATACACTCAGTTGCCTTGGCTCTGTCGTTACTAAGCCTTAGACCGTGTGTTTATTCTGGTGTTTTGACTTTGCTTACGTTTATGACTTTGTCTCCCTGCCCTGTTTGTGCTCTTTGCCTGATCGCCTGACCTCTGATTCATGATTATTGTCTTCTGCCTTATCCTTGCATGTCTTTGGACTGGGGGAGGAAACCGGAGTACCCGGAGGAAACCTCCGCAGCACGGGTACACACACGGCCCCGGCGGGAATCGAACCCCGGACCCTGGAGGTGTGAGGCGAACGTGCTAACCACTAACCACCGTGCGCCCTAGCAAACCATCAAAGTACAAAATATTTCCATTGTTGTAAAAAATTTGTGCAAATCAAAAACGCACCCCACAATCAGTTTAGAGTTTGACTTCCATAGAAAACTAAAAATATGAAATAATTGTTCCAGTACTGATACTCAGCATGGGATTGGTCTGTCTCTATTTTAGGTTAAACTGGAAAAGTTGTGCAGAATATTAAAAAGCAACCTATCTTTTAAAATACAACATATTTCTAATTTTGTTCTCATTTGTAAAAAAATAAATAAATAAAAAATACAAAAATAAAGAACTTTCTCATTTTTTGTACAATAAAAACTCACCTCACAATCAGTTTAGAGTTTGAATTCCCTAGAACATAACTAAAAATATTCCACCTGAACACACTGTAGTTCACATCTTCTATCCAAGCGCAACTGTCTCATTGAGTCGTCTGAAACATTGGGCGGGGCAGGTGGGTTCTGGGGGAGATCAGGCTGGGGTGGGGGCAGGGAGCTAAGGAGCTACTAAAAGTGTGTCACACTCACAAAAAGGTTAACAACCGCTGCAATATAGTGACAGATCAAAGTATTTAAAGATGTGACTGTGCAGCTAATAACAAATACAAAACTGCAGTAATATTACATCATAATTCAACTTTGACATTTTTCCCTTAATTTACAGAAATTTGAATGAAATAATAGTTTCATTTTCTCTTCAAATGTTAAAAACAAGCTTCTGAATTAAGTACATGCCCTTCAGTTGTCTTAATTTACTTACAAACAATCTGTGTTCCTAAAGTCATTTTCAGGTCTCAGGTAATAAACTGTTCTCTTTTCACTGACTCCACCCGGGAAGGCCCGGAATTGTTATATTGGATCTATTACTATATATTATTAATTTAATTATATAATCTCACCTCAGTGTCTTCAGTGTACAGTGTGGATCCTGTAGTACATCAGTGAGCAGCTTCACTCCTGATGCTCCAGGGTCGTTCCCTCTGAGATCCAGCTCTATCAGGTGTGATGATTTCAGAGCTTCAGCCAAAGCAGCGTATCCTTCCTCTGTTATACTGCAGTCTGAAAGTCTAAGAGGATAAAAGTACAAATAATTGTCTTGATTTTTTATGTACAAAATCTCTCTCATTCTGGGCAAAAAATAAATGTGAGTAAATAAAAACTGAAACAATAATTTTTGATGATTAAAATAATTTTCTAAGCTAGAAAACTTTTCTGATAATTTTTTGAATGAGATTTTTCTCCAATGTCTGGAGAAAACATTATGATGAAAACATTATGATATAACCATAACAGCATTCCCAAATACACCCATGTAGTGTATTAGACGTAGTAGAACTGTGCGCCGCCTAGAGTGGCAGCAATCCATGTAGCTCCGTAGTGTTCTTCTGTGTTTTTGTTTACTCTTTCTTTACCTTGCACACTTAGAAGTTTTTAGTACTACACACTTTCAGGAGTATTTTTATTCTATCCTATGGATATGGATCAATTATCTAAACGCTCTGGCGGCAGCAAACTTGTGTATACAAGGAATCAGCTGCTCGCACTACGGAGGAGTGCTGGTGTTGTGCACGTTAGCATTCCCGAGGATTTATGGTGCTTTCGGGGCTGTAGAGCGGGACTCAAATTGAGGAATAAACGACGGGAGCGAGAGCGGTTATTCAAGCGGAAATTCAAGCCTGCAGTTCCATCGATGGTGATGGGGAATGTGAATTCACTCACTAACAAGACTGACGAGCTAGCTGCCCTGGTAAGGAATCTGAAGCTGTATAGGGAATGTAGCCTGATATGCCTCACGGAGACGTGGCTAACTAGCTGCATCCCCAATGCTAACGTTGAGCTGCCTGGCTTTAGTGTGGCACGCCTGGACAGAGACACTAAACTTTCCGGAAAAAAGAAGGGAGGTGGATTGGTGTTGTACATAAACAACAGATGGTGCAATCCCGGTCATGTTACAGTTAAAGAGACTGTGTGTTGTAAGGATGTGGAGTTAATGGCGGTTAGTCTTCGACCGTATTACATGCCGAGGGAGTTTTCGCATGCCATTGTTGTCTGTGTTTACGTTCCGCCACGAGCCCTTCCGGACACGGCGTGTGACGTCATTCACTCTACAATCGCAAGGCTCCAAACTCAACACACAGATGCTTTTTTTGCGATCTCTGGCGACTTTAACCACATAACACTGGATTCTACCCTCACTAATTTCTACCAGTTTGTTGATTGCCCTACCAGGAAGAACAGGACAATAGACCTCATGTATGCAAATGTGAGAGATGCATACAGTGCCAACACCCTTCCCCCACTGGGAAAGTCAGACCACAATCTCATTTACCTTCAACCATTATACAAACCTAAAGTACAAAGGCTACCGGTTGTCACTCGCACCTTCAGGAAGTGGACATCAGGAGCGGATGAGGCCTTGAGAGACTGTTTTGAGTCCACTGACTGGAGCGTGCTACAAAATGGAGAGGATTTGGAGGAGGTCACACATTGTACAACTGACTACCTGAATTTCTGTGGACATCGTTGTTCCCACAAGAACTGTACGCTGCTTTCCAAACAACAAGCCTTGGATAACCAGCAACGTCAAGACCCTTCTCAATAGGAAAAAGATGGCGTTCAGAGAGGGGGATCATGCAGAGCTGAGGCGTGTACAGGGGGAACTCAAAGCCAGGCTGAAAGAGGCTAAGGAGGAATACAGAAAGAAGGTAGAACAGAAGTTGCAAGAGAACAATGGGAAGGAGGTCTGGGATGGAATGAAGACAATCACTGGACTGGGAAAGAGTGGTAGCTCTGTGGAGGGAGACCTGGATAGGGCGAATCAGTTGAACCACTTCTACAATCGGTTCGACTTCCCTGTTCCAGCTCCAATGGCAGTGGATTGCCCACTACCCTCTGCTGATTTAGACACTGCTCGTGCTTGTTTGAATACACCGACGATGGTCACTAGTCTCCAGTCTTCTGATACCAGACACCACCCGCAGGCGCACCCATCCCCTCCCTTCTTCCCTCTCCCTCTCCTCTCCTCCCATATAATCACGGCAGATCAAGTCAGAGGACAGCTGAGGAAACTCTGCCCTAGGAAGGCAGCCGGGCCTGACAGACTGTGCCCAAGGCTGCTCAGGGCCTGTGCTTCTGAATTGGGGGAGCCACTGAAGCACATCTTCAACATGAGTCTTCGTCTTGGCAGAGTTCCAACACTGTGGAAGACATCTTGTCTTATCCCTGTCCCAAAGAAGCCACATCCAAGTGAGCTCAATGACTACAGGCCAGTTGCTCTAACATCACATGTGATGAAGACAATGGAGCGGCTGGTTTTGGGGCTACTTAGACCCCAGGTACGCCTTGCACTAGATCCACTACAGTTTGCATACAGGGAGAGAGTGGGTGTGGATGATGCCATCGCATATCTCTTGCACAGGATGCATGCTCACCTGGACAAGGGGAAAAGTGCTGTGAGAATCATGTTCTTTGATTTCTCCAGTGCTTTTAATACCATTAAACCCCTCAGACTGGGTGAGAAGCTCATGCAGATAGGTGTGGATGCTCACCTAGTTTCCTGGATTGCAGACTATCTGACGGAGCGGCCGCAGTACGTCAGACTGAAGAACAGCCTCTCTGACACTGTGATCAGTAACACCGGAGCTCCACAGGGAACAGTGCTCTCCCCAGTCCTGTTCACACTGTACACGTCTGACTTTTGCTACAACACAGAGTCATGCCACATGCAGAAGTGTTCGGACGATACAGCAATTGTAGGGTATATCAGGGATGGGCAGGGGAGTACAGAGAACAGCGCCTGGTGGATGACTTTGTGCAATGGTGCAAACTCAACCACCTACAACTCAACATTGCTAAGACCAAGGAGATGGTGGTGGATTTCCGGAAGTGTAAACCCACTCTGCTGCCAGTCACCATTGAGGGGGTTAATGTAGAGATGGTTAACACTTACAAGTATCTGGGAATACATTTGGACAATAAACTGGACTGGTCAGTCAACACTGAGGCACTGTACAAGAAAGGGCAGAGCAGGCTGTACTTCCTGAGGAGACTGCGGTCCTTCAATGTCTGCAGCAAGCTCCTTCGGATGTTCTACCAGTCTGTTGTTGCCAGCGTCCTCTTCTATGCTGTGGTATGCTGGGGAGGAAGCACCAAGAAGAAGGACGCTGGACAACTGAACAGACTGGTAAGGAAAGCTGGCTCGGTTGTGGGAGTGGAACTGGAGTGTATCACTTCAGTGTCAGACAAAAGGACCCTGAACAAACTGACGAATATTTTGGACAATGACTGTCATCCACTCCATAACACTATCTCAAATCAAAAGAGCTCGATCAGTGGGAGGCTACGTTCACTGCCATGTACAACCGACAGGCTGAGGAAGTCTTTTGTCCCTAGGGCTATACAGCTCTACAATGCTTCACTGAAAGGAAGAGGTGAGATAGACTTCTCTGCATAGTCTATCTGCCTCTTCACCCCTTCATACATCCACATACACTTCCATAACCTCTTACAACAACAATGTGTGTACTGACTCACTGTGTGATTGTTTTACTATTCATACTGTCTAAGGACTATATTAGCCCGCTTGTGTAACCCACTTAATTCCCAGTCTGTGGATTTGGTATATTTCTCTGTTCTTCTGAGTCTTCTTTAGCATTTTACTTGTTTTTTATTTTATTTCGTTGTATGCTGTATTGTGTGTGATGTCTTTGAGCTACTAGGATCCTGAATTTCCCCTTGGGGATCAATAAAGTATCTATCTATCTATCTATCTATCTATCTATCTAGTGTGACTCCCAAATACACCCATGTAGTGTGACTCCCAAATACACCCATGTAGTGTGACTCTCAAATACACCCATGTAGTGTGACTCTCAAATACACCCATGTAGTGTGACTCCCTAATACACCCATGTAGTGTGACTCCCAAATACACGCATGTAGTGTGACTCCCAAATACACCCATGTAGTGTGAGTCCCAAATACACCCATGTAGTGTGACTCCCAAATACACCCATGTAGTGTGACTCTCAAATACACCCATGTAGTGTGACTCTCAAATACACCCATGTAGTGTGACTCCCTAATACACCCATGTAGTGTGACTAAATACACAGGGGACCAAATACACCCATGTAGTGACAAATACACCATTAGTGTGCAAATACACCCATGTAGTGTGACCAAATACACCATGTAGTGTGCTAAATACACCCATGTAGTGTGATCCTAATACACCCATTAGTGTCCCCAAATAATGTCTGTGAAAATACACCCATGTAGTGTGACCCCAAATACACCCATGTAGTGTGACTCAAATACACATGTAGGTGACCAATACACCCATGTAGTGTGCTCCCAAATACACCCATGTAGTGTGCCCAAATACACGCATGTAGTGTATCCCAAATACACCCATTAGGCAAATACACCATAGTAAAAACCATGTAGTGTACTCCAAATACACCCATGTAGTCGTCCCACCGTGCCCCAAACACATGTAGTTATCCCAAATACACCCATTGTGTGACTCCCAATACCATGTAGTGTGATCTCAATACACGCTGTAGTGTGAGTCCCAAATACACCCATGTAGTGTGAGTCCTAATACACCCATTAGTGTGACTCCGCGCTCAGTGTATGTCTACGAACAGATAAAGGGGATTTTTGTGAAGACACAGATCTGTCTCAGGACATGTAAATATATTTATGGGTAATTATTTGGTTTAGTTTATCAGTTATACACTATTTTTTTAGTAACAGATAATTACTTAAACAATAAGTATCAGTTACATGTCTTCACTTTCAGGAAGAAGGAAACAAGGGAATCCCTGACAAACACTGTGTATGTGCAGGACTTGCAGAGTGCCCCTGTGTGCACAGGAACAGAATAAAAATACACACCTGCACACACTAAACTAACACAAACTCCTCTACACTCACATCACAAAAATGAACATAACTAAAACAAACAACAATAAAAGATGTACATAGTTTAGATAACTTTAGGAGTGTTACATGTAATTACGTGTCTGTCATTACACAACAGTTTTCCACACTGACACCTCTTTATTCAGTTCACTTCTCTGTCCATCACTGCTATTCATTTCTGCTTTTAGTAAAGATTTCTAGCTAATGTGTGTGTTGTAGAAGGCTGTTAGTGATCTGCTATGCCAGCCATCAACCTGCTATTGTAACTGCTCATGTAGCACCTGCTGTAAAAACAGTAAGAACTTGGTATATTTAAACGAGGCTCTTGTGGAACAATCTCACAGCTAATAGATAAGACAGTTCACGCATGACCCTGCTGCTGCATTAAAGTGGATCTATCACAGCGTCTGGATAATGGATGAAGTGTGTATTAGACGTTACCTCACAGTCTCCAGTTTACAGTCTTTATTCTTCAGTACTGCAGAGAGCAGCTTCACTCCTGAGTCCTGAATCCTGTTCTGACTCAGATTCAGCTCTCTCAGGGTGGAGGATTCTGATCTGAGAGCTGTGAGCAGAGCTGAACATCCTTTCTCTGTCAGATTACACTCACTGAGTCTGAAAGCACAATTAATCACACTTAACTGTTTGTTTTTCTTTAGCAGTTCTGTAGCAGAGGGAGGTCTCTTCTCCTCAAACTACTCATCACTACTGAAAAAGACATGGAAACTAGATGAATGATTGATAACGTAAAGACAAACCATTCAGCACAGATTTATATATCATTCAATTCCTTACTGAAGTTTTTCAGGTCTGCAGTGTGGATCCTTCAGTAAAGCAGAGAGTTGCTCTACTCCTGAGTCTCCTTCTATTTTCCCACTCAGATCCAGATCCGTCTGCAGTATCGGGTTTATACCCAGAACTTCACTCAGATGATCATAAGCTTTCTGTGCATCAGGACTTTTCAGCAACCTGTAGAGAGAGAAAGAACAGAGAAATGCTAACACTAATTATATTTACACCAATACAGTGGTACTTTTCAGTAATTGTTTGGTCCATGGTGGAAAATTAAACAGTAAAACTTTAGTAATTACTCAGAATTAAGGCTGTATTTTACATGTACTGGGGGAAAGCGCTCACCTCAGTTTACATTCTGTATCATTCATCAAACTCCTAATCTCCTTCATTCCTGATGCTCCAGGGTCGTTCCCTCTGAGGTCCAGGTTTATCAGGTGTGATGAGCGGTTTGACTTCAGAGCTTTAGCCAGAGCAGTGTATCCTTCCTCTGTTATATTACAGTCTGAAAGTCTGGAGAAGGAGAATAAAGTTCATCATTCTCGGGTGGGTTTTGGGAAATGTTCGTAATGCTTTGTTAACTTGTTCATGAGAATGTTCTTTCATTTAAATTCTTTAATTTCCAGAAACCCTTCATAACTAATGAAGATCATAAACTTGTTTGTAAATTACATACACCTCTATCCATCCATCGATCCATCCATCCATCCATCCATCCTCAACCGCTTATTTGTTATTGGGTCGCTGAGGCAGCAGCTCCAGCAGGGGACCCCAAACTTCCCTTTCCTGAGCCCCATTAAGCAGCACTGACTGGGGGATCCCAAGGCGTTCCCAGGCCAGTGTGGAGATATAATCTCTCCACCTGGCCCTGGGTCTTCCCCAAGGTCTCCTCCCAGATGGACATGCCTGGAAAACCTCCCTAGGGAGGCGCCCAGGGGGCATCCTTACCAGGTGCCCAAACCACCTAAACTGGCTCCTTTCAATGCAAAGGATCAGCGGCTTTACTCTGAGTTCCTCTCGGATAACCGAGCTTCTCACCCTATCTCTAAGGGAGAGACCCCCCCCCCACCAAAAAAAAAAAAAAAAAAAAGAAAAAAAAAAGGGAGAAGGGGGGGGGAGGGGGGGCGAGCGCCCGCGCAGAAGCCGAGGCACCCCCACCCCCAACCCACAAAAAGCCAACTCCAAGCCAGCCACCCCCCTGAAAAACCCCCTTTCCCGCTTTTTCCCCCCCCCACCCTTTCTCTTTCCCCTCTTTTCTTTTTTACTCTTTTTTACACCCCCCTAACTTTTTTTACACACATTTTTTTTCCCACCTCTTACACACACTCCCCCCCCCAACATACAATAACCAATTCATTCCCCCCTCCCCCGTGCCGTTTCTCTTTTTTTTTTTTTTTTTTTTTTTTTTTTTTTTTTTTTTTTTTTTTTTTTTTTTTTTTTTTTATACACACTCCCTCTTTTTCCTTTTTCTTTTTTTTTTTTTCTTTTTTTTTTTTTTTTTTTTTTTTTTTTTTTTTTTTTTTTTTTTTTTTTTTCTTTCTTTTTTTTTTTTTTTTTTTTTTTTTTTTATTTTTTTTTTTTTTTTTTAATTTTTTTTTTTAAAATACACCCACCCACCTCACTTCCTTTTTTTTTTTTTTCTTTTTTCTTTTTTTTTTTCTTTTCTCTCTTTTTTTTTTCCTCTCCCTTATTCTCCCCTTTTTTTTTCCTTCCTTCTTCTACTTTTTTTTTTATTTTTTTATTAATTTTTATAATAAATTATTATTTATTTTTTATTTTTTCCTAATTTTTTTATTTTTTTCTTTTTTGTTTTTTTTGTTTTTTTTTTTTTTTTCTTTTTTTTCTCCCTCTTTTTCCTTTTTTTTTTTTCTTTCTTTTCTGCTTTTTGTGTTTTTTTTTTTTTTTTTTTTTATTTTTTTTTCTCCTCCCTCCCCCCTCTCCCCCCCTCCCCCCACCCACACACCAAAAACCACAAAAAAAAACAAAACCAAAAAAAACACAAAAAAACAACACACAAAAAAAAAAAAAAAATAACAAAAAAAAAAAAAAAAAAAAAAATAAAAAAAAATATATATAATAAAAAAAAAACCCTTCCCCCACACACCCCCAACTCCACCCCCCCACCCCAATTTATACTCCATTACTAAAAAAACTACAACACTATATATAAACCTCTTATATTTTTTTAAATTTAAAACAAACAAAAGTAGCAGGTGAGGAAGTCAGACCACATACCTGAGTTTCTCAGTTCTACACTGCAGATCCTTCAGTAGAACAGAGAGCTGCTTCACTCCTGAGTCTCCGGATATTTTCCCACTCAGATCCAGTTCTCTCAGCAGTAAGGGGTTTTCACCCAGAACTTTAGTCAGAAAATCACATGCCTTTTCTGCTTCAGGACTCGAGACTCTAGAAAGAAAACAACACATTTCATTAGGATACTGATATCAGCACTTTGAGTATGGACGTTTTCCCCCAATACAATCCTGTTGTTAAATTTTATGAACCAGAACAGACATAACAGCAGCTGGCTTTGTTCTCTGTTGATATTTAAGATCGGTCTTATGTATGTAAATTTCACACACTTTCATAGTAAAAAATTTCAGGTGGTCTGGAAATAATGTCAGATGTCAGCAGCTGAATTTTATTGTTTATAACATACATTGATACCTCAGCATTAACAACATGGAAATTCCTTTCTAATCTTGGGTCTTCACAAGGTCTTGCAATATTTTAGAAACTTTTCTGAGCCATGTTTCTGTGAGTTTGTCCTGGTTTTGACTTTGTTTTGTTCTGGTTTCTGATTATTGTATTTGCCCTTTGGATTTGTTGAACAGTCAAATGGATTCTTTGAAATGTTGAACCTCTTGCCCAGACACATGGATTACAATTGTGTCTTGCCATGTTCTCATAAACCCTGCATCTGCATTTTACTTCTCTGTCCTGAATGTCTTTTTACAATGTAATTTTCAGAACTATATATATTAAAAAAGTAGAAAATGTAACCATGTAATGGGCTTCCCAGTGGTCCAGTCATGTGAAAAATTAAGTACACCCCATGGAAATTGTTGTCTTTTTTAATATATTTGGACAAGCAAACATGACGTTGATAAACTTGAACAAATCCACAAGGAAATATTAGCTTTTTCCATCATTTATTCAACAGAAATATCAGTAGATATAGATCAGTCTTCTGTGGAAAAAGTAAGTACACGCTTAGTCTCAGAAGTTACTATTGACCCCTTTTTAGCAGAAATAACTTCTAGGTGTTTTGTATTCCAGTCTTGCTGGAATTTGTAACCACTCTCATGCAATATTCTTTCAGTTGCAAGATGTTTGAAGTTTTTCTTGCATGTTCTGCCTGTTTCAAATCCCCCCACAACATTTCAATGAAATTCAAATCCAGGCTTTGACTAGGCCATTCCATAACCTTCCATTTCTTCTTTTTGAGCCATTCCTTGGTGGATTTGCTCGTGTACTAAGGATCATTATCCTGTTGAAAGGTCTTGTCATATCACATCAGACCAGTGCAATTCCCATCCTGCACTGCAACCTTTACTGAACATGCCATCATGACCCCATTCCCCAAAAAACACCCCTTTTTTAAAACACCACCCCCTGCATGCGATTTACTCTCACAATCACACCACACATATAAGAGACTGTTCAAACACTTAGTCCTTGTGAAGTATACACTCAGTTGCCTTGTCTCTGTCGTTACTAAGCCTTAGATCGTGTGTTTATTCTGGTGTTTTGACTTTGCTTACGTTTATGACTTTGTCTCCCTGCCCTGTTTGTGCTCTTTGCCTGATCACCTGACCTCTGATTCATGATTATTGTCTTCTGCCTTATCCTTGCATGTCTTTGGACTGGGGGAGGAAACCGACGGACGGGAGATACCGACACCACACGGCCCCGGCGGGAATCGAACCCCGGACCCTGGAGGTGTGAGGCGAACGTGCTAACCACTAACCACCGTGAGCCCTAGCAAACCATCAAAGTACAAAATATTTCCGTTGTTGTAAAAAATTTGTGTAAATCAAAAACTCACCTCACAATCAGTTTAGAGTTTGACTTCCATAGAAAACTAAAAATATGAAATAATTGTTCCAGTACTGATACTCAGCATGGGATCGGTCTGTCTCTATTTTAGGTTAAACTGGGAAAGTTGTGCAGAAGATTAAAAAGCAACCTATCTTTTAAAATACAACATATTTCCAATTTTGTTCTCATTTGTAAAAAAAAATAAATAAATAAAAAAATTAAAATAAAGAACTTTCTCATTTTTTTTCTCATTTTTTGTACAATAAAAACTCACCTCACAATCAGTTTAGAGTTTGAATTTCCTAGAAAATAACTAAAAATATTCCACCTTGACACACTGTAGTTCTCTCTGAGGTCCAGCTCTTTCAGATGTGAGGAGGAGTTACATTCCCGAGCCTTAGCCAGGTCTCCACATTGTGTTTGGGAGAGACTACATTTACTCAGTCTGAAAGAAAATGATAATAAATCATGTTTCATGGTGAGACAGTGACATGACAGTGACAGTAACATCTCTGAGGGGTTTGAAATTAATAGTCATTTCAGTAGCCAACACTTATAAACATTATTTAAGGGAAGCACAGGTACTGTCACATTTTACCTGAGATTATATATAATTAGATTCATTAACATAAAATAAATAATGAAGCATGTTATGCTACAGAGGTCACCTTTTTATAACTAAAGAATTTAAATGGACTTTAATAGCTTCTTTGACTTCATAGAGTAAAATTATGCCAGATTCAGTTCAAAAGTTTTTTTTATTGAATTATCCATCATTCTATTTTTCAATGTATTTATTTTTTTTTACATATTTCAGAAGTAAAAAATAATTTACTTCAGTATCTCCAGAGTGCAGTTTGGGTTCTGCAGTAGATCCGAGAGCTCCTTCACTCCTGTGTTTCCAATTGTGTTCTCACTCAGGTCCAGCTCCGTGAGGAGTGAGGGGTTTGTTCTCAGAGCTGATACAACAGCAGCACAATCTTCCTCAGTGAGAGTGCACTTACACAACCTGCAGAGAGAGAGAGAGAGAGAGAGAGAGAGAGAAGAGAGAGAGAGAGAGAGAGAGACAGAGAGATAGACAGAAGGAGAGAGAGAGAGAGAGAGAGAGAAAGACAGAGACAGAAGGAGAGAGAGACAGAGACAGGGAGAGAGAGATAGACAGAAGGAGAGAGAGAGAGAGAGAGATAGACAGAAGAGAGAGAGAGAGAGAGAGAGAGAGAGAGAGAGAGACTTAGCAGATTACTGTGACTAATTTCATTGTGCTTTTCTCTACTCTACTTAATTGACTTGAATATAGTTAAAGAGTGTTAACTTCCTATCAAGCTCTTCTTCTGTCTCTGTCTCTGCGTGTTACTTTGATCATGTCTAGATATCGTATGACTATAAACCTCGCTGTTGGCCTTGTGGCTTTAAGAATTCTTGCCGGTGGTAACTGCAGTTCTTGCTGTAGTGATATAATCAGGTACAATATATATTGTGTATATATAATATATTGTAGGATCCTGTAGGATTTTATCATCTGCAGATTAACTGATAGTTTGTGACCAGTGTTTATAACGTTTCTAGAAGGTTTTCCGTTACTTTTTGTAGCTGCAACTGGTGTTTGCAGGTGATTAAATAGAATTTACTATATAAATAATAATAATATTAATAATAATAATAATAATAATAATAATAATAATAATAATAATAATAATAATAATGAACAAATTTGGTCATTTCAAACAGTAATACTATACATATATTGCCAGAAAGTCTTCTTAAAGTCCTCTGCTCTTCTTTCGGACACTATTAGTTTTATTCTAAGTGACGACATTACCCCAGTTTCAGCAGTTTGAACTGTTGATTCTTCAGCACACCACAGAGCTCCTTCATTCCTGATCCTCCAGGTGTATTCCCACTCAGCTCCAGCTCTCTCAGGTGTGAGGGGTTTAAACTCAGCGCTGATGCCAGAGCAGCACAACCTTCATTTCTCATCCTGACCTTATTTACCCTGTATACAGAAAGAGAACAATAAGAGAAGTATTTGATCTATTTTATATCCATTTGATCTATTATTTTAAATGTAAAATGTAAGGGAATAACTGATGAAAACTAACTTGAGTATCTGAGGTCTGCAGTGTGGATCCTGCAGTAGAGCAGAGAGCTGCTTCACCTCAGAGTCTCCGTGTATTTTCTCACTCACATCGAGTTCTCTCTGCAGTAAGGGGTTCTTATTCAGAACTCTATAAAGTAACTCATAGCCTTCCTGTGCAGCAGGACTTTTCAACAACCTGCAGAGAAAAAACAAGAATAATTTT
This sequence comes from Ameiurus melas, assembly GCA_012411365.1. NCBI lineage: Eukaryota > Metazoa > Chordata > Actinopteri > Siluriformes > Ictaluridae > Ameiurus > Ameiurus melas. The sequence goes on from CM022777.1 coordinate 1,864,818, forward strand.
TGTGTAAACTCATTTTAAATCAGGATATGCATGCATGATCAGGTATGGGGACATTACAACCTTTACGACGTCACAGCTGAAAAGCCGTGTGTTTTAAAACCAATCATTGATTAAAATCACATGAACATGCTCCTATTTGTTGAGTTTATTGTGTATGGTTTAAATTATTGTTGAAATGAGATTTATTTTGAGTCTTCCCATCAGAAGTAATTCTCACTAGACCCTTGATGCTTCCAATAAAATAAAATACATAAAAAAGTCTTATAGCAATTTGATGTAGCTGACTGCTACAGACCATGACTTCTTTTGCATGAAACTGTTACGGGATGTGACGTGAAGGGAAGGAGCCTGGATGCAGTCGCAGTGGAACGCTGACTTTTATTAATAGTGACGAATGCAACACAAAACACGATAAACAAACTCCTGATCTAACTATGCTCACTTGGCTACGGCTAGTGCTAATGCTATTCTAAGGCATAAACATAAACTGACACCGCGATTCCCCATAGTCGCCCTTTAGCTTTACAACGCATACATTCCGTCATATACACACATCGACATGTCCATATGTAGATCAGCCAGACAGCCAGTTGAACCGCGCCGCCGGCTCACGGTATATATAGCTCTGTCATTAGCCCACAACCGCTAACAGCTGTGCGCACTTCCATGTACGCACATCTGACGCAACGGGGCGAAGACATGACGTCACCCCGGAAGAGGTCCGCGAATGCGCAACAGCGCTCAACGCACACTGTTGCACAAGGGAATCATGATAGAAACATGGTTCATCGATCACTGAATTACATTTTATTTTAATGTCTGTATGCTGGTAAGTATAATATTGCTGTAATGCATAGTGGTGCACAAATGTACTGTTATTCTGCTATTATATATAGCAGCAGACTGGTCTGGTTCATTCCAAACACTGGGTTTCTTAAAACTAATCAAGAGTTTCGTCATTTTCATTGACAAGGTGGAAAAACCAAAGTTTAAAATTTAGAGTTAGAGTTCTTTTATAATTCACTTTTAGCCTACAAACAAATGAAACTGAAGCTTCGTTCATTTACATGCATTATTACACCGCAAGTATAAATGCTGATAAAAGGTGAAATGTAAAATAACTTTTATTACATACTAATATTAATATTACTAATAAGATATAACATTGTCGTAACCAATATGTATATTATAAACAATTCTAGAAATGAGTTGATAATAGCTGTTCACCTCAGTGTCTTCAGTGTACAGTGTGGATCCTGTAGTACATCAGTGAGCAGCTTCACTCCTGATGCTCCAGGGTTGTTCCCTCTGAGATCCAGCTCTATCAGGTGTGATGATTTCAGAGCTTCAGCCAGAGCAGAGTATCCTTCCTCTGTTATATTATTGTCAGTTACACTGGGGGGAAAAAATAAAAAGTGAATTTCTCTGTCCACCATATCCCAAATATTGTTCAAAATAAATACATACGATGTGACTATATGAAGCATGTATGAATTTCCTGGTTGTAATTAACAAATCGTTATTACAATAATTCAGTGTTTGACTGAGCGCTACTTCAAAAACTCTTAAGTAAAAGAAAAAATTGTATTTAAGGATGAAAGCATTTCATGACACTTTCTCATGTTTTAAGAAATTTGAAAAAAGACATACTTGAGTTTTTCTAGGACACAGAGTGAATTCTGTAGTAGATTAGAGATCTGCTTTATTCCCGAGTCTCCTGCTTTATTCTCACTCAGATCCAGCTCCAAGAGATGTGAGGGGTTTTCTTCCAGAGCTGTAGCCAAAGCAGCACAGCCTTCAGCTTCTACACTGCAGTTACACAGTCTGCAGAGGGAAAGAAGGAAATACGATGAACAGATTTCATCTCATTTGGTAAATAAGAATGTAATATTTCAATTCATTTCTTTACCAGTTACCTTATAATTACATCAATATGACATTTACTATGAAATATAATATTTTGCATATTTTGCATACACATTTAAACACCTTTTAGTTAAATATAAATCTAATAATCTAATCTTTTTTAAATCAAAACCTGCTGTTTAATTATATTGTGTTCTAGTTTAATCAGTTTCTCCTGATCTCTTTACCAGCCTTGAACGTGGAGAAGATGGAAACTCAGAAATGTATTAAAAGCATTAAAGTCTGCAGAACACATTCTTTTATTTTTTTTAAATTTTTATTACACATAATTCTGGAGTTATTTAAACTGGTATATTAAAATTATTTTATTTACAATTCACTGAGGCTATTCAATAAATTTAGAATTATCGAAGGATTAGACGTCATTTCAGATGATACTTCACCTGATTATTGTGAGTCGAGACTGTGGATTCTTCAGTCCAGCAGAAAGCCGAGTTACTCCTGAATCCTGCAGACTGTTGTTGCTCAGGTCCAGCTCTCTCAGTTGGGAATACTCAGAGTTGAGAACTTCAGCTAGAGCTGAACAGCTTCCCTCCATTAAATCACACATGCTAAGCCTAAATACAAAATCAGGAAGGAAGACATGATTTTAGTATTTAAGAACATTAATCACAAGCATTCACTGAGTTATTAATGTAAATCTTCATCACTCTATGAGAACTGAACTTACTTCAGAATCTCCAGTTTACACTGAGGACTCTTCAGTCCAGCAGAAAGCCGAGTGACTCCTGAATCCTGCAGACTGTTGTTGCTCAGGTCCAGCTCTCTCACACTACAGGACTTTAAGTTGAGAACGCCGGCTAAAGCTGAACAGCTCTCCTCAGTCAGATTACATTTATTCAGCCTAAATATGAGATATTGTGTTAGCAGAGCTACATGCTACATCTTCATTCTGCACATCATTTTATCATCATGTGCACCAAAGTACGTATTCTGGGTTCATCTGGGTCATTAGTGGTCATTAGTGGTTATTTTTAACAAAATTGTATTCATTTATTCCTCTTTTAATTCGTCTTGTCTGTTATGTCTTAGTTTAAATCTTGTTTTAAGATTTAATTGAAAATGTCAGACATGTTGGTAATTTCTATTCTTCTGTTACTTTCTAGTTTCAGTAGCTTAACACTTTCCAGTGATGTAACAGGTATCAGGTGTTTCTATAATGTTGTTTCATCAATTATACAATTTTGGTTTTTATTAATAATACATTCAAAATAAATTTCTGCATACTTAACAGCAGGTCCCAGTAGAAAACATTTTATTAATAAAACTCTGCTGATAGCAATGCATGAATGAAAACACTTCCCTAATTTTCTGAAATTTACAATGTGAGTCTTCCAGTAGAGCCGAGAGCTTCTCCACTCCCGAATCTCCTGTTTCCTTCATGCTTAGATCCAGCTCTTTTTGGAGTAAAGAATTTTTACCTAAAACTAAATCTAGCCAAATACAGGCCTCTTGTGCAGCAGGACTTTTCAATAAACTGCAAGCAATAAATAAATAAATAAATAAATAAATAGCACTTGGTGTTTCCAGAATAAGAGACCCATATTAACAAGAACAGTATGGCTTCTTCTGGTTCTCTCATGATAACTTCTCTTTAATTTTAAATGAAATTGTTATTGTATGAAATACACTGGAGAAAAAAAAAATTAGGACTAGACTAATAAACCGTAAAATGGAGTCAGATAAACTATCGAAGTTTTTTGCACAGTATTCGTTTATGTTTATTAGTTTTTAATAGTTTAATAATTGTCCTTGTTCATAGAAGAATCACCTCAGTGTCTCCAGTGTACAGTGTGGATCCTGTAGTACATGAGTGAGCAGCTTCACTCCTGATGCTCCAGGGTCGTTCCCTCTGAGATCCAGCTCTATCAGGTGTGATGATTTCAGAGCTTCAGCCAGAGCAGCGTATCCTTCCTCTGTTATACTGCAGTCTGAAAGTCTATGCAAAATATTATCACAGAGGATATAGAATGAAATGGATGAACATCTAAAGAAGCATATAAAATTAAGAAGCTCTTTGGCACACTGAGAAACATGGCACTTCTAATTATAATATTGTATTAAAACCAATTAAGTGATAATGTTCTTATTTATATACTGAAGATTAGATGGTCAAAATTAAGCATTTGGTATAATACACATTAATGAAAAAATATGAGAAAGGATAAACATTCAACATTATTTTTCTTTAACTGACATCTAATGAGAATTACAAAAATTAAATCATCACAGGATAAAAGACCTGAGAACTACAGCACTGTACAGATCTCATAATCACATTTAAAGAAATGCTGACAAGAAATAAGGAAAGATGCTATACAATATGAAATTTCTAAGGAAAGAATTGACTTTTGCCTTCTAATATTTATGTGCATCTTGAAGAACCTGCCACAGAGATTTTCTTCTGGACATTTTACATTTATTACTTAGTACGCTTGTGCAATATAATGATATCATATCATCTCTCCACAGTATTCTGTCAGGTTTATTACTGCTGATTATATAATATTACAAGACCTGCCAACCATTCTACAGTTTGCACTGGAGCTCCTGTGAGGGTGTGTAATCCACACACACACACTTATATTTGTCTGTAGAACTATGTGGAATAAATGCCACCACTCAGCCTTCTGACTCATCATTGTGAAGAAAAGACCTGGACATATAGAAAATATCCAAGAGTGGCAGAACATTTAGCATGTCTTGTTATGTAGGGGTGTTATGATCCAGTAAAGTTCTTGCAACTGCCACAGTTTCCAACTGCACTGTGGGTAATATTATTATGCCTTCCACTACTTTCTTTAAACCAGAAATTTCCAAATGTGGAAATGCTCATTTTCCCTTTTTTTTTTCTTTAAATGACGTTTTCACTGTAAAAATAGGCTTAGTTACAGTGGTTATTTTTTTTTTTATCCTTGGTCATTTATTTATTGAGGAAAATTATACAATTTAACATATCTATGAGGGCTAAAAATATGTGCAGCTTTGTTTTCAGTATGTAGTGTGACCCCCTGGTGCAGTAATAACTGCAGATAAACGTGTGTGGTAACTGTTGATCAGTCCTACGCATCGGCTCGGAGGAGTTTAATCCTGTTCCTCAGAACAGAACAGCTTAAACTCTGGGATGTTGGTGGGTTTCCTCATATGAACTGTTTGCTTCAGGTTCTTCCACAACATTTCTATTGGATTAAGGTCAGGACTTTGACTTGGCCATTCCAAAACATTCACTTTATTCTTCTTTAAACATTCTTTGGTAGAGCGACTTGTGTGTTTAGGATTGTTGTCTTGAGACAACTTCAAATTCAGTTCACAGACCAATGTCCTGATATTTTCCGTTAGAGTTCGTTGGTTTAATTCATAACTCACTGTTCCAACAATGATGGCGAGTCGTCCTGGTCCAGATGCAGCAAAACAGGTTCAAACTGACACTACCACCACCATGTTTCACAGATGGGAGAAGGTTCTTATGCTGGAATGCAGTGTTTTCCTTTCTCCAAACATAACACTTCATCCATCCATCCTTCCATCTTCTTCCGCTTACTCCTTTCTCAGGGTCACAGGGAACCTGGAGCCTATCCCAGGGAGCATTGGGCACAAGGCGAGGTACACCCTGGACATGGTGCCAGTCCATCGCAGGGCACCATAACACTTCTCATTTAATCCAAAAACTTCTATTGTGGTCTCATCCATCCACAAAACATTTTTCCAATAACCTTCTGGCTTGTCCCCGTGATCTTTTTAAACTGCAGAAGGGCAGCAATGTTCTTTTTGAAGAGCAGTGACTTTCTCCTTGCAGCCCTGCCATGCACAGCCTTGTTGTTCAGTGTTCTCCTGATGATCTTTGTTAGTCTCCACTCCTGGTGAGGGATTGGTGGACTCCAAACTTGGTGGGGTCCATACTTTTTAGAGATGGTTTTGTGACCTTTTCCAGCCTGATGAGCATCAACAACTCTTTTTCTGGGGTCCTCAGAAATCTCCCTTGTGACAGCCGGCTGAGCGACAGATGGAGTAAGACGCAACTTTCGGAGCTCCTGCAACAACTTTTAATATTATGTTATAGCCACTTTTTTGTGGAGTTTTTGTGGTAAGTCGTGTCCAACACCTTAATCTTCACTTTTGATGTCCAAAATGCCAGGAAAAGCCAAAAGCGGGAATATTTCGGCTGCTCTGCTTCAGCGGCCTGCTCCGCACGCTGCATCCCCGCCTCATAGTGATCCCTCCTCCACCTGCGAAGGTGTTGTTATGCCCGCTATCCCCCCGGTTTCAAGGAGGAGCTCCTCGCTTCACTCCGACATGAAATGGCATTTTCAAAACCGAGCTCCAGGCGGCCTTGGGCGAAAACTTGACCTCTATTAAGAGAGAGCTACAGACCGTAAAGGCGGAATTAACAGTCAGTATTACAGTTATCCAGTCGGAGGTGAGCACCTTGAAGAATACCGTGGGTGAAATGGAAACTTCGCTCTCCACCTGTTGTGATGATATCACCACGTTACAGGCTAAAGTGGAGCACCTCTCTGCCGAGCTGGGGAGGGTGGAAAATAAGTGCGAGGATCTCGAGGCCCGATTCCATTACCACATGGACTGTGTAGACATCCTGCAGCGGACCAGAGCCCAACTGTTCACTGTGTTTGTTTGGAATGTGTGTGTTTTCTCTTTTATTAAAATTTTTTATTATTTATTTTTATTGTATTTTTTTTTTTTCACTCTTTACTTTTGTTTTTAATTTTATCTTTGTTTTTGTCTTTTTTCTCCCCCCTCCTGTTTCCTTTCCCCTTTTCCTTCTCTCAGAGGTGAGGCTTCATTTTCATTCTCTTCCTGCCGAAAACACTTCATAGATGTCCACTAATACTGGAAATTCTGGCTCACATGTGAACTTTGTGAGCTGGAACATTAAAGGTATGGGGAGCCCTATAAAGAGATTTTCTCTCATCTGACCATCTTCAGAAATCTCCTATTTCAAGATTTTATAATAACCTTTTATCCTACGACAGCTCACCTATCACTAAAATCAAGGTTGCTTGGGAGGGTGAATTGGGGTTGACCCTACATGAAGCCTGGTGGGACGGTGCCCTTAGCAAGATCCACACAAGCGCATCTTGTGCTCGTCTCTCTTTGATACAGTTCAAGGTATTGCACAGGATTCATTTCTCCAAAACACGTCTGTCACAGATTTATCCCACTGTCATTGACAGATGTGTCACGCCTCTCCCTGCAACCTCACTGACATGTTCTACTCCTGCCCATTGTTATTCTCCTTCTGGCAGAAGTATCTCAGAAATACTGTCCATTATTGTTAAACCCTCTCCCCATATTGCCATATTTGGGTATCCGGAGGATTATAACAGGTACAACTCGAACCAATTAGATCTCTTGGCGTTCACTTCCTTGTTAGCAAGACGGTGCCTTCTTTTCCATTGGAAATCCACAAAGCCTCCCTCCAGCACTCAGTGGCTTAGGGACGTAATGTCTTTTCTAAAATTGGAAAAGATTAGGTACTCTCTGTGTGCCAACTCTGAGAAGTTTCACAGGAAGTGGCAGCCTTTCTTAACCTTCTTCAAATCTCTGCCATCTTTGCCTTCTGACTGACGGAATACCCCCCCCCCCCCCCCATATTTATTGAATTTGATTTAGTTTATTCATTTAATTAATTAATTAATTTTTTAATCATTTATTTTTACTATTATTTTTCTTTTTGTTTTTATTGGGTATGTATAAACATATGAATGTGTGTTCTAATCTGTACAAAAAACAAATTTGGCTCCCGACTTGTTGATTCACTGAGATATACAAAATAATCTCTGTAACTTTTTTCTTCTTTTATACATGTGGGTCTCAGTGTACTGAGGTTTGTTTGTTTTTTTTCCAATGTGCCATGTCTTTCAATAAAAATATTAATAAAAAAAATCTCCCTTGTTCGTGCCATTATACACTTCCACAAGCATGTGTTGTGAAGATCAGACTCTGATAGATCCCTGTTCTTTATATAAAACAGGATGCTCACTCACTCACACCTGATCATCATCCCATTTATTGAAAACACCTGACTCTAATTTCACCTTCAAATGAACTGCTAATCCTAGAGGTGCACATACTTTTGCCACTCACAGATATGTAATATTTTTGTCTTATTTAATTTAATTCTCTTTATCTACTTTTAGGACTTGTGTGAAAATCTGATCTGGTTTTAGCTCATATTTATGAAGATATATAGAAAAGGGTTCACAAACTTTCAAGCACCACTGTAAATCAGAATCATATTCAGAATGTTCAGTAGTATGTTTTTTTAATCTGTTTTCTAAAACACATTTAAAGTTAAAGTCAAAAATTATGTTCTTCAAAAGGAACATAATGTACAGATGTGTCTGATATGTTAAGCTCTAAATTGGATAATAAGAACTGATCACTCTTAAGCTTCAAAAGCAGAAAAAAACCTAATATGTAATATCCACACACATTATTTTTATTAGTAGTAGTACTATTACACTCCTTATAGAAATGACTGTACCTTAATATCTTGAGAACACAGCTTTGGTTCTTCAGTCCTTCAGATAATTGCTGGATGCCTGAATTCTGTAGGTTGTTGTTACTCAAGTCCAATTCAGTTAGAAAACAGGTGGGTGAACTGAGAACTTCAGCCAGAGATTGACAGCTTTCCATCATTAGTCCACATTCAGTAAGTCTAAGGAGAAAAAGGTTCACCACTTTTCCAATGAGTATACGCATACATATAATAAAAGTTCAGTATTTTAGCATATCCAATCCATCCCTTGGCATATTTCTGGGAGGTCGGTGGAAACTGGGAAACTTTCACATCGCAGCAAACCAACAATTACAACTCCCAGAATTCAAAACAAATTACCAAGGGCATAACCATGGTAAGGACGGGTGGGGGCGGGGGGGGGGGGTTACCAAACTTCCAAAGTTTGATACTGAAAATTTGCATATTTAGAAGATAGTTTTAGGATTACAGTTACTGTTTGAATTGACGTGGTTTCTCAGTGATAGAAGCTCCCAAAGCATGGGGAAATAGTAGGGTGCTGTGGACGTCCTGTGGGCAGAAAATATATCAACAAACTTGTGTTGCGTCTGGGCGAAACCAAGTGTACAATTGGAGGGGGGACACATCGATTTTCCTTAACAAATGGAAATATATATATATATATAAAAAAAAAGAATAGACATAAATAGATAAATAAAATAATATAATAGATGAAGAAAAGTCATCTGTTTTCAGGGAAAATTAAAGCGGGATATATAGAAAATATTTTCTCCTGTATATTGGGGGGGACAGATTTCCTCAATACGACCCCCCCAAAGAGTGCGTGGTTACGCCCATGCAAACTACAAACATGGCTGATGAGGACTACACTTCCCATACACACAAGTGCACCATCTCCGGAGTTCTGATCACGGACACCTGCACCCAATCTCTCTCTCACACACACACAGTGTTTAAGTGACAGTTGAAGCATTGAAAGTTTGCGAAGTAAACGCTCAGCAGCCTCATCTCTGTCAATAATCAAGCCTTATATTCCATGTTTGCTATCCTGTTTTTAATCTCTGCTTTTGTTTGTTGATTACGATTCTCTGCCCTTCCTAGTATTGCCTGTTTGGATGATCGACTGACCCCTGCTTGCCCAGTGACTACACTTTCTGCTTGATCCTCATACTTCAGTGTTATTCCTACCTGCGCTTGCTTCCGTCTCAGGTACCATAACGTAACAGAAACCTTGCTTACTTAGTAAAATTAATAATAATAATAATAATAATAATAATAATTCAGTGTACACACGTAAGTTTCTCAGGTCTGCAGTGTGGATCCTTCAGTAGAGTAGAGAGCTGTTTCATTCTTGAGTCTCCTTTTATTTTTCCACTCAGATCCAGATCCGTCTGCAGTAAAGGGTTTGTATCTAGAACTTTATTCAGATATTTACAGGCTTCCTCTGCTTCAGGACTTTTCAACAGTCTGTGAAGGGATAAAAAGTTTACACTATCAGTATCAACAGTATTATTTAAGTATACCTATAGAATTCTGGTCTATTCATACTTTTTTTTATCTTTATCTTTGAAAAGTCTATTAGGACCTTAATAAAAAACAACCCAATGGTTTGGTTGTTTCTTTTAAACATTTCTGTTATGTATAATTTGTTCACCTCAGTGTCTTCAGTGTACAGTGTGGATCCTGTAGTACATCAGTGAGCAGCTTCACTCCTGATGCTCCAGGGTCGTTCCCTCTGAGATCCAGCTCTATCAGGTGTGATGATTTCAGAGCTTCAGCCAGAGCAGCGTATCCTTCCTCTGTTATACTGCAGTCTGAAAGTCTACATAGAGAACATTTGATGGCATTATAATAATAATTTGATGTAAGTAAAATCCAGTTCAGTCCAGTACTTACCAGTCCAGTATCTGATGTAATATTGTAAATGTAAGCCTTTTTTTGTGGTTTACATGTATAAAAAAAATCATGAGTTCTTCTCTAAAGTTTTAATAGCAGAATCTGAAACTCACCTCAGTATCTGCAGGTTACAGGGCTGATGTTGCAGCAGTGCACAAAGCTTCTGCACTCCAGAGTTTCTAAGTTTATTTTCACTCAGATCCATCTCTCTTATGTGTGCAGGATTTAATTGAAAAGATGAAGTCAAAGAAGAACAGCCTTTTTCTGTAACACCACAGCTCTTTAGCCTAATGATAGAGGGCAAATTAATTTTAGTTTAAGCATAAAAAACATAGCTGCAAGCAGCAATTTAAAAAAAAAAAGTTTATAATACACACATGAGTTTCTCAGGTCTGCAGTGTGAATCCTCCAGTAGAACAGAGAGCTGCTTCACTTCTGAGTCTCCTTTTATTTTTCCACTCAGATCCAGTTCTCTCTGCAGTAAGGGGTTTTTACCCACAACCTCAGTCAGAAAAGCACAGGCCTTCTCTGCATCAGCACTTTTCAGCAGCCTGCAGTGAGGGAACAAAGACAGGCTGCATTATTCACAACCTCATACTTTATTTTATGTTCAATTTTATTTGGTTTGTTTTGTACAAATGTATTGGGTCTACTGTGGGAGGTGCTGAGGGAGTATGGGGTGAGGGGTTCCCTTCTTATCCTATCCAATCGCTGTACTCCCAAAGCGAGATCTTTGTCCGGATGTTCGGCAAAAAGTCTGACTCGTTCCAGGTGGGGGTTGGGCTCCGCCAGGGCTGTGCTTTATCACCAGTCCTGTTTGTGATATTCATGGACAGAATATCGAGGCGTAGTCATGGTGGGGAGGGGGTGTGGTTTGGTGGCCTGATCATCTCATCGCTGCTTTTTGCAGATGATGTGGTCCTGATAGTATCATCGGTCAGTGACCTCCAGCACTAACTGGATTGGTTTGCAGCTGAGTGTGAAGTGGCTGGGATGATGATTAGCACCTCTAAATCTGATGCCATGGTTCTCAGCAGGAAACCGATGGAGTGCTTACTCCGGGTAGGGAATGAGTACTTAACCCAAGTGAAGGAGTTCAAGTTCCTCAGGGGCCTTGTTCACGAGCGAGGGGACATTGGAGCGGGAGATTGGCCAGAGAAGCGGAGCAGCGGGAGCAGTACTACAATCGCTTTACCGCACCATTGTGACGAAAAGAGAGCTGAGCCGGAAGGCAAAGTTCTCGATCTACGGAGCAATCCTCGTTCCTACACCCACCTATGGTCATGAAGGTTGGGTAGTGACCGAAAGAACTAGATCACTCAGAGTAGAGCTGCTACTCCTTTGCGTTGAAAGCAGCCAGTTGAGGTGGTTCAGGCACCTGGAAAGGATGCCCCCTGTGCGCTTCAATAGGGAGGTGTTCCAGGCATGTCCAGCTGGGAGGAGACCTCGGGGAAGACCCAGGACCAGGTGGAGAGATTATATCTCCACACTGGCCTGGGAACGCCTCGGGATCCCCCAGTCAGAGCTGCTTAATGTGGCTCGGGAAAAGGAAGTTTGGGGTCCCCTGCTGGAACTGCTGCCCCCACGACCCGACTAACAGATAGTTGAGGATGCTGTCGCAGCTGTTGAGGATGGATGGATAGATAGAGCAGGGGTGCTCACACTTCTACGACAAAAGATTTACTTTTTCATATTATTATTATGGTACGGTCCACCATGCACATCAACTCTATATTTGGACTTTATTTTTATTTGTGAAATTATTTTGAGAGATGTGTTTTTAGGGGCCAACACCGCAGGTGTGAGGCACCTATCATGTCTGTTAGTTTTCTTCTTCCTCTTATTATTATTATTATTATTATTATTATTCATCTTCTTTCTCTATGGAGTCTGTTTCAGCCCATAGAACTGCTTGCTGAAAAGTTATTAAATTTTCACACAGATAGAGGACAAAATTAACCATAGTTTTTCTTAAAAACCTACTTTTTCAAACTAGCCATAGACGGTTCATCTGATTTTCACCAAAATTGGCTGAGATCATTTTGAGACCATGCTGGAAAAAAGTTACTAAAACCTTATCGATAGACCAAACCATCCTTGAATAACATGTGAATGAATTTGATGTAGAACAGGTCAAAATGAACATGATGCTATATCTCCACAAAGCTTTAGTGTATTGAGACGAATCTTGGTCTACTTTATCAGAACTATGACCTGATGATACTTACACAGTTTCAGGACAGCACCACCTACTAGTCAGGAGATTTGAAAAATAGTTATTTTTTTACTTATAACTTGCAAATAGATTAACCAAAAATCACAAGATTGGTCTCTCTAGATTTGGTGCAGCATACTGAGCTTGATATACAATTTTCCTGCTTCAGCCATTTTGAATTTTGTCATAAAAAGGTTAAAAGTTTTCAGGACAGTGGGACCTTCTGGTCAGACGGTATTATGAAAACTTAACCTTTGTCAGATTATTCTTGAATTACAGTAAAACAAATTGACTATGAACACAGCAAATTACACGTGTAATTTCTCTCACTCTGTTTTTTGACCTATTATGAAAATTGATTAGTAGTTGTCTTGTGATCGACTGGTTGATTGTGTTCAACGTAACGAGCACCCCTGTGTTAGAGTATTAAAATGGAGTTTGTATTGAAGTAATAAACCCCAGTACATATTGCTTACCTCAATGTCCTCAGTTTACAGATTTGATCCTGTAGCAAATCAGTGAGTAGCTTCACTCCTGATGCTCCAGGGTCGTTCCCTCTGAGATCCAGCTCTATCAAGTTTGATGAAAGGTTTGATTTCAGAGCTTCAGCCAGAGCAGCGTATCCTTCCCCTGTTATATTACAATCTGGAAGTCTAAGAGGACAAAAGCTTTTTGTTATTTAATCATGAAGATCACACCATGAAATCTAACCTTATCTTTTGATAGGATTCATACAAATGTGATTCACAATTATGCACATCACAAAAAACATTTACTGTTCAGGGTTTTTGGTTTTAGTATAATTGTATACAATTATGACTAATTTTTCATTCAGTTTTTTCATTGCTTGACATTTACAGCATCATTAATATATTAAGTGTCACGCGGCGTGACGGCAGGCAAGTAGGCAGGATGCAAATGCAATTCAAATGGAGACCTTTATTTATCGAAGGGAAAGCAAACCAAACAGAAACAAGAAACGTAAAGCAATCAACAAACTAAGCTAGGCTCACTTGGCTAAGGCTAATGCTAAGGCTAAGGCTATAACTAAGGTTATGGCTAAAGCTAGAACAAGGACGCTCTATAAGCGCTAAACATGGCAAAACCACATATACATAAATCGCTATAACTGTTTATCGAACCGCCCGTCTCGAGCACGGGTCACGATATATAAAGATCTCTGTCATTAACCCGCAACCGTTAGCAGCTGCCGGCAATTCCCAAACACACATGACCCAATGAACTATGACCCTTGACAAGGCGAGACGAAAACCTGACGTCAACCTGGAAGAGGTCCGCGCATGCGCAACAGTGCTCAACGCGCGCTGTTGTATGGGGGAATCGTGACATAAAGACATCATTTTTATTTACTTTGTTATTTCAGTGTGTATTTGGTCAGAATTAAAGTGAAAATACAGTGGGTTCTGTCACTTGGAAATTTAATGTTCAAACATGTCTAGCCATTAACCTTAAATTTGTTTTCCAAACACATCATTCAGTGTTCATTTGTGGTATAAAAGGGATAAGCAACCGTTCTGCTGAAGTCTACTCAATAGGACAGATGAACTGACCTCAGTTTCTCCAGGTTACAGTTTGGACTCTTCAGTCCAGCACAAAGCAGCTTCACTCCTGAGTCCTCCAGAGGATTACTGCTCAGATCCACCTCAGTCAGCTTGGAGGATTCTGAGCTGAGAACTGTGTGTAAAGCCAAGCAGCTTCTCTCTGTCAGGTTACACTCACTGAGCCTGAAAGTATAATTTGACAATGAATAAAAAGCATGAGTCCTTACTTGCAGCACCAACTACCCAAGTACAAGCTTTTCACACATTATATCAGCAAAAAAGAAGACTCCATATTACTTCCCATGGTTTTAGAATGAATTGTTCAACAAACACACATGGAAGCATCTGATATTCTGGTGTCCAAATAACTTTGTACCATACAACGAAACATTCATTTGACTGCAATTTGAAGAGAGCAGGAACAAGAATGACTCATCAATTCAACAGGTTAATTTGATGTCAAGTTATAAGTCAAGTTCATAGTGTTTATGCAAACAGATATGTGTTTCCTGCCATCAGTGTACCTATGGCCAAGCTTTAGGGGGACACAATAAGCTGAATGTAGAAACAGGTTTTACTTACAAAACTCTTGTGGCTTCCTGGACGACTGGTAGCAGTCTCTTAAAGCATTCATCTGATTTTATGAACTTCTGTAGCTCAAACACTTCCAGATCCTCCTCTGATGTCAGCAACACAAAGACCAGAGCAGACCAATGAGCAGGTGAGAGTTCAGCTTCAGAGAGACTTCCTGAGCTCATGCGGCTTTGGATCTCTTTCACTAGTGAATCATCATTTAACTCGTTAAGACAATAAATTAGATTGATGGATCTATCTGGAGATGGATTTTCATCAAGTTTGGACTTGATGTACTCAACTATGTCCTTCTGACAGTCAGAGCTGCTTTCTCTGTGTGTTAGCAGACCTCGAATGAGCTTCTGATTAGATTCCACTGAGAGGCCCAGAAGGAAGCGGAGGAAAAGATCCAAGTGACCTTTGTCACTCTCCAAAGCCTTGTCCACTGTAATCTTGAGCAAATCAATTTCTTTTGTTTCTTTGCTCTCTGCTGGATGCTCAAAAACATTCTTGTTTTCATTTTTAAGACTTACATATGTAAATAAAGCAGCAATGAACTCCTGAATGCTGAGATGCACAAAGCTGAAAACCGTGCCTAGAAATCTGCCAGTTTCCTGAGTGCACACTCCTGAGTACACCTTTATGTTATTGGGGTCAATTCCACAGGCCTCTAGATCTTGTGCATAGAATATCAAGTTGTTTTTTTCCAGGTGACTAAAGGCAAGCTTTCCCAGTGAAAGAATTCCCTCTTTATCCCAATGAATATCTGAGACACTTTTTCTATTGTATTTCTTGTCCCCCTGTACAGTCTGAAAGATCAGAAAACATGTGTACATCTCCGTCAGAGTCTGTGGAATCTCTTCACCATCTGTTTCTCCCAAAATCCCCTCAAGTACAGTAGCTGAAATCCAGCAGAAGACTGGAATATGACACATGATGAAGAGGCTTCTTGATCCTTTAATATGATCAATGATTCTGTTGGCCAGACTCTCATCGCTGATTTTCTTTCTGAAGTATTCCACCTTATGTGCATCATTGAAGCCACGCACCTCTGTGACCCGGTCCACATGTTCAGCAGGGATCTTAGCAGCTGCTGCTGGTCGAGTGGTTATCCAGATCAGAGCAGACGGAAGCAGGTTTCCTTCAATGAGGTTTGTCACTATAGTGTCCAGTGAAGCTGGCATTGATGCATCAGTCCTCTTCACATTTTCACGGAAAGTCAGGGGAAGTCGACACTCATCCAGGCCATCAAAGATGAACATGACTTTATACCTATCTGTAAATCTCAGTCCTTTTGCTTCTGGGAAAAAATGATAGATGATTTCTCTCAAACTGCACACTTCCTTCTCCTTCAGGTTCAGCTCTCTGAAAGGCAGTGGAAATATGAACTTGATGTCCTGATATTCTTTCCCTTCAGCCCAGTCTAGAACAAACTTCTGCACACAGATGGATTTTCCGATGCCAGCGACCCCCTGCGTCACCACAGTCCTGATGGGTTTGTCTTCTCCAGATAACGGTTCGAACATGTTCTTACATTCAATTTGTTCCTCTTGCTCCATCTGACTTTTTTCATTTTTCACTCTCGTTTTTTGCTTTTCAATTTGTCTCACCTCATGTTCTTCTTTTATTTGTCCACTTCCACCAGCTGTGATGTACAGATCTGTGTAGATCTTGTTAAGAATGTTGGATTCTCCTTGCTTTGCAATTCCTTCACATACACGATTATACTTCTTACACAGGTTTGATTTAAGTGCACGCTGCTGAATTCCTATTAGAGCATCTAATTATATCAGTATAAAACACAAGAAAGACAAATACATTAATAAATAAATAACGATGTTCTGAAATATTAGAGACACTACATTACTACATTTAGTCATACTGTTAAAAAAAGTAGAGAAATTAGGGATAGTATTATGAAGGGTTATAAATTTTCACCTCTTAAGAAAGTTCAGGTGCTGTTTGCTACTCTCTAGTGATCTCTTACCTTGGAGTGCATCAGCAAGGTCACTGTGATCCATCATCTTCAGAAAGTACAATGCCATATCAAGAGTTGCTTCTTTAATACTCCACAGATCATCCCTCACATCTCCATAATATTTAGTGTTTTCTTTTCTCAGAAATTTCTTAAACATCTCCAGCTCATGGTTTATAAATACAGTCATTTTATTTTCAAGATCCTTCACAAAACACAGAGAAAATTAAATGCAGAATCATTTCATAATAAACATTATAAAATTATTTTTGTCTTCCTTGAAAATGTAAAAATTTCATTTGATTCTTCATGACTGAAAAAAGTTCTAAACACAGCAGGCAGGTACTGTACATAAAGACTAGACAGAGATGTATTCTGTTAGGAGTTGGGACAATGTAGACCTTGGACACTAGATGGAGACATTCAGCCTTTTCTGTTGGCTTACCCAGTTAATCTTAATTATTGTTTTCATTACTTGCTGATTTGTTAAAACCCTCCCTTCTCCTTGGTTTTTGCTCAGTCCTCATGTGAGGAGCTCAGCTACAGTCTTTGCCTTTTGTTACAAAGGTTTTGTTTTGTCTGCTGCTGTCTTCCTTTTTATTCAAGCTGATAAAATATTGTTACGTCATTTACTATAGTAACATTAAGCTACGTGTGTGCGCATGTTCTCTCATGATCATCCACTCAGTGATGAAGTGGGTAGGAATCACTTACTGAGATAGGAATAACACTGAGATGGTGTCATACAAAAACTCACGACTCATGAATGTCCATTTGATCAGTGTATAGTTTAGGTTGCTAATAAATTGAAACTTAAAGTGTCATGAAACAGTAAACTACATTTTCTGTTCGTATCGCACATCATAAAAGAAAATCTTAGCTTCCATTCATTTTAATTGTAAGAGAAAACTGGTTAATTTTGAGCTTTTTTCTATTATTTTCATCTTCCGGGTTTAAAATCTCATCCTGTCACACGTCACAGGTAGTGGCGTGGCAATGTACTATAGTACTTCGATAATGTGTAGCTGTCTCATAATTATTCATGAGCCTGCGTGTTCTTATCCAGTGAGAAAACGCTGTCTCTTAATTATTCATGACAGCACGTGATGCTTTCCTACAGATGTAGTAGATGAGAGAGGTTCAAATGGGTCGCGAGTGTTTGTTTCAGTGGTGTAAGAGTTCGAGTGTGTTTATTCAGGAGAGCGATGAGAATTGGAGACAAGTGGACTTCGGACTTGCTCATGAAAGCAGTTTGCGTCTACACAATGATGCGGTACTCAGTCCGGGGACTTTTCCATCCCTTCAAATGAGGTATGCGTCTAGTTTTAACCATGAGAGTTTTGCTTGCCTTTTGAGCTAATTAAACCACTTATAGCTCTGCAGGCTGTTGCATGCAAAAGTATACGAGAGTCTGTGTTGAAGGGAAGAGCCTTCGCCTTTTATTTGTGAAAAGCTCGAGCCTATTAGCTAAGTAGCATTCCAACATTTCTCCCATCCACGCTTCCTCCAGTTTTGTTTTGTTTTCCTCCATAGTCACGCTAGGGGCTAATGATTCAAATAGACAGTGTGTAGAACCTGCACTGCTATCTATTGTGTCTCCATTTATCCCTGGGGATTCAGGAGGAGAGAAGTCCTCTGCCTCATCAGAGCCCTGCATACTGCTGCCACTGCAAACATTTTGTCACGATCCATCTTTATTGTGAGTGTTCTCAATGCAAACCCCCCAACCCCCCACCCCCCCCGCCGCCGCCGCCTTTCCCCGCCGCCGCCTTTCTAATTATTGACTTTCTGTTCAGGGTTTGTCTGCACATTTGCTAAGACCCTGAACTTATCGGTACATAGAAGTGTATCGTGGCTACGCTTCATATGTATAGTACATGTTCAGCACAAGCGCCTCAGAGCTCATTCATCTTCCTTTATTCTGACTTTCTGGAAATTCTTCACCTGAGAGGATGAGTCTACTGGTGTTTGTCTAAATTTCCATGACATGGTACAAAAATGTTTTGGGTGGGTAATGTAGCAATAATTCTAAAAATTTTATAGTCATACCATATTGTTTGTGTGTCTGTGTGTGTGTGTGTAAGAGAGTGAGTGAATGAAAGAGAGAGAGAGACTGTCATATGTAACTTTAGAGACTGTCCCTTAACTTGCGAATATCGAATGTCCAACATCAAGCCAACATTATGCCAGTCTAGACACTTGCTACTTGAGTTGTCTTCTTATTGGATACTTTATTACTCTTACTCAAGTAATTATTAACATTATTATTTTTACTGTTAGTTGAGTAATTATTTTTATAAGCAGTTTTACTTGTACTTGGTAAATTCCATATGTATCAACGATGCTAAATCTGATTATTTTACTTTGTCACGCCAGGGATGTCCTCTGTCTCCCTTACTTTTTGCCATAGCGATTGAGCCTCTCTCGATGATGCTTAGAACTCTTCCTGTATTTCAGGGTATAATTCACAATGGAATTGAACATAAACTAGCACTGTATGCTGATGACTTACTACTTTATGTTACAGATCCAATTGCATCTATTCCGGAAATAATACGTGTATTAAATGAAAATTTTCAGGGTATAAACTGAACCTACCAAAGAGTGAATGTTTACCCATAAACCAATCTGGCCAAAAGATAAAACAGACTCAAATACCTTTTCGTTTGGAACATTCAAAATTCAAATATCTCGGAGTTAATGTCACCCGTTCCCATTCTACATTAATGGCGTCGAATTTTACACCCTTAATCTCATACATGAAGTCAGCCTTTCAAATATGGGCAGCTCTGCCATTATCCCCTCTTGGCAGAATAAACACAGTAAAAATGAACATTATTCCAAAATTCCTCTACCTCTTTCAGTCCATCCCTTTGTTTTTACCCAAATCTTTCTTTAAGAATATAGACAAATTAATCTCGTCTTTCATATGGGCAGGAAAAACTCCCAGGGTTTCAAAATTTTCACTTCAGCGGAGTCGACTGAGTGGTGGCCTCGCATAGCCCAATTTCATGTATTATTATTGGGCGGCTAATATTCAGAAACTGGTGCTGTGGGTGCAGGCCCCCTCTCTTCCATGGTGCCACCTAGAAACACAGTCTTGCATTTCAACCTCCCTCCCTGCTCTGGTGTTCTCCTCCCTTCCCATGGCCCTTTCACAATATACAGATAATCCAGTAGTATGTACCTCTCTAAAGAGTTTCTATCAGTTTCGTCGTCATTTTAAATCTATCTCGGCCTCAACCATGGCACCTATATGTAATAACCATCTCTTCCCCCCCTCCTTTATAGATTCCACATTCTCTCTTTGGGAAAAGAAGGGTCTGAAACGCTTTGTGTTTGCATTTTCTGAATTATCCTCATCATGCAGCCTGCCTCCTCTCACCTTTTCCGGTTCTTTCAAATTAGGCACTGTGTCTCCTCCCTATCTGGTTCTCCCTCCTTACCTACAAAGTCTGCATGGGAAGAGGTGTTCAAGCTGAATCCTCATAAAAGGGGCATTATTTCACAGATATATGCAACGATCTGGTCACAGGACGATTCTTACAATATCAAAACTGTAAGTGCTTGGGAAGAGGAATTGGGCCTGGAGCTTGAGGATGATTACTGGGGCAGACCTTTAGATAATATATGGACCACCACGTCCTGTGCTAGACTTAGCTTCATACAATTTAAAGTGGTCCATAGAGCTCACCTCTCTAGGAGTAGATTGTCTAAAATATATCCCAATGTCCCTGACATGTGTGAGAAATGCAAACTTTCACCCTGTAACCTGAGTCATATGTTTGCACTCTGTCCCAAACTACAGACCTTTTGGAACACTTTTTTCAGGATTATGTCCGACATTCTTAAAATCAAATTGGATCTTTGTCCTTTAAATGCCATCTTTGGTGTTTCATCTCAGTGTCAGCCTCTGAACCATAGACAAGCTAGTGTTGTGGCCTTTGTATTGTTGCTTGCTCGGTGCAGAATATTGTTGTCTTGGACCTCTCCACAATCCCCCTCTATATCAGTCTGGCTTAGAGATTTAATGTTCTTTTTGTACAACATCAGAGGTAGGGGTGAATCATTTTGGGGAAAATGGCAACAATTTATTATCTATTTCAATGATGCACGCACCTTGGAGGTAGATTGAGGAGAGGTAGACGGTGAACCATCTTACCCTTTTTTTTGTGTTTTTTTTCTTTATTTGTTTATTTATTTATTTATTTTTATTTATTTAAATTATTATTATTACATTTTTTTCTCTCCCCCCTTTCTTTTGGTTTTGGCTGTGGTTGTTTTGTAGGGGTTGTTGGGTGGGGTGTTATGTGTTATGATGTTAAAAATGCAAATTTCCAATAAAAATTTATGATAAAAAAAAAACTTAATCTTTACATTCTTAACTTTAATGGAGATTTTACATTGTTTACTATTAGCCATCAATCACTTGGTTAAAACAATTGGTTTTATAATGCGGGAACTTCCTGTACAAATGTATTCGTTTCATCTCAGATCAAACTGTGGAAGAAATCATTACACTGGCTCATCCCACCACATCACCAACCTGTGTCAGGACTTTTGAGAACTCTCAGTCGCTGGCAATTCTAAAGTCTCTTCAGTCATACTGGACATGCAGTGGTGACACTGATCACAAGGTTGGGGGTTCAAGTTGCCACTGTTGGGCCCTTGAGCAGGGCTCTTAATCCTATCTGCTCCTGGGGCACTCTATCCATGCCAATGCTTCTCCTGAGCAGTAATGCCCAGAGTTCAATTCAGTTCCATTCAGTTTTATTTGTATAGTGCATTTAACAATGGAAATTTTCACAAAGCAG
This sequence comes from Ameiurus melas, assembly GCA_012411365.1. Taxonomy (NCBI): domain Eukaryota; kingdom Metazoa; phylum Chordata; class Actinopteri; order Siluriformes; family Ictaluridae; genus Ameiurus; species Ameiurus melas. Next base: position 1,886,278 of record CM022777.1, read on the forward strand.
CTTTAGAAAAATATATAAATGGCGCACTTATATACAAAGCGCTTTACACTGTGTCTCATTCACCCATTCACACAGCAATGGTGGCAGAGCTGCCATGCAAGGCGCTAGCTTGCCATCGGGAGCAACTTGTCTTGCCCAAGGACACTTCGGCATGTAGAGTTATCCGGGCCGGGAATCGAACTGCCAATCCTACGATTAGCGGACAACCCGCTCTACCACCTGCGCCACAGCCGCCCAATAATATAAATAAAGGGTATACATTTAATTTTATACATTTATCCCTAATAAATATGCCAGAGGCAACGGTGGCAAGGGAAAACTCCCTGAGATGATATGAGAAAGAAACTTTGAGAGGAACCAGAGGAGTTTCTTTCTACCAAATGTTTAATAAAAAAAATGGCCTCCTATATTACCCTGCATTGAACCAAGGGAAGTCAACGTGATTGGTGCTCCCACAATCCATGACTGACACTACCATGCTCCTGGCCTGGCTAGTTAATGGGTATAATTTTAGACCCTTATTGATGCAGATGTATACTACTTGCCACAGAAGACACTCTTGTCTTCACTTTGGCCACTCTACATAACTGAGGTGCCATTTAAACACATTAGGATTAATCTAGTGATCTGGATTCCCTTCCATTTTAGGGACTTTACAGCTAAGCAACCTGTATTTTTGGATTTGTTTGTTCTGTAAATGTGAGACTAGCACACTATTTTATCAGTCCGTTCTGTTCTAGTTTTCATCATCAAACTAGACACCTGTCTTTTTTATACTTATCTGAAATAAATAACTCCAAATGTTTTCTGAAAAGGTGTAATGGTGGACATCATCGGAAGCATTAACAAAGATGATTTAAGACTTACATTGAAGATGTTGTAGAGAAAGTCTGTAATCTTCTTCTGTAATTTTGCAGTTTTCACAGTATCTTCAGACTCACAATGATTTCTGCAGTCAAAATAAAATATTTTATTATTAGCAGTTTAATTAAGAATAATAAATAACAGTATTAAATGAGAAAAAAAACTGTACCTTTTCTTGGAATGTATCCCTGTTGTTTTGCCAGTGCTAGGTGTATTCTTTAGCTGTCTAGCTGGGGAGGAATTTTGTCTAAAAGAAGAGAATGAGTTTCCATATTACACTGTAATTGTACCAATATTGAAACAACCTGGCTGACTAATAATGTCCAATAAAAAACAATAATCAGTATATTCTGTACTATATTTGGCCAAAATATGTGGACACCTGACCATCACACCCATATGTGGATCTTCCCCAAAGTGCCACAATGTCTGAAGCACACAATTGTATAGAATGTCTCTGTATGCTGTAGCGTTACAGTTTCCCTTCACTGGAACTAAGAAGCTCAAACCTGTTCCAGCATGATGATGAGCTCCATGAAGACATGGTGTGTTAAGGTTGGAAGAAGGTGGAAGAACTCATATGTCCTGCACAAAGCCCTCACCTCAACCCCACTAATTTCTAGTAGCTGAATGAACACAAATCCCCACAGCCACGCCCAAAAATCTAGTGGAAAGATTCTGCAAAAGAGAACCTTATTATAACAGCAAAGGTGGATTAAATCTGGATTGGGATTTTCAACAAGTAAATATGGGTGTGACGATCAGGGGTCCACAAACTTTTAGCCAGATACTGTAATTATAACAGAGTGACTTATTTGTGTTTTATTAAAAAATAAATAAATAAATAAAGTGATGGGGATTCTCAACCTATGAAAACAGAACACATTAATAAATTAATTTGATATAAATGTGATAAATAAAGTTAGCACTTTTTTGCAAAGTAACTAAATTGCAAGCCATAGAGTGTAAGCTTTTTTGTTGTTGTTGTAACTTCAGACATCAATGATTAGCTTTCCCTCCTCTGGACAGCACTGTGAATAATTAATTATTTTTGTATGTAATAAAACAAGCTCTGTATGTGGTAACATGGCTAGTGGATGATTCTTCTCTGGGATTGAAAGCTTATTAGTGACCTGGTACCATTGTGTGAGATCTTTTCAGTGCGACTAAGGGTAGAGAATGCACTCGAGTTTATTTCTTAACTTGAGTTTATTTCTTACTGTTTGAGTTGAATCTAATTGACAAAAAAAACTTCTCAAACTCTATGTATGAACAGAAAATCACTTTACATCTGTGCTGTGAGATAAAACTAGACTTTTCTATATTCACTTGGCTATCAAACAAATTTATTATATTATTATAAATACTTAAATTTAAGAACTTTTATTGTACTGAGTGGTGGAGTGATCAGTAGGTGTGTTTAAATGCTAATAAAGCTTTAATCTTTTAACAAATCATTTTAAATAGCATCTGTCCGGCTCCTTTTGGTTGTGTCTTTATCTGTCTGTTGTGCATTATGTTTGATTCGTACTTTTCTTGCACACTGGGGCAATAACCTGCAGATAGTGGCATTTCCCCCCATAATTATTGACTAAACCAATAAGTCCTTCACCAGTTTCATTTTGGGCTAACTTTCTACAGATGAGATTATGATGAGCAAGTGGATGAGAAATCGATACCTGAGAGGCTGGTCCCCCTTTGAAGATGGAGAGAAATCCATTTCCTGAGAGGTTGTTCCCACTTTAAGGTTGATAGAGAGAGGCGTGGATTGATCACTCTGTAAGGACGCACAGCTGGCTACAGTTCCTCTGAAGAGTAAAAAAAAAAAGTCCTTTAGCTATATTATCTCATGATTCAAGTTCCGTTACATGGTTAAAAAAATACAAACTGTTTTTTTCAAATCAGGTTAGAAAAGATATAGATACTAATGGCTCTACTCTTTGCACTATAATTACAGACTAAACAAAAAAACGTGAGTAATTCCAGTCTGTGGCTCTACCTCTAAAGATGTAGCTGAAGATGGGGTTTATGATGAGCAACAGGAAGAGAAGTGAATACCTGTCCTGAGAAGCCGTTTCCTCTTTAAAGTTGATAATGCGTGGTATGGACTGGTCGCTCTTAAAGGACACACAGCTTGTTTCAGGAGATTTTGGTCTTTCCTCGTTGTCTCTAAAGAGTGGTGTAAAGGAGTAGGGAGAGAGAAATATGATACTGCAACTTGTTTACCAAATGGTTGCTGACTTCAGGAGGATTTGTGGTGATCATTCTCCACCACACATCAACAGCACCACCATGAGCACAGTAAAGACCTCCAAGTTCCTCTGTATGCGTATTGCTGAGAACCTCATGCATATTCTCAATGTGACCTACCCAGACAGAAATCCTGGAAAAACTCCCCCTTTCATTCCTCACTATATTCTACAGGGTGTACAGAGACACTGTCCTGATCAGCTACATCACTGTCAGGTAAGAAAACTGTAACTTATTGAGCTGACATACTGAAAAAGAGAGAACATCAGCAGAGTGCCTGAAAGTCTAAGTCTGAAATCTGAAATCTAAATCTGCCTTTTTGTTTGGCTTCTCTACCCATCTCTGGCTTCAAGTCAATAAATCAGAGTCCAACCTAAACACTGTGAAGCAGCATTTAGCTTTTAGGCTGTTCAAATCTGGAATCAGATCCCAGAAGATGTTAGATGTGCCACCAATGTAGCTATTATAAAATTTATGGTAAATGGTCTGCACTTATATAGCACTTTTTTAACCTTAACTGTTCCAAAGCACTTTACTTTGGTTCTCATTAACGCATTCACTCTCACACACACTCACATGCACACTCACACACCAATGGTAGCAGAGCTGCCATGCAAGGCGCTAACTTGCTATCGGGAGCAACGTGAGGTTCAGTGTCTTGCCCAAGGACATTTCGGCATGTGGAGTCATGTGGGCTGGAAATTGAAGCTCCAACCCTACGATTACTGGACAACCCGCTCGACCACCTGAACCACAGCCTCCCACAAATCTAGATTACAACCAATAAAGATAAGATTTTTTTCACGTCTACATTTAAACTGTTAGGACTTATATTTCATCTCTATATTGCACTATATTTTTTGCACTATAATTACAGACTAAACAAAAAAACGTGAGTAATTCCAGCCTGTGGCTCTACCACTAAAGATGTAGCTGAAGATGGGGTTTATGATGAGCAACAGGAAGAGAAGTGAATACCTGTCCTGAGAAGCCGTTTCCTCTTTAAAGTTGATAATGCGTGGCATGGACCGGTCGCTCTTAAAGGACACACAGCTGGTTTCAGGAGATTTTGGGCTTTCCTCGTTGTCTCTAAAGAGTGGTGTAAAGGAGTAGGGAGAGAGAAATATGATACTGCAACTTATTTACCAAATGGTTGTTGACTTCTGGAGGATTTATGCTGATCATTCTCCACCACACATCAACAGCACCACTATGAGCACAGTAAAGATCTCCAAGTTCCTCTGTATGCTTATTGCTGAGAACCTCATGCATATTCTCAATGTGACCTACCCAGACAGAAATCCTGGAAAAACTCCCTCTTTCCTTCCTCACTATATTCTACAGGGTGTACAGAGACACTGTCCTGATCAGCTACATCACTGTCAGGTAAGAAAACTGTAACTTATTGAGCTGATATACCGAAAAGGAGAGAACATCACCAGAGTGCCTGAAAGTCCAAGTCTGAAATCTGAAATCTAAATCTGGCTTTTTGTTTGGCTTCTCTACCCACCTCTGGCTTCTAGTCAATAAATCAGAGTCCAACCTAAACACTGTGAAGCAGCATTTAGCTTTTAGGCTGTTCAAATCTGCAATCAGATCCCAGAAGATGTTAGATGTGTCACAAATGTAGCTATTATAAATTCTAGATTAAAACCAATAAAGATAAAAAAAATTTCACATGCCTACACTTAAACTGTTAGAACTTATATTTTACATCTATATTGCACTATATTCTTTGCACTATTTTCTCATCCAATCTAATTATCAAAGATGATTAACATGCTCTTGACGGATGTTCCTTGTGAAAAGATCATGCTAACTCTCTGATTTATTAGTAGTTCAATCGGAGTTGTATGTTTTAACTGCTTGTTAATTAATGTTTAATTAGTTTAGAATCAAAGGTAAAGTTGTCTTATTATACTGAAGTGGTTGACATAAGAAATGTCCCCAGGAACGTTTAACATCTTCAAAATCTTGGATTAATATGGGTTTGAAAATCCCACTGTACCAACAGATTTCACATCCAAATGACACCCCCTGCTGTACTGATCCAATCACTTCAGTGTAGGAGAGTTCATTTCTGGCCACTAAAATAGAAACTGGTCGAGAAAGAGAAAAAGGTGTCCTACAAACCAAATGAGTAATACACCAATGTTATACCAATAACTTATGGCTCATCATTACAAACCACCTCATAATGAAGTTTTCTGTTAGTTTTTTTTTTTTTTTTTGTAATTTCATACAATCACCAGAGTATCTCAAAGTCCAAAATCTAAATCAGAAAAGACCATTAAACATGTGTAACTTATTTAAAATGCTGCTGTTAGAGTTCTAACCAAAACCAGGAGAAAAAACACAATACTCACAGTTCTACAATGTTTACTCTGGATTCTGGTTAGTTACAGAATCAATTTCAAAGTGTTGCTTCTAGTCAATAAATCAGAGTCCAACCTAAACACTGTGAAGCAGCATTTAGCTTTTAGGCTGTTCAAATCTGGAATCAGATCCCAGAAGATGTTAGATGTGCCACCAATGTAGCTATTATAAAATTTATGGTAAATGGTCTGCACTTATATAGCGCTTTTTTAACCTTAACTGTTCCAAAGCACTTTACATTGGTTCTCATTAACGCATTCACTCTCACACACACTCACATGCACACTCACACACCAATGTAGCAGAGCTGCCATGCAAGGCACTAACTTGCTATCGGGAGCAACTTGGGGTTCAGCGTCTTGCCCAAGGACATTTCGGCATGTGGAGTCATGTGGGCTGGAAATTGAAGCTCCAACCCTACGATTACTGGACAACCCACTCTACCACCTGAACCACAGCCTCCCACAAATCTAGATTACAACCAATAAAGATACGATTTTTTTCACATGTCTACATTTAAACTGTTAGGACTTATATTTCATCTCTATATTGCACTATATTTTTTGCACTATAATTACAGACTAAACAAAAAAACGTGAGTAATTCCAGTCTGTGGCTCTACCAGTAAAGATGTAGCTGAAGATGGGGTTTATGATGAGCAACAGGAAGAGAAGTGAATACCTGTCCTGAGAAGCCGTTTCCTCTTTAAAGTTGATAATGAATGGCATGGACCGGTCGCTCTTAAAGGACACACAGCTGGTTTCAGGAGATTTTGGTCTTTCCTCGTTGTCTCTAAAGAGTGGTGTAAAGGAGTAGGGAGAGAGAAATATGATACTGCAACTTGTTTACCAAATGGTTGTTGACTTCTGGAGGATTTATGCTGATCATTCTCCACCACACATCAACAGCACCACTATGAGCACAGTAAAGATCTCCAAGTTCCTCTGTATGCTTATTGCTGAGAACCTCATGCATATTCTCAATGTGACCTACCCAGACAGAAATCCTGGAAAAACTCCCTCTTTCCTTCCTCACTATATTCTACAGGGTGTACAGAGACACTGTCCTGATCAGCTACATCACTGTCAGGTAAGAAAACTGTAACTTATTGAGCTGATATACCGAAAAGGAGAGAACATCACCAGAGTGCCTGAAAGTCCAAGTCTGAAATCTGAAATCTAAATCTGCCTTTTTGTTTGGCTTCTCTACCCATCTCTGGCTTCTAGTCAATAAATCAGAGTCCAACCTAAACACTGTGAAGCAGCATTTAGCTTTTAGGCTGTTCAAATCTGCAATCAGATCCCAGAAGATGTTAGATGTGTCACAAATGTAGCTATTATAAATTCTAGATTAAAACCAATAAAGAAAAAAAAAATTTCACATGCCTACACTTAAACTGTTAGAACTTATACTTTACATATATATTGCACTATATTCTTTGCACTATTTTCTCATCCAATCTAATTATCAAAGATGATTAACATGCTCTTGACGGATGTTCCTTGTGAAAAGATCATGCTAACTCTCTGATTTATTAGTAGTTCAATCGGAGTTGTATGTTTTAACTGCTTGTTAATAAATGTTTAATTAGTTTAGAATCGAAAAAAATTTGTTTTATTAATTACTATACTGAAGTGGTTGATATAAGAATGTCCCCGGAACATTTAACATCTTCAAAATCTTGGACTAATATGGGTTTGAAAATCCCACTGTACCAACAGATTTCACATTCAAATGACACCCCCTGCTGTACTGATCCAATCACTTCAGTGTAGGAGAGTTCATTTCTGGCCACTAAAATAGAAACTGGTCGAGAAAGAGAAAAAAGTGTCCTACAAACCAAATGAGTAATACACCAATGTTATACCAATAACTTATGGTTCATCATAGGATCATTTACAAACCACCTCATAATGAAGTTTTTTGTTGTTTTTTTTGTAACTTCAGACATCAATGATTAGCTTTCCCCTCCTCTGAACAGCACTGTGAATAATTAATTATTTTTGTATTGTTACGTAGCGGACGAACACGCGGTGGCGAGGATGAAGAATACGCTCCTTCTCCAACTGCGCGCGTGCGACGAAGCAGGCAGCCCGCAGTCGGCCTGCGGCACCCAGAAAGGACGTCATGCCGGGAGGACCCGCCCGATGCCGTACCGGCGGGGATTGGAGTATCCGACGGAGGAATTCCACCACTGCTACCGGATGGCGGAAATAAAGGCGCCCTTCGCGCCCGGGAAAGTTGAGTACCGACATACTGAAACGGTTGGCGTCCGGAAAACGATCCCCCGTACAGGTATTCACCCGTACTCCCTGTAACCTGACTAACCTCTCTCTCTCTCTCTCTCTCTCTCTCTCTCTCTCGGCATACACTGCAGCGGAAGACACCGACACGCAGAGGACCGCGCCCGGCCGGAGGCGGACGGCGACGCGCGCTGAGGGGGACCCGAGAACCCCTAGGCTTCTTCCGGGGTTCCCCCGACACGCCCGCCGGCGTCCGGTGCCAGCCCGGCCCCCCGGACCTACACAACCCCCCCCGACCTACACTCTACCAATTCCAGAATAAAGCCTGAGTTTCTTTGCTTACTTCCGCCTCCTGTCTCTGTGCCCGCCCAGCTCGCCACACTGGTGGAGGATTGCGGGCACAGAACCGCGCCCCGCACCTAAAAAAAAAAAAAAAAAAAAAAAAAAAAAAAAAAAAAAAAGACTATTACTTCTTTTTTTTTTGTTTTTTTTGTTTCTTGCCTTCTCTGACGGAAAAAAAAAAAAAAAAAAATTTATTATGGAGCAGACATTACAGCAGCTGTTGCAGACCGCGGTACAGCAACAGGCCGTCACGCAACAACTACGGAGAGCCTCCAGGCGGCGCCAGAGACTCTGGTGGCGCTACGATCCCGTCGCGGCCTCCACGGCTCTCCCGGACCCGGGACGTGAGCTCCGACGCCTACTCCCCCCGGCTCCTGATGACGACCCGGTGGCGTACCTGGAAACCTTAGCCAACGGGGCGGCCGGAGGGCTGGGACAAGGATGACTGGCCCCGCGCCGTAGGCCCCTGCTCACAGGAGAAGCCCGCGAGGCCTATTACAGTCTCGAGCCGGGAGGCGGCGGACTACAGCTCCATGAGAGGAGGGCATCCTGGCGTGGTGCGGCTGAAGCTCTCCCAGCGGCCGCCCGAAGTTCCATCGCTGGGTATAACCGCCGGCAGCTGAACACGCTCATCCGACTCACCAAGAGGTGGCTCCGGCCCCGGCCAGCATACGGCCCTCGGGTGGCGGAAGAGGTGGCCATGGATCGGTTCCTGCGGGCGTTACCCCGGACGATGCGACAGGCCGTGGGGGTTCCAAGCACCGCGAACACCCCAGGAGCTACTGCGCGCCGCCCTGGAGCGCACACCCCCACCCTCGAGCTCGACCCGCAAAAGCCACAGCCCTCTGACCTACCCCTAGGGGCCTCGGGAGTCCGGTCTGACCCGACACGCCCAGCCGACGCATGGCGAACCCGCCGGGGTCGCCCACCCAAGTAACTCCCACCGACGAGCCCATGCCCACGGGCGGAACTGGGGCCTCCCGGACCAACCCAGAAACCATGGCTGGCCGGCTGCCCCTCTATGTACGACAGTTGCCAGAGGGGCCACCCAGAAGGTGTGGATTGAAGGGAGGCCGATCACCGCACTGGACGGACACGGGAGTTTGGTGACCGCCTCGCGCGCGCCATCCATCCTCCCCCGCGGACTTCGACCAGGGGAGCCTCACCGTGACCTGCGTTCATGGGGACACCCGGGGGAAAGTCCCGACAGCCGGGGTGCCGATTCAGGGCGAGACCCGGAGCTGGTCTCTCCACGTAGGCGTGATCCCTCACCTCCCGTACCATTACTCCTGGGGAGGGACTGGCCAGGATGCCCGCCGGGCGGGACGCCGAGACAGGGAAGCCCGACGTCGGGAAGCAGAGGACCCGGGCCCAGAACGCGGAGCCTGGCCCAGGACAACGGGGACGCCACTCCCAAAGGTGAGTGTCGCTATACCAACTAACCCTATGTCTGTTGTCGTTCCAGCAGGCAAAGAAGGTTGAAGCGGTGAAAAGCTACCCTCGGCCACGTCCAAAAAACAGGTGCGTGCCTTCTTGGGGTTAGCGGGGTATTATCGGAGATTTGTCTCTAACTTCGCGCGATAGCCTCCCCTCTTTCAGACCTGACAAAAAGGGCCAGCCAGACCAGGTGAGGTGGACAGCCGGCCGCGCGGCCGGCCTTTTCCGGGCTCTGAGGGAGGCCCTACCAGCGAACGGTGCTACGCACCGGGACTTCACCCTCCCCTTCTCGGTGCACACCGACGCATCCGAACCGGGCTTGGCGCAGTTCTCTCCCAAACCGAGGGGTCGAGGGGAAGAGCACCCGGTACTCTACATCAGCCGGAAGCTGGCCCCGGCAGAGAGGAGGTCGCGCGCGGTGGAAAGAGAGGCCCTGGCAATAAAATGGGCCATTGAGGAGCTGAGGTACTACCTGGCGGGCCGACCCTTCACCCTGGTGACGGACCATGCTCCCCTCAATGGATGGCCAAGGCCAAGGACACTAATGCCAGGGTAACTCGGTGGTTTCTCGCCCTACAGGACTTCTGTTTCCAAGTCCAACACCGGGCGGGGCCCCCCCTAGACGGAACGCAGGCCGGGCTCGCCGTGGAGGGGCCGCTGGGCCCACCATCCGGCGGTAGGGCTCGGAGCTGGGGGGTACTGTCGCGATGGACCGGACCGCGCGGTGCGAGGATGAAGAGAATCGCTCCTTCTCCCAACTGCCGCGTTACGACGCGAGCAGCGGCAGCCCCGCAGTGGGGGCTTGCGGCACCGGAAGGACGTCATGCGGGGAGGACCGCCCGATGCCATACCGGCCGGGGATTGGAGTATCGCGGAGGGAATTCCACCACTCGCTACCGGATGGCGGAAATAAAAGGGCGCCCTTCCGCCCGGAAATTGATGGTACGAGCATACTGAAGCGGTTGGCGTCCGAAAAACGATCCCCGTACAGGTATTCACCCGTACTCCCGGTACCTGACTAACTTTCTCTCTCTCTCTCTCTCTCTCTCTCGGCATACACTGCCGCGCGGAAGACACCGACACGGGCGAGGACCGCGCCAGCCGGAGACGGCCAGCGCAGTGCTGAGGGACGGCCCGAGAACCCCTAGGCTTCTTCCGGGATTCCCCGAACCGCCCGAGCAATCACGGCGCCAGCCGCAGCCCCGGACCTACACACACGCCCCCGGACCTACACTCTACCAATTCCAGAATAAAGCCTGAGTTTCTTTGCTTACTTCCGCCTCCTGTCTCTGTGCCCCGCCCAGCCCGCTACAGTATGTAATAAAAACAAGCTCTGTATGTGGTAACATGGCTAGTGGATGATTCTTCTCTGGGATTGAAAGCTTATTAGTGACCTGGTACCATTGTGTGAGATCTTTTCAGTGCGACTAAGGGTAGAGAATGCACTCGAGTTTATTTCTTAACTTGAGTTTATTTCTTACTGTTTGAGTTGAATATAATTGAAAAAAAACTTCTCAAACTCTATGTATGAACAGAAAAAGCACTTTACATCTGTGCTGTGAGATAAAACTAGGCTTTTCTATACTCACTTGGCTATCAAACAAATTTATTATATTATTATAAATACTTAAATTTAAGAACTTTTATTGTACTGAGTGGTGGAGAGATCAGTAGGTGTGTTTAAATGGTAATAAAGCTTTAACCTTTTAACAAATCATTTTAAATAGCATCTGTCCGGCTCCTTTTGGTTGTGTCTTTGTCTGTCTGTTGTGCATTATGTCTGATTCGTACTTTTCTTGCACACTGGGGCAATAACCTGCAGATAGTGGTATTTCCCCCCCATAATTATTGACTAAACCAATAAGTCCTTCACCAGTTTCATTTTGGGCTAACTTTCTACAGATGAGATTATGATGAGCAAGTGGATAAGAAATCAATACCTGAGAGGCTGGTCCCCCTTTGAAGATGGAGAGAAATCCATTTCCTGAGAGGTTGTTCCCACTTTAAGGTTGATAGAGAGAGGCGTGGATTGATCACTCTGTAAGGACGCACAGCTGGCTACAGTTCCTCTGAAGAGTAGAAAAAAAAAGTGCTTTAGCTATATTATCTCATGATTCAAGATCCGTTACATGGTTAAAAAAATACAAACTGTTTTTTTCAAATCAGGTTAGAAAAGATATAGATACTAATGGCTCTATTCTTTGCACTATAATTACAGACTAAACAAAAACACGTGAATAATTCCAGTCTGTGGCGCTACCTCTAAAGATGTAGCTGAAGATGGGGTTTATGATGAGCAACAGGAAGAGAAGTGAATACCTGTCCTGAGAAGCTGTTTCCTCTTTAAAGTTGATAATGCGTGGCATGGACCGGTCGCTCTTAAAGGACACACAGCTGGTTTCAGGAGATTTTGGTCTTTCCTCGTTGTCTCTAAAGAGTGGTGTAAAGGAGTAGGGAGAGAGAAATATGATACTGCAACTTGTTTACCAAATGGTTGCTGACTTCAGGAGGATTTGTGGTGATCATTCCCCACCACACATCAACAGCACCACCATGACCACAGTAAAGACCTCCAAGTTCCTCTGTATGCTTATTGCTGAGAACCTCATGCATATTCTCAATGTGACCTACCCAGACAGAAATCCTGGAAAAACTCCCTCTTTCCTTTCCTACCGAAAAGGAGAGAACATCACCAGAGTGCCTGAAAGTCCAAGTCTGAAATCTGAAATCTAAATCTGCCTTTTTGTTTGGCTTCTCTACCCACCTCTGGCTTCTAGTCAATAAATCAGAGTCCAACCTAAACACTGTGAAGCAGCATTTAGCTTTTAGGCTGTTCAAATCTGCAATCAGATCCCAGAAGATGTTAGATGTGTCACAAATGTAGCTATTATAAATTCTAGATTAAACTGTACATAGTGGGGGGGGGTGTCTCCTCAACTACCACTCGTGTGTAGCATCCACCTGCATGATGCGACAAGAGCCACAGAACGTCCAGCACACACCAGCTAATGGTGGCGAGGAGAGTGATGTAGCCAATCAATGATGGAAATTATTAGGGGGACATGTTGGAGAACAGCCAATGGAGGAATTTGGGCAGGACACCGAGGTTATACCCCTGATCTTTACCATAAGTGTCCTGGGATATTTAATGACCATATAGAGTCAGGACCTCGGTTTAACGTCTCATCCGAAAGATGGTGCTGTTTTTACAGTCACTATAGTGGGGCATGAGGATCCACACACACACACTACAGGATGAGCGCCCCCTGCTAGATTCAATAATACTACTTCCAGGAGCAACCTTAGTTTTCCCAGGAGGTCCCCCATCCACATACTGGCCAGGTTCAACCCTCAGATCAGCTGAGGAGGACATGTTAGATTTCCCCCACTGTTTAATCATCTATTGTGTTTAGCTCTCAAAAAACACTACACTTCCTGACTTCTTGCTGAGAGACATGCAACACACATGTATAAGCTAACATCTGTCTTATCTATTATATAAATGTTTGAATTTATATCATATCTTAAGAATGTGTATGATGGCAATTGGTGGTTTGCAAAATGCAAACCATTTTTTTTTTCAACTGGAACGTTAGTCTGCTAATACAGTATATGTGATTTGCTGTAATGTAAGTAGCAAATAAACCTGGTTCATTTACCTTTGATGTTTACATTGGCCCTCAGGAAGACTCGTTTCAGTGGTTCTGATTTCCTCAAACTCCCCCGACATTCTCTCAGGAAGTCAAACATCTGCTTCACCCTTAATCCTGGTAGGAAGGCATTAGAAGAGTATAAAATGGCTCAGCTCATCAAATTAGCTTTTGGATATTTGGATACAATAGAGAAAAGGTTCTCAACCCTGGGTCAAGAGCACGCCTATCTTGCACATTTGAGTGTTTTCTCTGCTCCCAACAGACCTGATTCAATTAATCATCTAATCAGTTAATCAAGATGGCTATGCGTGAATACGGGTCTACAGGAACAAAGTGTGGCACCCAGAGTCAACAATAGCAAGATAGTCAGCTAATTTTAGCTAGCTGAAGCACAAGATCTGCTTTTTGACATTTATTGTTATACAGTAACTATACGAGTTTGCTCTTTCATCTAGCACTTACTAAATGTTGATATTCACATTGAGGTGCACTAAAGTTTTTTGTTTTTTTCATAACACTTCTGTAATACTGAGGAATGGCAGCAGACAAATCTGCATACTACTGTACTAAATGCGAAACAACATACTCCCTATGGCCTTGTTATTATTTACACATACTGTTTAGTGTGTCATATTCAGTTTTTAAAACCAGCTTTTAAAGCTAAAATCAGCTTAGGATACACTATATGTGTTAGTTACAGTTACAGTTATATAGCACTTTTCTAGACACACAAAGCGCTTTACATAGTTTGAGGTGGATCTCCTCAACCACCACTAGTGTGCAGCATCCACCTGGATGATATGAGTAAATGTATTGAGCTACTATTCACAACCATCTGATTAATCTGTGATGACAAAGGTGCTGCACAATTCATGTTACAAAATGTTCTTTGTTTCTAACAATACACACTATATGGCCAAAAGTATGTGGGCATCTGACCATCACACCCATATATTCTTATTGAACATCCCATTCCAAAACCATTGACATTGATATGGAGTTAAAATAAGCTCCAATCTTCTGGGAAGTCTTTCCACTAGATTTTGGGGCATGGCTTCGGGGATTTGTGAACATTCAGCTGCAAAAGCATTAGTGAGATTGAGGTCAGACAATCATGTTGTGTGAGAAGCAATGGCAGCTGGTCAATAGGGGTGCTGGGGAGCGGACACCCCCCTTATCCAGAGAATAAGGCTACTTAAATATGTCATCTATACATTAGTGTTCCAAAAAGCATCTGAATGCTGTGTCGTAACTGCCCTCACCTAAGGACGTGAGTTTTTTCTTCCATGAATAGTCACAGAATATTCAAATCATCTCCAAATGAATACATTCTACCTTCATTGTGTAAGAGTAGCCACCTCTCTGAAAATCCATACCAGGGTTTTACTGGTTACCTTACAGTGATGAACACTTTGGCTCTTGTCAAGACTGCGCAACAGGTAAACAGTTAAACGAGCCCTAGCATCGAGTTCTGACCCCTGCACTTATTACAGCAAAAGTTCTTTTTTTTTTGAATTATGTTTTTTTTCTAAAAGTTGTGTTTTAAATGGGTTCATTTGGAATGAAATCCTCAGAAATCCTCAGAGACAGGCAGGCAATGTAAAAAAAAATTTGAAATTGGGGAAAAGTGGGGGACAAAACTTGAATATGTATGATATGGCGACATGTATTCCCGTATTCTATGCTATGCCCATGTGTTAAAACATAATTTAAATATATATTAAAAATTAGAAATAAAATAATTATTTAGTTGTAGCTATTTACCTTTTGTCAAGCATTTATTTTTTTTAATCAACATTGTATTTCATTCATATCTGTGTAATGGGCGACGGCCAAAGTGGTGTATTGTAGTTCGTTAAACTTTTGAAAAGCAGGTGACTTGAGGCTGCTCTCTAATTGGCTTGCTTCAGTTATCTGTGCCCCAGACACACCCACTTTTGTTGTTAGCAAATACAAAACCGTATTGTTTTTATATTTTTTGACCTCATATGATTGGACCGTTCTCAAGCGACTCTTTCCCACTCAGCAGCTTGTTAGTTGATAGCACTGTAAGGGATAACGTAGAAGTAGGTGCAGCATTTCTTCCAGATGAGAAAGGAAAGCGGTTTTAACTTTACAAAAAAAACTTTCACATGGCTTTCAAATGAAGAAAAAAAAGGATAAAGATTGATGGACCAAGTTCGCCCAACTGAAAAATTCAGCAGCAGTCAAGTGATTGTAGATAAGCTTACTCTTGTTATGGCAATCTGAGGTGGTTAGCTGGATGCGATATGAGTCATGCATTTTATTATTTTCCTTGCTTGCTGTTTCAAAGTCCTGACACTGAAATGTTGTGGACCATGACGGGGGTAAGAGACTTAAAACATCTTTCTGAAAAATGCAAAGAGGATGAAAGTAGCCGCTGTCATCTTCACAATGCTATGAGGCTGCAGTTTTTTTTATGAAGCTTAGCATTGCTGAACAGCTACATAAAGGCTACAGGAATGGCATTAGAAGACATAGGCAAAATTTATTTTCAAGTAGTGCTGATGGCCATTGTTTAGGCAACATTACTGTGGTTTTTTTGAGTGATTAAATTGATTATTGTATTACTGATAATAAACGCACATTAAACACAAATTCACTGATTCATATTCCCTAATTACATGCTTAAACAGTTGAATTGTAAATTTTAGCCAACAGTGGTGATACATTGTTATATCACCTGTTAAATGGCTATTTAAGAATTACATTCTGTCCCACATTACTAACTGTGTTATTTTCAATTTGTTTGCACCCTCCCCATGTCTTCATGGAACTCGCGTTGTGCACAGGGGCATTGTCATGCTAATTTTAAAACAAATGATTATGCTAATTATAATGCTACCACACACAAAACATCCTATACAATTGTGTGCTTTCAACTTTGTGGGGAAGAACCACATTTGATTGTGTCCACATACTTTTGGCCATGAAGTGTATTTCTACCAGAGAGGGCTTTAATTTGTGATTACGTTTTGATTACTCCTATAAAAAGAATAAGGTGCAGAATATCACATAAATGTTGAATATTAAACCAATTTTCCGCAGTCTAAAAATGGCTTCAACATGGCAACCTCATCTCCAGAGCTCCAGCATGAGACCTACAAGGTGGTTCACCTGCTGAACTCTAGTTCTAGTCAAAGGCCAACAAGACAGTATCCCAAGTCAAGTTCCCGCTAGAGGTCGACAAGGTGACCTCGCATGCCCAAGTGTTCTGAGGTCGGCCGAGATGTCCTCCCAAGCCATGTTCCTGTCTGAGTTCTATGAAATGGCATCTCAAGCCATGTTCTTGTCTGAGGTGACGAGACGGCCAACCAAGTTCTGCTTTCACCTGAGGCTGCTGACATAGCCATTTCAGACTGCAGTGTCGATGGAGAATGATGCTCAGCCTCACTGCGCTCGACTGAGATGTCCCCCAGCATCCCTATACAGCTGAGAACGTTTCTCCACCTCCCATTGCAGCCAAGAGCTCCACATTTTACTTCCCTACCCTGCCTTAGATGTTACTACACCAGGCTTCTCTAAAGCGTCCGCTCCGCTTTCTCTCACGCTGCTGAAGATGTCACTCTGTCTCGGGTGCTCCATGGAGGACATTGCTTCACACTCAAGAAAGGCAGAGACAGGACGGCCCACCAAGTCAAGCCCCCTCTAAAGCTGATGACACAACTTCCCAAGCTTGCCTAATGGGTCTTGCCTAATGAACCCAGCAAACCAGCCCAAGCCTCATGTCTGCTCCTCAAGGAACCTGCTACTTGTTGGACAATGCCATTAGAACCTGGGGGGTGGTGTGAACATTTCACCCAGAGGGCCAGGAACACGTGAGGGATTGTTTTTGGCTTTTTGGAAGAAGCGTCGTGGGGGGTTGTAATTTTCTCTTGAATTCTAATTGAGAATTGAGTTCTCATGAGAACTAATCAGACATACCTCTTCCCAATTACAATCTCAATCACACCACACTATTTAAGAGACACCTACACACAGCCATTGTGAATTATACTCTCAATTACATTTAGTCTCTGCTGTTACCAAGCCTTGATACCTTGTTTGTTAAGTCTGGTTTTGACTTTGTTCTTGTTTTTGACCTCATCTTTTTGCCTTGCCTTGTTTGGACAGTTTGCCTGATCATCTGACCTCTGCCTGTTTGTTTATTGATTTCTGGCTGACCTCCTGGGGGTCTGGAAAGTCACTAAGTTGGGAACACTGCTCTGCACTGAAGGCTAGATAAAGGGAAAAAAGAAAATACAGAGGGAGAGGAACGTGGGTTTTTCATTTATGCACATTCTATTCGAAAAGCAATAAAATACACAGAACTCCTGACCTTCTGGGAACTGCACTTTTCAAGATGGCACCAGTGTACATGTCGGCATGCCGTCTCTGTGATTTTCCCCATCTATTACAGTTTGCTCTATCTGTTTTGTCTGTTCGTTGGCATCTGTACTGTTTTTACTGTGTAGCGTGTCACACTGGTATCATGTAGATTCAGTGTTGACCTACAATCGGCAAGTTTGCTTAACATCAGAAGCCATATGGAGCTCATCTGCAATGTTGTCCTACTCTGTATTCTCGTTTTCAATCCTCGTCCCACGGACACGCGGTGGAGTGCGCTCTCCGCTACCTTGCTGCTTTCCTCCTCTAAGGAGACGCCGCAGAGAGGGAATCGTGGTGGTGTTTGGGTGAGAATCAGACGGACAATCGCTTCTTCCATACACTCGATGGAGTTTTCCTTTAAGCTTGGAAGGGCTCCACTTGACACGGCGGTCATGGGATTACAGATATGTCTTTCATCTACCTATTTTTCCCGGACTTCCTACATTTGTAAGTTGTTCTGCTCCTCCACGATTACAGATTTGTCAGAGAAGAGTGAACTGTTTAAATCTTCGACAATTGGAATATGTTTCACCAGATCTGAACTCGCTAGCTCAGTCTCCTGTGATCATGGCCCTGGTTAACGCTAGGTCTGTGTGCAACAAAACTTTCATTTTAAATGACTTTTTTACCAGACATAACCTGGATATTTTATTCCTGACGGAGACCTGGGATAGTCCTGGTGAGTCAACAGTCTTCGAGGAACTCTGTCCACCCGAACTGTTGTTTTATCAGTGCTCCAAGGCCTTCTGGTAAGGGCAGTGGGGTTGCTATGGTTTTTAAACAGTCACTGAACATTCGGAGAGTTTCTGTTGGGAGTTACTACCGATTGAGGTACAGTGTGTTGTGTTAGAGTCGACCTCTTCCACGCTATTCTGTGCTTTGATCTATAGGCCACCTAACCCGGACAATGCCTTTTTAAGTGATTTTTGGGATTTTTTAACTTCTATTGTTCCATTGTATGACGTTTGTTATTATTGGGTGATTTTAATGTGCATGTCTGCGCGCCTGGTCGACCTTTAGTTACTGAATTTTGTAATATCTTGGATTCCTTCAGTTTTATTCAACACATAAATCAGGCAGGGCACACGGTGGCTTAGTGGTTAGCACGTTAGCTCACACCTCCAGGGTCGGGGTGGGTCGGACATGCATGATAGGTTGATTGGCAGATTGGTAAATTGTCCATAGTGTATGAATGGGTGTGTGAGTGTGTATGTGATTGTGCCCTGCGATGGACTGGCACCCTGTCCAGGGTGTACCCCGCCTTGTGCCCGATGCTTCCTGGGATAGGCTCCAGGTTCCCCGCGACCCTGAAGCAGGAGTAAGCGGTTGAAGATGGATGGATGGATAAATCAGGGCATACACTAGACCATATATTGTCTTATGGAACTGCTGTTGGTGATGTTAATATTGAAGATGCTTCCTTCTCTGATCACAAGCCCATTGTTTTTAATGTCCCTGACGCGTTGACTAGGCCTTCAGGATATTATTCTCGTAGTATATTCCACTCACTGCCGCTCAGTTTAGTGAAAGTTTTCTAGCTAATGCTGTTGAGACATCTATTTTGAGTGCTGCAGAGTCTTTCGCTGGCCCTGATGATTTGATTGCGTTATTTTATACATTTTGCTCCAATATTTTAGACTCCATTGCCCCTCTTAAGCTGAAACAACCAAATCGAAATCTTATTACTGGCTAGACGATAATACTCGTTCTCTCAGACAGGCTTGTCATAGAGCTGAGCGGAGATGGAAGCATGATCAATTAACTGTGTCCTTCCAGATTTTTAAAAATTGTTTGTTTAAGTTTCAGAGTGCAGAAAAGGCAGCTAGGTGTAGGTATTTTTCTGACTTAATTGCCACACACTGTCATAGACCAAAGATCTTATTCACCACAATTAATTCAATTATTAATCCGAATTCGCAATCCTATGGGGAACCCTCGGTTGAACTTTGTGAGAAGTTTTTAAAATTATTTGCTAATTTTAATTACTATTCGTTCTTCCTTCACTTTGCATTTAATAGACTTGTCACCAAATTCATTGGCTTTAACAGTTACATTTGATCAATTTGAACACGTTTCTCTAAAGGAACTGGGTGATCTGGTTAACCAGATGAAAATATCATCCACGCCACTTGATGTTGTTCCTGCTGTTCCTGCTGTGCTCATGAAACCAACCTTTAATGAAATTGGCCCCAGTATCCAAGTGTTCATAAATTCTTCTTTGGATGTAGGGGTGGTCCCAAATTGTTTTAAACATGCTATTGTTCAACCTTTGCTTAAGAAACAGGGTTTGGATGAAGGTTGCCTTAATAATTATCAGCCTGTCCCTAAGCTACCGTTTCTGTCAAAGCTGCTAGAGAAAGTAGTACAATCTCAATTGCTCCTGTTTTTAAACTTCGCTATGTTATTTGAACCTTTACAATCTGGTTTCACTGCTTTTCATAGCACAGAGTCTGCTTTGTTAAAAGTGTACAATGACATTTTATTAACGGTGGATGCTGGTAAAAATACTGTGTTGATGCTACTAGATCTTACAGCTACCTTTGATACTGTAGAATCATAACATAACATACTTCTCTGGTGCTTAGAGAATCTGCTTGGTATCAAGGGTACTGCCCTACAATGGCTCAACTCGTATCTTAAGGACAGGTCTTTCTCAGTAGCATTGGGTAATTTCTGCTCTTCTTCTAGTCCTGTTATTAGTGGTGTTCCTCAAGGCTCCATTCTGGGCCCACTTCTTTTTAATTTATATATGCAGCCATTTGGGAACATTATTAGGGCTCACAATGTCTCTTTTCATTTATATGCTGATGATACCCAGTTGTACATTCCTTTGAAAGCTGGTGACTCCATTCAGCCATTGTTGGACTGTCTGGGTGACATTAAAAAATGGTTGGCAAATAATTTCCTCCGACTTAATGAAGACAAAACTGAAATAATTGTTTTTGGCCCCCTGAGATTGAGAGATGGTCTCATTAACGAGCTCAATATACAGTTTCCTTCAATTTCTTCCCATGTTCGGAATCTTGGCTTCGTTCTGGACTCTGAATTATGCTTAACCAAGCAGATAAATTCGGTGGTTAAGACTAGTTTTTATCAACTTCAGAAGTTTGATCATGTCACCCCAATTTTAGCATCGCTTCACTGGCTCCCAGTCCGTGTTAGGATTCAGTTTAAGGTTCTGATGTTTGTTTTTAAAACTCTTAATAATCAAGCTCCTTCATATCTTGTGGATCTTCTTAAGCCACATTCATCAAACAGATGTCTAAGATCTTCAGATAGGTTTCTTTTGCATGTCCCTCGTTCTCGGTTAAAAACAAAGGGGGATAGAGCTTTTGCTGTTGCTGCCCCCCGTCTATGGAATCAACTGCCACTGCACATCCGTTGCTATCTTTAAAAATAGGCTTAAAACATATCTTTTCTACCAGGCTTTTTGATATAATTTTAATTGTTTAAACTAATTTTTTATTGATTTTTTTCTATTGTCTTTTGTCTGTTTTACTTTGTTTAAATTCACTTTCTATTTTATTTTCTGCACTCTGTTCAGCACTTGTGTGAACTTGTGTGAAAAATGTGCTTTATAAAAATTTTTTTTACTTACTTACACAGAGTACAGAAATGATGCCGTGTCTGTGTTTTTTGTTCTAGAAAACAATCTGCACCCTCTTCCCATCTCTCTGCACCCCGAGTTGAGAATCACTGATTCAGAGACCTTCAACATTTCAGTCTAAAATGGCGGAGTGCGCTATATCTAATCAGGAAGTGACGTTGTGTTTATTTCTGCTTATTGTGTGTGTTAGAGATAAAGAAGAGAAAATGAAATGTCATGAATTGTTATAATGAATATGAATAGTATTCCCTCTTTAATAAATAACAGCTGTAAACTTTACACACTGTGTGTAAGAAACCCAGCAGGACACACAGGTCTGTTAACTTCCCTCAGGTTAAGTTACTGCGTTACACCGCGTTATTCAATAAAGATTAAAGTCAACTGTGGAAGTGAACACAGAAATCTTCTTCATTTAGTAAATAATCCTAAGACTGACATATTACAGCTTTATATTCATGTACTCACTGCGGTTCTGTTCCAAAGAGCCCGTTTCTCTCCCTCCCCCACCCCCCAAAAAATGACCTGCTTTCACTTTCACTTTTGAGTCATTTCCGGTGGAGAAAAGGCGGAGTTTCAGCTACAACTTCTTACAGTGTAAAATCTCTCTCTCTCTCTCTCTCTCTCTCACTCACTCACACACACACACACACACACACACACACACACACACACGCACTACTTTATATAAACACAGATGTAACAGGAGCAGGAACTACTCACACACACACACACACACACTCCACTGTACATAAATGCAGATGTAACAGGAGCAGGAACTACACACACACATGCTCAAACACATAAATCATAAAGAGCTGTGTAGAATATCAAAAAAGAGACATTTCTAAGGGACACAGTGGTACAGTGGGTAGAGTTGTTTTAGATACAGGAAGAATCTGGGGAATCTGGTTCAGTGACAGAACACCCTGTGTAGAACTTCCTCACTGAACCAGATTCCTAATAAAATTAAAAAGACAAATTTTCATAAACAGTTCTTTAAAATAGTAGAATATTAACAATATTAACCACACTACATTTGAAGTATAGTTTCATCTGAATCACCTTCATATTTTAGGCCACACCTCTTACCTGAGTGTGATACAGTCAGAAACAACATCAGCGAGTCTGTCTGAGACACTAAACACCTCCACAAAGTGATTAGACACGCCACTGTGAGAGGATTTACAGTGGGTATAAAAAGTCTACACACCCCTGTTACAATGGCAGGGTTTTGTGAAGTAAAAGAATGAAACTAAGATAAATCATGTCAAAACTTTTCCCACCTTTAATGTGAAATTGCAAAGTATACAAATAAAGTGAAAAACAATCAGAAACTTTTCAGAGAAAAAAGAAAAAACCTTACAATAGCCTGGTTGCGTAAGTTTGCGCACCCCTAAACTAATACTCTGTTGAAGCACCTTTTGATTTTATTACAGCATTCAGTTATTTTGGGTAAGAGTCTATCAGCATGGCACATCTTGACCTTGGCAATATTTCCCGCTCTTTCTTCTGAAAACATTCTAGATAAATCAATTTGTGAGAGTGTCTCCTGTGCACAGCCCGCTTCTGGTCACTCCACAGAATTTTAAGGGGGATTCAGGTCTGGACTCTGGCTAGGACAATCAATAACATTGATCTTCTTTTGGTTAACCCGTTCCTTTGTTGGTTTAAATGTATGCTTTCTGTCACTGTCTTGCTAAAATGAGAAAATCATTTTCATCTTCAGCTTACTAGAAGAAAGCTGAATGTTTTATACTAAAATTGGTATTTGTACCTATTCATGATTCACCTCACCTTGATAAAAGCCCCAGTTCTGGCTGAAAAAAGCATCCCAAAAGCATGACGCTTCCACTACCATGCTTCACCATGGGGATGGTGTTCTTTTGGTAAAGTACTTCTTCTTGTGATAAACATTCCTTCTGGAAATATGGAATTATTATACCTTTTGGAATTTGTCTCATTAGATCATAACACATTTTACCACATAGCTTGTCTTGATTTATTTGAACTTATATGTTTTGTGTGTGAAAGGGCTTCTGTCTAGCCACTGTACCCCATTGCCCAGACATAAACAATACAAGAGATTGTTGTTGCATGCAGAGAGTAATCAGTACTTGTTAGATATTCCTGTAGCTTCTTTAATGTTGCCGTAGGTCTCTTGGCAGCCTCCCTGGTATGTATTTGCCTTGTCATTTTTATACATTTTGGAGGGACATCCTGTTCTCTCCACTCAGCCAATTTTCTCCACTTGTTGATGATGGCTTTCACTGTGTTCCATGGTAAAGTTCCATTGGAAATTCTTTTACATCCCTCTCCTGATCGATGTCTTTCAACAAGTCAGATACCATACATGCTGTGTAAGCTCTTTGTGGACTAGGACTTCAGTAGTCACATAAAACCATGAAGATGTCAAGAAAATTAAACAGAAACAGCTGATCTTTATTTGGGGTTAATCTGAATAATTTCATTGATGACAGCTGTATGATAATTACAACCCCAATTCCAAAAAGTTGGGACAGAATGGAAAATGCTAATACAAACAAAGAGGAGTGATTTGTAAATGTACTTGTATTAAACAAAAAACAAATAACAAAAGAAGGTATTAGATGTTTTACCTGATCAAATGCATAGTTTTTTTTTTAAGATAAAGGTTTTGTTTTGAAATTGGTGCATGCAGCATATTCCAATAAAGTTGGGACAGGGGCACTTTAGGACTAATAGTGAAATAAGAAGGTGATGTGACACATGTGAGGTAATAATAGTCTAATCATAGTATCTCCCAACAGCGAATGCATCAGCGAATAATCAGAGAACAACATTCCCCAAAGACAAACCGGTAGGATTTGGGGCATTAAATTCACAAAGTAAAACATGAAATAATGTGTTCATAAAGTGTTTTCAATATAGTACAGTCTGAACTGGATTTTCAAATGACTCCTTGTTTTGTTTTGTTTTTGTTTTTTTTTTTTTTTTTTTTTTTGCATTTTCCATACTATCCCAACTTTTTCGGAATTGGGTTTGTACTTTTGAACATGACATTGAATGTGATTGGTTCATTCTGAACACAGCCACACCCCCAATTATAAAAGGGTGTGCAGACTTATGCAACCAGGTTATTGTAGATTTTTTATTTTTCTGAAAATGTTCTTGATTGTCTTTCCAATTGATTTTTATATGTTGTAATTTCACACTGAGGGAAAGGTTCTGACACGGTTTATCTTGGTTTCATTTTTTTCATCACAAAAGCCTGTCATTGTAACGTGGATGTGTAGACTTTTTATATCCACTGTATACATGCAGATAGCACAACATTCAACTGGCAATTAAACATTAAAACTATATCACTGCCTTCTTGACTGAACTAACACACTAAGAGATCTACAAAGTATCAAGTGCCATATGGTGTGTGTTAATTTAGGACACAACCCATCTACAGACTGACTCCTAATACCATTTAACAACAAACTATCATCACTGATGATAAAGATAAGACAGGACTCTGTTCATGTTTTCAAGTGAACAGTAACGTTAATCATTTTATAATATATAATATATATAATAATATATAAGTTTTATTTATTTCATATTTAAATTTGCATACTCTGGCATATTTTAGCATTTTACTGAGGTAGGTCCAGAGGCGTTCCTCCTCAAGTTCCACACTGCAGTTCAGTGGACCATCCATCATCCAGATGTACACAGATAGTTACAGCATTGACTATATTGTGTAGCATGAGAAGGTCACAGCAGATGAGGAATTCGCATGATTCTTTAGCTTTTTCTACATTAATGGACTTGAATGGATGCTAAACTCATTCATACAGTAACTGACTGGATAAGGGAAGAAGAGACCTTCAAGATCTGTCATGAGTACTTGGACAGTCTAAATACATAAATAAATAAATAAAATAGACAGACAGACAGACAGATAGATAGATAGATAGATAGATAGATAGATAGATAGATAGATAGATAGATAGATAGATAGATAGATAGATAGATAGATAGATAGATAGATAGATAGATAGATAGATAGATATTATAATCAAAATGACATTGAAAAGTGTGTTATGTGGTTTTAGTGTGTCTGGTATTTAACGTGTAACCAGGTAACCTTGTTCTTTTAATGTTGTTTCACAGATTTTTCCCCTCTTCCTGTCCTATCTGTTCATTTTGTCCTATATGTTCCTCCTCAGGAACAGCAGATGAAAATGTGCCATTTTCCCAACATCTGGTACATTTATTAAGTAAATACTTCTAAATCCATGCATTAAGTCAACACTAGTGTATTGTCACTGTTAAAGATCATAAATAAAGTGTTTGTGATGGCCATGTGACGGAATGATGTAGTGACCCATATTGTTGTGGATAAAATCAACCTTTCTAGCCTAAGTCCAAAAAACTTCTAAGACAGAGAGTTTAGTAGATGTCAAAAGTAATAAACTTTATTGAAAACCAACAAAGTGTGACAGTCTGCAGAGAGTCCATCTTGTAAATACACAAACATGTCTTTATATACCTGCCAAAACAGAAAAAATAATTCCTAGGTGTGGCATTCAACTTTTCTTTTTAGAACTGACCAATCTCTATGACCTTAATTAATTATTCATGTCTTAAATTTGTGGAGCATGCGCAGTGAGTTGATTTTCTTGAAAAGGTTTTTATAAGGACAAGTTTTCTTCTTTTTAATAAGGAGAAAGTTTCACCCAGGCTTATCTGTCCTGTCCTTGAACCACACTCCCTCCCTGAAGCCCTTTTCATACTTCGATAGACCCCTGGCTTCAAAGTCTTCTCCCACAAAAGTGAACGCATAATGCCCAATTATTGCTGTGTAGAAAGGTGCCAGCTGGTACAGAAGACTTATTTGGTGTACAGTAAGACATGGCATTCATCCAACTCAAATCCACTCAGAATATAACTTGACCAACCATTGTTCAATGGGTTTAGATTATGCTTCCAACTATTGATTATACATATAGATTATGCTTTTTGACCCATACAGATTATTTGAATATGCTTTAAGTAATACTTCTAAATGCAGGTTACATATTGAATACACTTCATTAACATATCCAGAAGTGAGTTATACATATCGATTACACGTCACAGATATTTTCTGTACATATTTTCAATATATTTTCTATATATTTTCCCCCTCTGGGGCTTACTAAGCCCCACCTAACTTGAGAGAGTAATCTCACAATCCAGTTCCATCATTTACACTAACTAGTGATCAATGTATGATCACATCAGCCATCTTCCAATGACCAAATCCTGAAACCACTCTCTCTGGAGATCAGAACCAAACATCTCTTCTCCCATTGAGACAGAAGTAAAAGATTCTGCCTCCCCTTTCCTAACCACAAGAATCAAAACAGTGTTCGTAAGTGTGAGCATACATTTTTTCAGCACTTGCCCATGGTTGTCATGGTTATGTAGAGTACACAGTTGATAGATGCATATAAAACAATTTTCTCAGTTGATTACTCTGATAAATCAGACATTGATTACCGTGTCCCTTAATCACATGTGATTATATTGTAAAAGAAAACATAAAAATTAAAAAATAGAAAAATATAAAAAACAAAAACTCCATCACACCCTTCTCCAGGGGATGTATCCAGAATGATTATCTTCGACCCAGATACTTTACGTATCTGTCTGCTTTTCTGGGGAGAGGTCGCCAGTACTTACACCCAGGGCATTGGCTCATCAACTTCTTCGTCCTCACTGGAGGAACTGCAATCTGTTCCATCCTGTTGCAGCCGATCAGAGATCCAGCCTGGTTTTTTTACTTCAGCAGGTGCATCAGGATCACCAGAGCCACTGTCGGCAGCAGGAGCCCATCTTTCCACCTGCTCTGTAGGTACGACCCCTGACATACCTCCTCCTTTCCATGGCCTCAGACTGTCATTCTCCCTTACCTTAATTTAGACCTTCTCTCACGACTTGGCTTGTTCTTTCTTCTGCAATGTCAACCACTGGATCGTCCCCTTCGATCACCTGATCCTCCCTTCTCCTAGGTCTTAATCTAGGTGCTCACTGTGTACAGCCATTCCCTTCTGAGCTGGAACAAGCCTAGGTACACCTGTTCTCCAGGAGTCACTGGACAAAGAACTTCCATCTACTCTCTCAGTCCCCAGCATTGTTCCTGTGAATAGATAGCTTCATACATAGCAGTTAGTTATCTCATATACGCTCTTAGTTCCATCGGCAATTACTCCAGCAGCAGTTCTTCATAAGGACCTCTCAGATATGACACGGACATGGGTCGACCCGTAAGCCTTTCATGCAGTGTTAGATGCATATTTCTGTTAGTCTGCATGCGATAGGTCATTAGTGCAAGAGGTAGAGAATCTACCGAAACAGTTTGCGTTAAGCTTAAAGGTACCACTTCCTTTTACCTTTCCCACTATTCCCTGTGACTGAGGGTGATGCACACAAACATTTTAATTTATTTACAGTTACTGTAACATTGTTTTTTTTAAACGAACGCTGAGCCATCGTCAGACCTAATCTGAGATGGTATGTGAACTCTGGAATTACCTCTCTAGTCAAAAATTTAATCACTGTTCCAGCAGTTTAGTCTGCTGATGGAATTACCTACCTCCACCTGCTAAACCTGTATATCACCAAGTGCTTAAATGGCCCTTCGGCATTGATATGTGCCCTATCAATACTGATTTTCAATTTCTGAAATTGTTTTGAGCATAAAGTTCACACTAAGAAAAAAATTATCCATCATTGCCTGTAAGTACAAATACCAGTCCTCTTGCTTTTTTATCTATCCCATAACTTCCCCCTCGCGCACTGGTTAAAACCATGCACATCTGAAACTCATACAGTGAGAAGTGAAGTATGTACAATCAGAATTCAATTAAACTATTTGCTCGGTATGTTAAAATGGCATTCCAATGATTTTTCTAAGCCCTCATTGTATTCAAACATGGGCATAAGCAGAGTCAGTATTTTATATATATATATATTGTAGCGGGATCAGCCCAGGGGGGCGAAGGCGTAGCACAAACACACGGGAGGCAGGTTGTAGTGCGAGAAGTGAGGGAAAACCCAGGATTTATTTGTCCTTCAATCCGTAGTGGTGTGTGTGTGTGTGTGTGTTTGGGTGCGTGTGTGCGTGTGGGGGGGATGAGGGAAACCCGGCAGGGGCGGGGCTGGCGTAGCGGCGTCCTCCGGGGCGTGTCGGGATTCCCGGAAGAGCTGGGAAGGAGCGGTTCCCTGTGCCGGTTTCTCGGCCTCACCACTGTCCTCGTCTGTCGTCGCCGTCCTCGTCCGGGGCGGAGCCCTCTGTGAGCGGAGAGAGGGAGAGAGAGAGAGAGAGAGAGCGAGAGAGAGAGAGAGAGAGAGAGAGAGCGCGCGAACGGTTAGGTAAGCCCGTGTTTGCGCGGATTCAGTGGCAAATACCTCGGACATTAGCTGCCTACGTAGCCGAGTTGATCCTCTCCGTTCGTGGGCGGAAGGGTGTCCTTTTATCCCCTCCTTCTGGAGCTGGATTGGTGAACCTCCTGCTCCCGGTTCGCCAATCCGCCGCCGGCGCGGCGGGGGTTGGCTCCACCCTGCCGTGACGGCCCTTCCGGTTAGCGTTGGGACCGGCGCGAGGCTGCCCGCCTCGTGCCGGGGCGGCAGTCGGGGAAGGAGCGAACCTCCTAGTTTGCGCGTCGGGTGTTGGTCCGCCGCGACAAAATATAAATATAAAAAATATAATATATATATATATATATATATATATATATATATATATATATATATATATATATATATATATATATATATATATATATATACACACACACACACATACACATATATACACATACACATACACACACATACATACACACTAACAATTCTACCCTTAATCAGTTCGCACTCTGTAGTGATAACTTTCAATTCAGCCAATTTGGCAGAGCAGTGTCCTCATAATTTTTATTAATGTAAATGTTTCAGACACAAAATCTTTCAGATGAAACGTCTAGAAAGTTCAAATTTAGGCTCAAGAAATATAAATTTATAAATATATTTTGGCTAAGCAATCATGAGTTCTCAGTGATTGGCTCCACAGAATTAATTAGGCGATACAACACTACAGTTGGTGTATTAGACACACTAATTGGTTTAAGATAAAAAATTTTGGGCGGCACTTAGAATAACTTCATATCCTGTTCTTTGTTGAGCTGTCATGTGTTGCATTTGGATATAATCAAAATGGAAGTAACCTGGTGTGATGAATCTAAGATCAATGTGTGTGAGAGCCATTTTCCCAGTGATCTGCACTAAGAGAGCAGCTCCAGCCATGGCACGCAAACATGCTGGCAATCCTTCTGCCACCAAATCCAATGTTTAAAGACCAGCAAGTGCCCCCATACTCCTGAGCCGGGACCCCCGCAGCAGCGCCCCCTCTCGCAGTCACATATAAGAAAAGTCTTTGTTGTAGTTTGCCAGCCATAATACAGCTGAGAGCATAAGTCCATCCAATGTCAGGTTTTTTCCTTAGAACACCCAGATCTCAGGATTTTGTTGTGAAGAGAGCAATCAGTGATCCACTGAAGACCATACTTGATAACGTCCAGGAAGCTTAGCATTTGTAGTGTGGTATGGGGTGGAGGAGGACCCCAATTATGTCCTGTTGGCCTTGAGAGCGTGCGAGGGAGTCTCTGACCACAGAGGAGTAAAGTGCAGGGGAGTCCACAGCCCCTGAGGGAGATGCACCCAGGTGTATTACTGATCTTGGAATGTTAAGGGGAGTAACGGCCTTGAGCTCTCACATGCAGACACACTGGAAAAAGAGCTGAGCACAATTCAACAATAGAAAAATAATAATTATGTGGAATGGAAGAGGAAGAATATGCACTAATGGAGTTACTGGGATGACTAGTTCATTGATTTTGCATATTTTGTGTAAAATACCATCCTCTTCCAGCCTTAAACATCGGTTACTAAGTGTGTTGTATTGCAGAACTTATCACAGTTGTTATCACAGCTTACTGTAATAATGCTAGAATAATTGGGCATGTCCCTTCATCCTGAGGACGGATGATATTGTTTACAGGACACAGGATGACTGTACTTCACTTTAGCTTAATACAGTGTACATGTTACTTGTCGAGCTTCAACCTTATGTAGCCCATAATGTGCCAGGTATGTTAGTGAGCTCAGGATTACTGATGCCACCATCAATTTGGAAACTGGAGACAGACCACTGGGAACACACAACTGCAAAACCCATCATTAAATGTTCAATTAATGCAATAGATCAAGGCATATTAAAAAAGGTGGATAATTAGCATTTGATTTACTGTAACATGCAATTGGGGTACACGTGGACATTGAACTGGAACCCCATCAATTCCCCAGATGGTGTATATGATACTGTGAATGCTCTTTCACACCGACTACTGCGTGCGTAGCAACTTATCTTATAGCCCTGTGTTGCTTTCCTTTCTTTCCCTACTTACATTGTCCTTAGGTCTATGTACGCTTATTCCTCACTCAGTTAGTTCAGTTCACTTCACTTACTTCTTCCCTAAATTCCTAAATTGTGTTATATCAGAAATTTGTGAATCAGATTTTGTTGTTCTTTTATTAAAAGAGGGAAATCCCACTATACGAGATCATTATAGTAGAAATCCAAAAGCTTTGTGTCCTATCAAAAATTTTAGAAAGCCTTATCAGTGAAACGCTGACATGTTATCAGATTACAAAAAAATATTTTCTACTAATTAAAGTTTCATAAAAACATAGCAGCACAACAGCTGTTTTGAAAGTCTTAAACAATATTGCGTAATCTCTAGATAAAGGTAACTACTGCACTTCCCTTTTTATCGATTTATCAAAGGCTTTTGACGCAGTGGATCATGCATATTGCCACAGAGCTTAAATAATGTTGGTATATCAAACCATGTAAACATTATTGATGTAATCTATAATTCTCTAATCAAAGGAATAACTCCTCTCATAAAGGTGTCTTCTACTCTCATGTTTAGTTAATCTGTCAAAGAGTTCTAGTCTGTTGTTTTTAAAAAATACGACCCCAAGTGGCAAAGATTCATTCTTATCCCTTCCTGAATTCCTTTCTTAATATCCTTCTGGTGAATGAAAGAAACAAAAATCCTTTAGTCTAGGACTATTTGTGATGTGCACTAACCTAACATGTTAATATCCCCTCTGTGCTAACAAGTGATAATCCCAATAATACAGAACTAAAAAGTAGAGTAAATGAGGTAAAGACATCAAACATTATTACCCATGTGTATTGAGTGTTTAATTAAGCTTGATCTATTCAAAACTCAAACCATTCCAACAATTCACACTCACTGCACTGCTGGACTACAGGTCTGATATGGCTGTGAAGGTTGTCAGTACTCTCTAAAAACAAATATTTATGCTCAACAAAACATTAACTCAACAGCTTGCAAAACATCAATCATTTTGAGTTATGACAACTTTTAATTAATTTCAACCAACTACACTGAGTTAGAGAAATTACCTTTTCCTATACAATCAAATGTATTCTCAAATAAAACCTATTTAATAATCTGTATAATAAACACGTTTTATTTCGAATTGATTACTCATAAAAATCTGTTTTATTTTCACATTATTTAAAAGGAATTTAAGTGTTATGTACTTAATCAACATAATTATGAACACAAGTTTTTAAGTTGACATTCGTCTTCTTCTTATTATTTTTTTTTTATTACGTTGCTCCAATTAGATTTTCTCCGGTAGAATACAATCTTTTAAACAAGAGAAATTATTAACTTCAAGTAGTATAACAATAGTGACTAAAATCCGGTGTAATTTACACTACAAATATAATACCTAACATCTCTGCAGGTTTATAGACATAAAAACACTGAATGAAATGAGCAATTTAGACAAAAAAGAAAATTACTACTTTTTATCTCTCATAGAACTATCCACAGTCAAAAGGAAGCTAATTCTGCTCAAAGAGCAAACTGACTACCATTGAACTAGAAGGCTATATGTGTGAATGACAAATATATATATATATATATATATATATATATATATATATATATATATATATATATATAATTTTAATGTGTCATTACATGAAATTAGATTAAACAATGTGGTTGACGTTTACACAAATAAGCAGAAATGTAATCATGCTTCAAACAACATCAATGGTGTTAGCTGGTGCAGTCTATCCTATACACAAGTCCACTATTGGTCATATCGGATATGCCCAAATTCATTTCTTTTGTAGAATTTAATTGTAAGTGAAATGATACTCGCATTGAAATGTCCTCGGTATAGTATTTGTTCAGTCTACAGGTCCTCTAACACAGTCTTAACTGTCTGAATTTGTGTGACTAATCTTGTGACTTGAAATTAGTGATTTGAAGTAATCAAGCCAATTCATTAAGTCAATCTCTAGTACAGGTTTATTTATGATTTGTCCCGTCTCCCCTTTTCCCTTCTCAAAACCTCTTTCTTCTCCAACTCTGAGGTATAACTCAACCTGGGGAGCTATGGATACTTGGGTAAACTGCCACTGAGATGCAGGTTGGAAAAAGTTATCTAGCAGCTTTTCCAAATAATCAATTTTCCTCTGCCAATTAACATAGGGAAATTTCCCTGGACTTCTGTTAAATTTAATATATGCGTTATTCGCATCAAGAATGCGTTTTTTTTTCCGCTTGGTTAACGGCTGTCTTGCTCCTCTGCTGTCAAAATAGAATTGTTCCTTCCAAAAGGGATTATGAACTCCCTGTGTTTCTTGAAGCAGCGCAAATAACTCTGCTTGCATTCAGCCCTTTATTCCTAATTAACAAGCTTCTTTAACTGAAGGCGTATGTACTCTGTATTTGACCAAGACAACATTTTTTTTCTTGCTGGACAGTGTGTAACAGGACAAAGGCTACTGAAGATCTCAAATATTGACACTATAAAATTATAAAGTATACACAACTGTTAATTCCGCTATCAAGGGTACAAGAGTAAATCATATGTAACATTTTTCCTAAAAGCCTAATCTTGCTCTCGGTACACATGAAGGATGAATTAGATATGTAACACCCAGTCTATGTAACAAAATGTGAGTGTAGACAAATATGTAATATCCAAGTTCAGTTAGCGAAATGACAGCAGATCATGCATTTTCCAACAAAGGTTGTGTTTCCCCAGCTGGATCACACAGCCTACAAGAAGGTAAATGACCAAAAAGCCTACACAATTTCTAGGAATATTTTTACAGATTACAGGCCTAGAGGTCCATAATGATTTACACAACGGGCAATCAGGAGGATGTCCAATGTATTTACAATGCCAAGTTCTTGGCTGCTCCAAGACTCCTTTTTTATTTTTTTTATTTTTCAGAGTAATTATGTTATCACTGCAAACGGTACAAATGACACAGTCCCCAGAACAAGAACAAACCTTCAAAGCAGAAGTCTGTGTTACCCTTCTCACTTTGAGGATCTCACACACACACAGTCCGCGCGCAGATGGGAAACACACACGCACACTGAAGATTCCACTCACACTTGTCTCTAAAATTAATTTTCAGAGCTGATCAAGCACACATGTCCCCTTATTTATGGAGCTCATATATATATATATATATGTGTGTATGTATATATATATGTATGTATATATATATGTATGTATATATATGTATGTATATATATATGTATGTATATATATATATATATATATATATATATATATATATATATATATATATATATATATATATTATATATATATATATACATATATATATATACACATATACATATATATAGACACACTTTTTTATAATAATAACAACACAGTGATATCTTCCTAATGTAAGGCTCCCGGAAAGTTGTCCCTCACTCAGGTGGAATCTCGTCTGGCATGGACACCCTTAACTCCTTTCCAGCACTCACTCACCAGGGAGAGTCCAACAATCGTACACCGCCACGGCACCGAACCCCACGACACCGCAATCCTTACCACAGGAGAATGTCACTCAAAAATGAGGAGATCAGACATGCTGACTCAACATGATTGGAGCGTTCTCCTGCTCGGATCAATGTGGAGTTTTACGATACCACGGTTCAGTGTCAATTGATACAAACGCGCCCACGGAGAGCCGTGGATGGATCAGAGTCACGTGGCCAGCCAGCCAGAAACTCACACCGTAAAACCCCCAAACTAGGATCAATCACTCAAAAATAATAATGTATTAATTAATTGAAATAAAACAAGAGTCCACTCCACAAAAGAAAAATGCTTAACTCAACATTCAGCACCTATAGAACTCTCAAACATCCATCCACCTGTTATAACAGCATTCAGCACTCATATCCAACATTCAGCAGATATAATGAACATATAGCAGAGACAATCAATATTTAGTGCAGATACAAAGCATAGCAAATATAAACAGCATTCAGCACATGTAACATACAGACAATACAAGACTCACACCCCAGAACATTTAAACATTGACAGACCAGACAAACACCCATTTCGAGCTTCAGCACGCCTCTCGCGTGACCCCCCCACCTGGGGTTTATTGGGCCCAATGCGTTCACCTCACTTATGAACTTCTTATCACTACGTTCTCCCTAGAACGTCACATCAACTGCAGTATTACTCTAAGAAGCTTCTCAACACATAACACATATCTAACTCTCTCGGCCCAGCGCACAGGGTGAGTTATGCAGAGCTGTTTCGGATCCTTTTACTAGTGCAGCAAATCCGCCAACTTTCTGTAGATCACTGTTAGGCCTTGAGAGTCAATTCCTTAATCCTCTGTATTCTATCTGACTCCATTTTTCACATAGACAATACAGGCTTGCAGATACACTGCTCAAGACAACTCTACAACATACACACACACATATATATCTTTTGAGATCCAAAAAACCCACTTTTCTAAATTTTAGTTCATAATTTACAGGAGCTTTTGTGAGGAAAAAACACTGTCTCAGGCTAACCCATAGGAAAACCACGCAAGTATTTATCCAAAAAAGCAGAAAACTGCTTACCTTATTTTTTTTTTTGAGTGGCCACGCTTGCGCGGCTTCTCCAGGGTCAGCCCTGCCGGCAGAGTCTCCCTCTTTGCTCCTAGACAGATCACGTCGGGGTCACCAATTTGTTGTGGATAAAATCAACCTTTCTAGCCTAAGTCCAAAAAACTTCTAAGACAGAGAGTTTAGTAGATGTCAAAAGTAATAAACTTTATTGAAAACCAACAAAGTGTGACAGTCTGCAGAGAGTCCCACTTGTAAATACACAAACATGTCTTTATATACCTGCCAAAACAGAAAAAATAATTCCTAGGTGTGGCATTCAACTTTTCTCTTTAGAACTGACCAATCTCTATGACCTTAATTAATTATTCATGTCTTAAATTTGTGGAGCATGCGCAGTGAGTTGATTTTCTTGAAAAGGTTTTTATAAGGACAAGTTTTCTTCTTTTTAATAAGGAGAAAGTTTCACCCAGGCTTATCTGTCCTGTCCTTGAACCACACTCCCTCCCTGAAGCCCTTTTCATACTTCGATAGGCCCTGGCTTCAAAGTCTTCTCCCACAAAAGTGAACGCATAATGCCCAATTATTGCTGTGTAGAAAGGTGCCAGCTGGTACAGAAGACTTATTTGGTGTACAGTAAGACATGGCATTCATCCAACTCAAATCCACTCAGAATATAACTTGACCAACCATTGTTCAATGAGTTTAGATTATGCTTCCAACTATTGATTATACATATAGATTATGTTTTTTGACCCATACAGATTATTTGAATATGCTTTAAGTAATACTTCTAAATGCAGGTTACATATTGAATACACTTCATTAATATATCCAGAAGTGAGTTATACATATCGATTACACGTCACAGATATTCTCTGTACATATTTTCAATATATTTTCTATAATATCCATTACTGACAGTTATACTTCTGTTCCCTTCACAGAGAAGGAAGCCATTTTGGAAGGAGAAAAAAACTAAACCGGGGATTCCCTTTTCAGAATAAAGAAAGAAAGATGAAAGAGATAAATAAGTGGGAACACGACCACACAGGGAGCACTGCGTCTTTATTTGTCCACACTGTTGTGTTTAATTCTCCATATTCCTGTAGTGATTCAATCTAATCAGCACGCGCTGGACATTTACCTCAGAGCGCCCTTTATCTCACTGCCTTTAAAGAGCGCACGCGGACCTGATGACGTCACGGCCTCGCGCATTCCATGGTGTCTCCTGCCCCCCCACCAACGCAAAACGTCAGCAAAATAGTCTCAATCGTTTGTGCTTCGTTTGTGCTGGTTTGTGCCGTTAAAAGGTTCGTTTGTGCTGCTTCGGTTCCGGAGATATTAAAATAATATTTATAGGTCATTCTGGGGTCACCCAGCCCCCCCACATGCTCCGAATTAACCCAAAATGGTCTCGATCGTTTGTGCTTCGTTTGTGCTGGTTTGTGCCGTTAAAATTTTCGTTTGTGCTGCTTTCGTTTTTAAGATAATAGACATTTAATTATGGCGCGGTGACGTCACCAGCCTCCCACATGCTCCAAGTTCATTCAAAATAGTCTCAATCGTTTGTGCTTCGTTTGTGCTGGTTTGTGCTGATAAAAGTTTCGTTTGTGCTGCTTCGGTTCCGGAGATATTAAAATAAAATTTATAGGTCATTCTGGGGTCACCCAGCCCCCCCACCTGCTCCGAATTCACCCCAAATACTCTCAATCGTTTGTGCTCCGTTTGTGCTGGTTTGTGCTGGTAAAAGTTTCGTTTGTGCTGCTTCGGTTCAGGAGATATTAAAAGAGAAATCATATCATCATTTGTTTGATAAACAAATCTCTTTATTTCATTCACTTGTCTCTCATGATTGAACTTTTCATTATAGTTAGCAAGGTAAATAATCTGTTACACTTCACTCCCACCACTAGGTGTAACACTTCTGTTCACGGTGCTCTTGTGGGAATTAGTGTTGTTAGTATAGAAAAAGCCAGTTACTAAATAAAAAGTCTGGCCAATGTAAGTACCATTTTTTAACACTGTCAGTTAGAATATTATTAGTTAACTTTAATCATAATGGTACAACTTTCAAAGAGCTAAGATTGTCAATGTTTCTTGAACAGAAAACTCATTGTTAATACTAGTATGGTTAATGGAGCTATGTAATGCTAATTACAGCTGCACATGGTACCCATGTTAGTTTTTTGAAAACGTTGTGCATCTAAGGGTCAACATTACCATATTGGTCCTAATATAAATATATTAATCCTTATAGTAATAATATATATTTTCCTTGTATTCTGGCAAATACAGTAATACACGAAAACAAGTTTACAGTGTATGACCAGGATTATTTCAGTGGGTAATTATGTTCTGCTTATGCCAGATGCCGAAGAAAGCAGCGGTCGACAGGGGTGCCATTTTCACAGTCCTCTGTTCATCAAAAGAGGCCATAGTCCAAAATGGCAACATAGCTACTCCTAATCAGAGCATCTGGACAGAGCTTAGTGAGCAGCTAGAAAACAGGATCACTGCAAAGGCTCTATATACCTTTTGTTAAATTGAACAGACACAACATCTGGACTGCTTTAGGGTTTGATTATGAAAGTGATCATGAAACAAGTGGCAGTAGTGATGACACTGATTTTGAGCCAGGGTCCCTTTCCCCAAGACCAAAAGATTGCTGGACTTTTGGTCTTCAACGTCCATTTCAGGCATGGATTGAATTCATGCCTGAAACAGTTTAATATAAAAACAAGTTCTCTAAAACACAATAAAGGGAATACACTATTTTGAAGCCTGGCATCTGGACACATGTAATAAATCATCACATTTGGGAAGAAGTGAAAAGCCCCTGTACATTTGTTTTTAAAAGAGCCAAGGTCTATCCATCAGTAACAGAGAAATTCCTAGAAATCAGAGGCAACTGTAAGGAATGTCATGGCCACATTCACATAAAATGTGACAGAGAGCCTGAAATGAACAGCCCAATGGTGCTCAAGGGTTTACTTAAAAACACTGATGACTCCCTGCACACTGGATGTTCAAAGCGTCCGATCGATTGATCGATAGATCGATAGATAGATAGATACTTACTTACTTACTTTATTGATCCCCAAGGGGAAATTCAGGATGTCTGGTAACTTGCGTGTGCATATAGCGAAAGAACTGTGTGAGTGTAGAATGGAACCCCATGTATGGAGGGCATCAGAGGCAACAAAGCTGATGGATATATGCCCACATGCTGTGTTATACACAAAAGACTGATTGCATTGTTTAAATTGAAATATTTTCATAAATTCAAGTATTTTTGTTCTAAGTGTTTAAGTTTTTAAAGGTACATTATTTGCTTCAAAGGATGTTTGATAGTTCACAGTAATTCAGTTTCACAAGTAAAATCATTTTGGCTTAAATCTTAATTTATTGAGTCATTTAAGTCATTAAATTTCCACAGACAGACACACACACTATATATATACATATATATATATATACACACACACACACACACACACAATCATACAAACATATATACACCCGGCCCATGTATGTATAAACAGAGCTACAGCAAACAGATTATGGTACGTGTATTTATTTATTTATGACAATGTTAATATTACGACTGTTATTCTCATACACAAACGAGCACAAACGAAACTTTTATCAGCACAAACGAAGCACAAACGATTGAGACTATTTTGAATGAACTTGGAGCATGTGGGAGGCTGGTGACGTCACCGCGCCATAATTAAATGTCTAATATCTTAAAAACGAAAGCAGCACAAACGAAAATTTTAACGGCACAAACCAGCACAAACGAAGCACAAACGATCGAGACCATTTTGCTGACGTTTTGCGTTGGTGGGGGGGCCAACTTCACGCAGGTTGTCTCCTTCCCTATGGCTGTGGACCTTAAACCAACACGAGCTCAGCTTTTAGTTGATTGATTTACATTAGAACATTATTACTCGGATTCGAAGCACGAAATATGAAGAGATCAAACCGAATAAATGCGTGTTGTTAGCTTGTGTTTGGAATAGTATAGTGTCGCGTGACGATATTTTAAAACGGGATTAATAACCGCCGGTTGCTTTTTTTTTTTTCTGTCAGTTTGGGATCTGTGCGCATGCGCAGAACCCGCGCCTGGGCTCGCGCGCGGTGTCGTGTGTGTGTGTGTGCGCGCGCGCTCGCTGTGCTGTAGCGCATCTGCTGGAGGTTTATAATCCGGTGATGAGAACCTGGAGCTAGCTTCTTATCTAAGGGAGAAAAAACTACACAAAAGTGGCGTTTTAATAATAAAACACACAAACAGGGAGGAGACCGGGCTGTGTCCATGTCCGGGGTCAGATAGGACAGGGGCGGGGTTTTCTTTCAGAAAGACTATTTAATGTTATTTACTGTTTAGAGTTCACCTTGTTACTTCAGCTTTATTGTTAAAAAATAAAAGACAGCCACAAAATCGAAGCCTTTAGCGGCACAAACGAAGCACTATTTTGAAAATGGGTTAACAGAACTTATGTTTGTTGCGTTTTTAAAAATGTCTTTATTAACACAAACACATACTGTTATTTCTATCAATAAATAATGTTATATTTGTGAGAGTGTTTTCATTTTTAATCTTGTAGACCTCTGGAAGAATTCTCTTTTTTCCCCTTAGTACAGTTTTGTTTAGAAATGCAATTGTGTAATTTGACCACAAGAGGGCTCCATTGTCCACTTTAGTTCAGTTGTTTAGCGTAAACTAAATCGGATGGTTTTCTGTCCCAAGTACACTTTCACCGCAATTGAAGATAAAATTGAAGATAAAAACAATATCATACAAGTTTTAGCTTTTATCTTTGCCTTAACACCACCACCATTATAGCAATTTTGTCCATCATAGCAGGGGGAACGCATCCCGACAGCTGGGAATGGTCCTGTCAGATACGGTTCCCCGTGTTCAATAAGAATCAAAGCTCATACATGAGTCATATTTATACTGCTGACTTGTTTACTCACAACAGGAAAATCCTCATTCACTGGTGCATTCATTGGTGGTTCCATTTCCCATGTCATTTTATTCACACTGGAGGTTGTGACGTGTATTACGAGTGACAAAAATATTTTAACACGTTTTATTTAGATGTTAAAAGATCGCCATAATCTTTAAAGAATTACATTTTGAAAATTAACGAACTAAAATAAAATTCATTTTAATTAAATACTCATTAATTATTTTCAAAAGCTGAGCCGTATCAGTGGGATCAAAGAGCCACATGCGGCTCCGGAGGGGGGGGCACAGTGCGGATTGGGACGAAGCCGTTAAAACTGCATTTATAAATGCAGTGCTCAAAAATGCTCATAAATACTGCGATGTAAAAATAATAAAAATCATAACAAACAAACAAATTAATAAATAAATACTTCTGAAGATTTTGATTATCCTCAGAATCGTAACGTTATTTTGTATGAATCCATTTCATTCACAGATTGTTTTTT
Source organism: Ameiurus melas (assembly GCA_012411365.1). Classification (NCBI taxonomy): domain Eukaryota; kingdom Metazoa; phylum Chordata; class Actinopteri; order Siluriformes; family Ictaluridae; genus Ameiurus; species Ameiurus melas. The sequence goes on from CM022777.1 coordinate 1,926,911, forward strand.
TCTTTCACAAAATGGCTCCCAATCATCAAAACTTCTCCAAATGGAGGCTGTGAGTGATGCGCGTGAAAAATCTGATTGGCTCAGATTCGCAGGCTTTTTACTCTGTTGCTGAGGCAAATCTAAGTAAAAAAAAGAAATGTGGTGTCTACACTATGGTTTTTTTCCCCCAAACCCCCCCCCCCGAAAAAAAAAAAAAAAAAAAAAACCCCCCCCCCCCCCCGTGTTGTGTGTATAAAAAAAAAAAAAAACCACCCCGGGGGGGGGGGCAAAAAAAGATTGAAGAAATGCTGAGTGATCCAAAGAGGATTGTCCTGGTAGAGCACGGAGCGGTTGGAGTAAAGACACCTAAAGGTGCCTGGAAAGCTTTTCCGGCCCATTTTGCATGTAAATGAAGCTGAAATCACAGCACAGCCGCTGTCTTTAACTGATGTGTCTGATGATTTTGTCAGACAACAGAAAGGATTTGAGCAGAGCAGCAGCTTGGACGTGACTGCTGGTTAACACGAGTTCTGAAGTCAAACACCAAACAAATCGGTGAAGGAAGCATCTATTCAAATATAATGGATCTACAAACCATCGCCTTCTCTATTTTATTTTATTGCTGAGGTGCATATGTAAATTATAATACACACACACACTCTCACACATTAGCACAAACAGAACTTTGTTGTCAGTGATGCCTGGATACTTCATTAATCCAGTAGTTTTGCTTCTAAAAATCTACATTGCGTTTATCAATTATGAAACGGAGTAAAATGACTGAAAATGTATTAAGGTGTGGTAACTATAGTATAAGTGGAATAATCGACTCTGGTCTGTTGAATTATTAGAATAAAATGCACACCGAGGTGTAACGGCCACATTACCACCTCATTATTTTTCTAATAATCCCACGACCTGTCGTCAATTATTCCTTACATAATGTGTTGTGTGTCAGACATTTATCACAATGTTTTTATACACCTAAGTGTATGTGTACAACCTGAAACATTTTTGGGTGGTGCACGTGTTACTATTCAGTCTTATTCATACTCATCATAACTGCTGACCTTTTACACCTTTCCCCCATACACGTGTTTTTCAGATAGATGATGATCCATACAGGACTCCAAAACAGACAAAGGTACTTAGATCAAATTATTAAAAGTATAACTAAGATTTTTGTTGTTGTTGTAGTTTTATTTTATTCTTTTATTTTTGAAGACAATAGAGAAAGCAGCACCACACTGATTGTTGTGAGAGGTCATGCTTTGGCTTACTAGACAGCAAATCACAGTAGAATCAGCAGTTACTAAGGGAAAACCAGGACTGGAGTGTGTCCAATCAGCATGCAGGACATTTATTTGTCCCCTCAAAAAAAGCTTAATTGATTGATTTTCTGCCTGCTATTAGAGATATTTATTAAATTAATAAGTGGTTCAGTCTTGCACAAAACATGTTGCACATCAAGTCTGCATATATATATATATATATATATATATATATATATATATATATATATATATATATATATATATATATTTAAAAAAAAAGAAGAAGAAAAAAGACTATCTTCACTCACATCTTTCGGTCTTTAGTAATGTTTGCCAAAGATCAGATAGCCCAAGACCAAGGCTAAATTTGAAGATTTATGTTCCTCTGGCAAAATCTTGGGGTGTGTAGCTTTCTCCATTATAAAACCCCAACATCTCTAAAGCCCTGTTCACACATCAAGTAAAATCCAGTGACAAAGTGAAACCATCCCATTCATTTTCAATGAGATCTCGGTGACATGGTCGACAGCACAGATTTTGGGCTTATATCCCATCCAGGACAACCCAAGACACCACCAAAGTTCTACAGATCTTTAAGGATCAGCTCTTTAAGCATTGCGCTGTCAGCATGAGCCTTTATGTAAAATGGAAATACTGGTGTGAATTTCTAACATTTACAGATAAGGATATAAAGGTACAAATGTCATTTCTGCACTGGTGAAAACACGTCTGGAACACATTAAAGAGCACATCTCTTTACACATCTGTCACAGCACCTGACACGACAAGCCACGTTAATACACTTACCAGTTTGTTTGAAGTGCTTAATTTAAATCTTTACTTTGCACTTTTCCCGCTCACTCTGTGACCTCCGCTTTTTTCAGTTTGGTTTTATTCATAGAAATGCATTTTTCACCATTGTGAAGTGACGTCACTGACGGGGGTTATTCACAGTGACATAAAAGATCCAACTAATCCATAATGAAATTCATTGTTCATTATTTTAATAAATTATTATTATTGATTTTAGCGACTAGTCGTTGCAGCTCCAGTCACAACTCAACTGGTAATTTTGAATAATTAAATATCCCTTCCTGTCTTTAATTTGATTGTAGGGGTTGCAGATATAATCAGAACAACTATTAAAGATGTCATACAGGCAGATCAGTCTGATCCCAACCACCCAGTGCTGACTTCTAGCCACCCAGCCCCTCTTCTTGACCAAACATGAGAGATAAAGGGAACTCTCTTGTTCGCCGTAAAACGTAAAACTGCCGTGTGTGATCGTGTCCTGTCGCAAAACACGGTGAAAACGCTCACACGACGTTCATAATGTGATTAAGGTGTTTACATGTCTGTAATGCACGTCCATAATACGATTAAAACAGGAGTAATCCACCTGTATTAATTCGATTAGAGCTTACTTAGATTAGGACCTTAATTAGATTAAGGTTGGTGTTTACATGGTAGTTTCTTAATCAAAGTATGGTCTTAATTAGATTAAGAGTGGATTATTGTTGTCCATGTAAACGCAGTCATTGTCATTTTGTCATGTCTATAAAAGAAACTCACCAGGACTCCATCTTCACTGTGTAGGAGATGAGACGTGCTCCATCTCAGGTAAAAAAAAAAGGAGGATTATCATGGAGAAAATATAGAGCCTTGACCAAGGCAAAGTGAATCTAATAATTGGTATGCATGACAGAATGTTGTTAGGGACGGGCATAATGCTGTTGAATCAGTTTGTTAACACATACAAAATGTCACTCTTTTTTCAATTATGTCATTTTTAACACTACAATAAGGTCCCATTCATTAACATTCGTTTAATGCACTAGCTAACATGAGCTATATAGTCTTTACAGCATTTATTAATCTTTGTTAATGTTACTTAATAAAAATACAATTGTTGATTGTTCATGTTAGTTCATAGTGCATTAACTAATGTTAGCAGATACAACTTTTGATTTAAGAATGTATAACTAATATTAACAAATGAAACCTTATTGTATAGTGTTACCATTTCATTACCTTCCTCAATGCAAAGTTAGGTCATAAGCCATTGTAAATAAAATAATGCACTCATGGATCAAACAAGGACACCTGTATTACACAATATGAATTAATCAAGCCTCTTTGGCATCTGAATCCAATCTTGTTTGTAAATTTTGTAAAAGTTCATTTAATTTCTTACAAACCATGTAAAAAAGTTCCCAGTGTTATCGGAGACTCTGAGATCAAGGCCTGCATGGCACAAAAAATGAGAAGACACCAGGAGACAAGCAGAAAGGTGCAGTAAATATCAGAACCTATAGATACTGTGTATACCAAGATACAGATGATTGCATAATTCATAGAATCCAGTTTTGGATGTGTTCTAGGGCCGGCTGTGGGTTTGCACTGGATCTGTGCTTGTTTATATATTTGACACTGAATGCATAGACAGAACCAAATCTGAAATACAGATAGAAAAGAAATGAACCTTTACTTTGACAGAATAGACTGGTGTTTTAATCTTTCATTTTGTCTTTCAAACCCAAAACAGGGAGCCTGCTGGAGGAGACGCAGCAGAGGATTGAGACAACGCACACATACAAACACACACAAATAAACAAAAACTCAACTACAATTAAAAAATAAAAGCTCAATCTGAATCAATTTGTTTCGATGTCTTTATTGCAGGAAATATGACCATAGACCTTACAGAAGAACATGGTGCTGTTTGGCATGGTAAATTACTGCTTACTCAATGTGTAGTTGTTATTAAAATGTTTTATAAAAAATGTAAGTACAAAGACTATTTTGTATTGTACACACCCGCTTGTGTCTCACATGTAATCACACGGGTATCACATGGGAATTTACATGGGATTCACACGTTAAACCATGAAAGTGTTCCAAACACACACGTTTCCCACGTGCAAAGGGCATGTTTCACGTGTTCCACATACTGCACGTGTCATTTTCACAAGTTTACACACATTAAATGTGATTATGAACATGTGACCACGTGTTTTGCACATGTGAAGTTCATGTGATTTCTCTGTAAGGGCAGAAGTAAACAAAGCAGCACTTTTTACTTTTAAATGCGTTACACTGTATACACACATCATTAACATACAGACATATTCATGTGTTAAATCTCTAACAATAACTGTATAGTTTACTGTTTTGAGGAGGAAAATAAACATCTCAATGTACACTCATCTCTCCTTTATGTATGTTGTGTACTGTATAGAAAGTGTGATCTAGTACTATTTGTTTTTGGAGGTGGGAGTGCTTGTGTAGCCGTTGTTTTGTTGCCTCTGTGTATTACTGGTGTTATTGACTTGTCCACTCTCTCATATTTATTTGTTAAATAAATTCATGATTCATGTGAATGATGGTAACACTCCTGAAATATTCATCCAGATATGAAAACACATCTATACGTGGTCTTATCTTCCTCTCACAGCGACAGTGACTGTCCCACTGCTGCCCTGGTTCTGCTGAGTGTAATCATCATCCACACTGTTTCCTACATTACTGTACACTCTGCTTCCTCTCTGGTGTGTCTAGTACTACTGTGAAGAACTGTATCACTCATGTGGATTTCATCATATCTGTAAAATCAAAACAGAAAAATAGTTTCAGCACTGTACCCAGTGTCATTTCTCTTAGCCAGAAGCTATAGTATATCTGTATTTTATTATTAAAATCATATACATCAATAGTTTAACTACATAAACACAAGAAATATGGCATAAAACTAGAATAAACATGAAGGATGAGATTAGACGTGCAGTGGTATTTCTGTGTAGAACAGAATCAGATCAGGTCAAAGTGTCACGTATCTGGAAACTCTGGACTCCATTTCCCATCAGCCATTGCACTGCACCACACCACATGACCACATGCACCACAACTGCACCTGATCCACGTTTCTGGTTAATGAGCACCCATGTGTATATATAGTCTTTGTCTGCACACTCTCCTTGTCATTCGTTGTCTGAGACTTCTGTCTTTCATGCCAGTGTGTTCTGTTTCTTGCCATAGTATCTTGCCCAGTTGTCTTAGTGTTTGTCTAGTAGTCTATTTGTTTACATTAAATGTTTAAAATCTGCAACTGCTTCTGCCTCATCCTCAAATCGTGACACAAATTGCACTTCTATTAAATCAGATCCTCAGAAAGCTATTAGCATGCAGTGACGAGTTACTGTTGGGTTTTAATTCTGATCCTAAATACTGAAGGTATATTCTGTGTGCTTCTGTCAGTACGATTACCAACATGCTGCTGATTTGACCATTTACATTACTCTTACACAACACTCTTCCACTTACATTATATTCTACAGAAACTACACATTCTGTACTGTGTGTTAAGTTTACTTACTGTATCTGTCCTCCTGAACGCTTCAGTAACTCCTCGAGTTGTGTGACTGAATTTCCCAGTTTATTACCACTCAGATTCAGATCTTTCAGATGTGAGGAGTTTAACTTCAGAGCTGCAGTCAGAGCAGCACAGCTTCTATCTGTTATACTGCACATTATTAACCTGCAGAGAGAAAAGTTTTTAGTTTCTTTACCTCACAGGTTTAAATAATGATGTCGGCATGTATGTAACAATGAGATGCAGAAATATAATAGTAAAGTACTTGTCTACATTGTTATTGTGTATTATAAAGATCTGTGTACGGTCTGTGAAAGACAACTCTAAAGTGTAATCCTGCATCATTATAAAGCTTCATTCAGTGTTTTTCATCACTGAGTTACTCACAGCAGTGTCTCCAGTTTACACTCGTGTTTCTTCAGTAGATCACAGAGCTTCTCCACTCCTGAGTCTCCTAGTTCACACAGACTCAGATCCAGCTCTCTGATGTGTGATGGATTTGTACAGAGAGCTGAAACCAAATCAGTGCAGGATTTCTCATTTACACTGTACCGTAATCTGCAGAAAAGGAAACAGTGTTTATTCCAACATTAGAGAAAGAAAGGATATAGAAATGACTGAAGTAAGAACACTAACACATTTCTAAATCTCTGGTTTCTGTTCTTCTATCTTATATTTTTTCTTCTGGTTTTTACCAGACTCATAGGGCTGGGTGATAACTCAAATAATAATTATAACCATTAGGGGTTTAACAATATACAACATTTAAATACGATACGATTTCAATACAGAAAAAAGCACTGCCTGAATATGTGGCTTAGGCTTCCATTTTTAATTGATGAAAATATCTGAGATTATAAAAGGACAATAATTACACCTTAATGCTGGTGTTTACGTGATCAGTTCAGACTCTTAGAAACTTAAAAACAAAACATTAAATATAATGGAAGAAAATGAAACGTGGGTAAGCTGATACTGGTGTGACTCAAGGGGGCGTGTCTGGAGCACAAGGGGGCGTGTCCGAATCATGGGGCGTGTCTTATTCTGATGTTATTTAGTCGTTCTGTCAGAGTCACGTAGCTCTCTGTAGCACTACATGTGTTTCTGAGTCCTGCATTCTCCACTACTGAATATGAACTTCACAATCACTGTACTGATTTCTCTCTGTCTGTGTGTGTGTGTGTGTGTGTGTGTGTGTGTGTGTGGAGAGAGAGAGAGAGAGAGAGAGAGTGTGTGTGTGTGTGTGAGAGAGAGAGAGAGTGTGTGTGTGTGTGTGAGAGAGAGAGAGAGATTGATTTGATTTTTAACAGAACTTTATTCACACGAAAAAATTCCTTTGGTACAGTACATATGAACACCTTTGGGAGAACATCTTCTCCCATTTAAAAACAAAAGAAGAGAAGAGAGGGGGATAAGAAGGAGAAGAAGAAGAAGAGGGAAAAGAGAGAAAAAAAGATAAAAAAGGAACCCCATCAGATCTCCCCCAAAGAGATTCCCCTCTGAAATAAAAAAAGACCCATTAGAAAACAAATAATAATAACAATATCATCATGATAACACTAATACTAATGACAATTCCTAAACCTCAAAACCCTTAGTCATTCTGAATCACCCAACAGTTCACTTCTTGCGATTGCTGCCCATTTCTTCAATCTGTAACGTCTCCTGGGGGACATTACTCCCATGGAGTGCTGTGCAGAGTTCACGAAGGCCCTCCTGTCCGGGAAGAAGTTGGTCAGTACAACGTTTCGTTTACCTTTCGTCACTTTCAGGAACCAGTTGATCTGTTCTTGGGTGTATAGTTGCACAGGTTCTTGTGGACGGTTAAAAACATACGGCTGTTCTGCGGTGGCCTCCTCCTCCTCCATGGATTCATCTCCTGAAGATCCATCCCCACACTCCGAGCTCGAGTCCTCGGACATCTCGCCATCATGTTTCGATGGGTACTCCACCTTTTCCATCCGTTTCTCTATTCTGTCCATTTTAGGATCTTTATCATCAACATTCACGTCTTGTTGGTGCTCCTGCTGCGGTTGTGTGGGGTTACTTTCTCCACTTGCAACTGCTCTGCCAGGCTTGAGACCAGATCGCTGTGTGGCATCATTATTGTCGCTGGAACAGTCATAGGTGCTGGCATCGTTGCTGGTGCGGGGACGGGTGCCCTTATCTTTGCTGGTGCCGGTTTCGTTGCTAGTGCGGGGACGGGTGTCGGTTTTGTTGCTGGTGCGGGGACGGGTGTCATTTTTATCGCTGGTGCGGGGACAGGTGTCATTTTTATCGCTGGTGCGGGGCGGGTGTCATTATTATTGCTGGTGCGGGGACGGGTGTCAGTATCGTTGCTTGTGCGGGGACGGGTGTCATTATTATTGCTGGTGCGGGGACGGGTGTCGGTATCGTTGCTGGCATGGGGACGGGTGTCAATAACGTTGCTGGCGTGGGGACGGGTGTCGTCATCGTTGCCGGCGTGGGGACGGGTGTCAATGCTATCCCTGGGCACCGCGGTAGCCCCGGTGGTGTGTGCTTCACTGACCTCTTCCTGCTGTGACCTCGGTGAGACGTTATCCCCCTCTGCTCTGGGTTCTTGTTCTCTAGTGACCTTCTCCTGGCTGTCTCCGCGCTGCTGCTGCGCCCCGGCCGCGTCTCCCCCGGAGCTCTCTGGCTGCGCCGCTCTGCGCGGGCAGCTCAGCCGTTTGTGTCCGACCTCCCCACACCCAAAGCACCTCAGGCGCTCGGTGGTGGCGTAGACGGTGTAGCTTTTGCCGCCGTGTTTGACTTTGAAGTTAACATCCAGCGTTTGTTCCCGGTTATTTAGAAACATATACACCTGTCTCCGAAACCGACAGGACGTGTTTCCCGGCACTATATCGCGGCGGAGATCGGACATGGGGCCGGCCAATTTGCCGAATCGGATCAGCTCCTCCACTAATGGCCCGTCTCCACGAAGGGGGCACGTTGGAAATCACTACCCTCGTCGCAGGAGTAGAGAGGGGGGTAATGTCTAGCAGGTCATCATTTAGCACTACTACACTTTTACACAGCGTGTCGACGAGTTTTTCCTTTTTCAGGAAGATCACCACAGCTTTGTCCATTCAGGAGGCGGGTGGATGTTCTCACACCCGATCCGCTCTCCCACCGCGTAGAATCTCCTCCACCTGTTCTCCATTAGCCGGCACACACCTGGCGCCATGGCGGAGATAGCTTCTCCCCTCCGGCCCCGGAGGCCATGGCGTCCCGCTCACCCTCACCGACTACACGTTTCCACCAAACACTTATAAAGCACTTTCAGACAATTAAAGAAAAAACTGAAAAAACTCGCACAAAACGATTTTCAAAACTCCGAAGCACTCTCGTCCTCCACCACGCTCACTCTTCCGCCGCGCATGCAGAGAGAGAGATAGAGAGAGGTGTGTGTTGAGAGAGAGAGAGTGTGTGTGTGAGAGAGAGAGTGTGTGTGTGTGAGAGAGAGAGGAGAGTGTGTGTGAGAGAGAGAGTGTGTGTGTGTGTGTGAGAGAGAGAGAAAAAAAAAAAAAAGAGTGTGTGGAGAGAGAGAGTGTGTGTGTGTGAGAGAGAGAGAGAGTGTGTGTGTGTGTGTGTGTGAGAGAAATGTGTGTGTGTGTGTGAAAAAAGAGAGAGAGTGTGTGTGTGTGAGAGAGAGAGAGAGTGTGTGTGTGTGAGAGAGAGAGAGGAGAGTGTGTGTGTGTGAGAGAGAGAGAGACAGAGAGAGAGAGAAAAAAAAAAAAAAAGACAGAGAGAAGTGTGTGTGAGAGAGAGAAAAGAGAGTGTGTGTGTGAGAGAGAGAAAGTGTGTTGTGTGAGAGAGAGAGAGAGTGTGTGTGTGTGTGAGAGGAGAGAGAGTGTGTGTGTGTGTGAGAGAGTGTGTGTGTGTGAGA
>CM022777.1:1943921-2063921 GCA_012411365.1 Ameiurus melas
AACTTCGTTAAACGCGGCCCGGGCCCGGGCTGTCTGGACTGTGTAGTCAGGGAAAACGGAGATGGTCAGATCCCTCACTTTTATCTGCTGGAGCTCTCTCGCATGGCGTAAAATATCAACACAGTCACTGTAATAGTGGAATCTGCACAAAATAGCTCGTGGTCGTTCACCAGACTTCGGCTTCGGATGAAGGGTCCGGTTGGACCGGTCCAGAACCGGCTCCTTCTCCAGACCAACCGCCTCCTTTAATAAGGCCGCTACAGCAGCGGTTGTACAGGTGTCAGCGCCCTCTGGAACTCCGACTATCCTCACATTATTGCGCCGTGACCTCGACTCCAGATCCTCACATTTATTCTCTAATTGAGTCACGGTCGCAGTGAGAGACTCGATAGTAGTCTTCATGTGAACTAAATCAACGGTGTAACCGGAGAGCGCGTGCCCCATTTCCCCCACAGTACCTTTCAGTGTTGATATTGTGGCATCGGTAGCGACTTTATCACTAGCCTGCTGTGTTTTCATGGCCTGCAGGATGAGCTGGATAGTAGACAGCGCATCACTGAGAGTCTTCTGAAGATTCTCCTGTTGCTTCTGGTGCTCCCGGAACTCCTTCATAAAATCAGCGATGTCCTTCCTCAGTAAAGCCAGCAACTCAAGCTTGAATGCGGCGAGGTCAGAGCCACTCGGGGACGCGGATGCGACCGCGGGGTCACTGGGGGAAGGGAGGAGATCCCTGAGGAGAAGGAGGCGCGGGCGCAGGTGCATGGAAGGAGGGAGACGCGACTGCGGATTCACGAGGAGACGCGCTCGCGGTGCGCACACTAGACCTCAATTTTGTTTGAATGCTACCACCGGTTTTCGAGTTTTTCCCCGACATCTTTAGCGAACCACAGAGTTAAAAGTACAAATAAGGAAACGAAGTAGAATAAGTCAAAATATACTATATATATAATATTTTATATATAAATTATATATAAAATATTATATTACAAAAGAAAGTGGTAATTAATTACAATTTTTGATCGAAAACAGCAGGAGACTCAAACTTCTTCGACAAGAGATCTACTTTTTCATATTATTAATATTGTATAGTCCACCATGCACATCATGACTTTATTTTTATTTGAGTTAGTAATATTTTTATTTGAGTTAGTTTCCTCTTATTATTCTTATTCTTCGTCTTCTTTCTATGGAGTCTGTTTCAGCCCGTAGAACTGCTAGTGGAGAAGTTATTAAATTTGGCACAGATAGAGGACAACATTAACTAGAGTAAGTTTGGAGTCTCTATCTCAAAGTCTCCAGCACCACCAACTGCTCAAATTCTGACTTATGTTATGCTAATTCGTTTTGAACCGTAAGTCCTAGAAACAAAATTATTTCTTCCTCTGATTCCTTGGCTCAAGACGATGTGATTGTCATTCTGTCACTTAAATTTTTCCACCTCGTAGAATTTTCTGAAAAACCTACTTTTTCAAACTCGGCATAGACGGTCAATCCGATTTTCACCAAAATTAGCTGAGATCATTTTGAGACCATGCTGGAAAAAAGGTACTAAAAGCTTATCGATAGACCAAACCATCCTTGAATAACATGCAAATTAATTTGATGTAGAACAGGTCAAAATGAACATGAGGCTATATCCCCACAACGCTTTAGTGTATTGAGACGAATCTTCGTATACTTTATCACAACCATGACTTGATGATACTTGCACAGTTTCAGGACAGCACCACCTACCAGTCAGGAGATTTAAAAAAATGGTTATTTTTTTCCCCAAAAAAACTTCGCAAATTCACCTTTTTTTGTCAGATTATTCTTGAATTACAGTAAAACAATTTGACTATGAGCACACCGAATTACATTGTGTAATTTCTCCAACTCTGATTTTTGACCTATTAAGAAAATCGACCAGTAGTTGTCTTGTGATCGACTGGTTGATCGTGTTCAATGTAATGAACACCCCTGTGAGTATTACAATGGATTTTGTATTGAAGTAATAAGCCCCAGTATATATTGCTTACCTCAATGTCCTCAGTTTACACTTTTGATCCTGTAGCAAATCAGTGAGTAGCTTCACTCCTGATGTTCCAGGGTCGTTCCCTCTGAGATCCAGCTCTATCAAGTTTGATGAAAGGTTTGATTTCAGAGCTTCAGCCAGAGCAGCGTATCCTTCCCCTGTTATATTACAATCTGGAAGTCTAAGAAGACAAAAGCTTTTTGTTATTTAATCATGAAGGAGATCACACCATGAAATCTAACCTTATCTTTTTGATAGGATTCATACAAATGTGATTCGCAATTATGCACATCACAAAAAACATTTACACAAAATCTGTTTAGGGTTTTTAATTTTAGTATAATTGCATACAATTATGACTATTTTTTTATTCAGTTCTTTCATTGTTTGACATTTACAGAATCAAGATATTAAGATATTAAGACCATGTTTATATACTTTGTTATTTCAGTGTGTATTTGGTCAAAATTAAAGTGAAAATACAGTGGGTTCTGTCATTGGGACATTTAATGTTCAAACATGTCTTAATCCTTAAACTTGTTTTCCAAACACATCATTCAGTGTTCATTTGTGGTATAAAAGGGATAAGCAACCTTTCTGCTGAAGTCTACTCAATAGGAGAGATGAACTGACCTCAGTTTCTCCAGGTTACAGTTTGGACTCTTCAGTCCAGCACAAAGCAGCTTCACTCCTGAGTCCTCCAGAGGATTACTGCTCAGATCCACCTCAGTCAGCTTGGAGGATTCTGAGCTGAGAACTGTGTGTAAAACCGAGCAGCTTCTCTCTGTCAGGTTACACTCACTGAGCCTGAAAGTATAATTTGACAGTGAATAAAAAGCATGCATCCTTACTTGCATCTCCAACTACCCAAATACAAGCTTTTCACACATTATATCAGTTAAAAAGGAGACTCCATAGTACTGCCCATGGTTTTAGAATGAATTGTTCAACAAACACACATGGAAGCATCTGATATTTGTCACGTATCTGGGAACTCTGGAATCCATTTCCCATCAGCCACTGCACTGCACCACATGACCACATGCACCACAACCGCACCTGATCCACGTTTCTGGTTAATGAGCACCCATGTGTATATATAGTCTTTGTCTGCACTCTTTCGTTGTCTGAGACTTCTGTCTTTCATATCAGTGTGTTTTATTTCTTGACCATAGTATCTTGCCAAGTTGTCTTAGTGTTTGTCTAGTAGTCTATTTGTTTACATTAAATGTTTAAAATCTGCGACTGCTTCTGCCTCATCCTCAAATCGTGACAATATTCTGGTGTCCAAATAATTTTGTACTGTACAACCAAACATTCATGTGACCACAATTTGAAGACAGCAGGAACAAGAATGACTCATCAACTCAACAGCTTAATTTTATGTCAAGTTATAAGTCAAGTTCATAGTGTTTATGCCAAATGATTATTGTTTCCTGCCATCAGTGTACCTATGGCCAAGCTTTATGGGGACACAATAAGTCGAATGGAGAAACATCTTTTACTTACAGAACTCTTGTGGCTTCCTGGACAACTGTCAGAAGTCTCTTAAAGCATTCATCTGATTTTTTGAACTTCTTTAGCTCAAACACTTCCAGATCCTCCTCTGATGTCAGCAACTCAAAGACCAGAGCAGACCAATGAGCAGGTGAGAGTTCAGCTTCACAGAGACTTCCTGAGCTCATGCGGCTTTGGATCTCTTTCACTAGTGAATCATCATGTAACTCCTTCAGACAGTAGAACAGATTGATGGATCTCTCTGGAGATGGATTTTCTTCAAGTTTGGACTTGATGTACTCAACTATGTCCTTCTGACAGTCAGAGCTGCTTCCTCTGTGTGTTAGCAGACCTTGAATGAGGTTCTGATTAGACTCCACTGAGAGGCCCAGTAGGAAGCGGAGGAAAAGATCCAAGTGTCCTTTGTCACTCTCCAAAGCTTTGTCCACTGTAATCTTGAGCAAATCAATTTCTTTTGTTTCTTTACTCTTTTCTGGTTGATCAAAAACATTCTTGTTTTCATTTTTGAGACTTACGTATGTAAATAAAGCAGCAATGAACTCCTGAATGCTGAGATGCACAAAGCTGAAAACCGTGCCTAGAAATCTGCCAGTTTCCTGAGTGCACACTCCTGAGTACACCTTTATGTTATTGGGGTCAATTCCACAGGCCTCTAGATCTTGTGCATAGAATATCAAGCTGTTTTTTACCAGGTGATTAAAGGCAAGCTTTCCCAGTGAAAGAATTCCCTCTTTATCCCAATGAATATCTGAGACACTCTTTCTATTGTATTTCTTGTCCCCCTGTAAAGTCTGAAAGATCAGAAAATATGTGTACATCTCCGTCAGAGTCTGTGGAATCTCTTCACCATCTGTTTCTCCCAAAATCCCCTCAAGTACGGTAGCTGAAATCCAGCAGAAAACTGGAATATGACACATGATGAAGAGGCTTCTTGATCCTTTAATATGATCAATGATTCTGTTGGCCAGACTCTCATCGCTGATTTTCTTTCTGAAGTATTCCACCTTTTGTACATTATTGAAGCCATGCACCTCTGTGACCTGGTCCACATGTTCAGCAGGGATCTTAGCAGCTGCTGCTGGTCGAGTGGTTATCCAGATCAGAGCAGATGGAAGCAGGTTTCCTTCAATGAGGTTTGTCACTATAGTGTCCAGTGAAGCTGGCATTGATGCATCAGTCCACTTCACATTTTCATGGAAAGTCAGAGGAAGTCGACACTCATCCAGGCCATCAAAGATGAACATGACTTTATACCTATCTGTAAATCTCAGTCCTTCTGCTTCTGGGAAAAAATGATAGATGATTTCCCTCAAACTGCGCACTTCCTTCTCCTTCAGGTTCAGCTCTCTGAAAGGCAGTGGAAATATGAACTTGATGTCCTGATATTCTTTCCCTTCAGCCCAGTCTAGAACAAACTTCTGCACACAGATGGATTTTCCGATGCCAGCGACCCCCTGCGTCACCACAGTCCTGATGGGTTTGTCTTCTCCAGATAACGGTTCGAACATGTTCTTACATTCAATGTGTTCCTCTTGCTCCATCTGACTTTTTTCATTTTTCACACTCGTTTTTTGCTTTTCAATTTGTCTCACCTCATGTTCTTCTTTTATTTGTCCACTTCCACCAGCTGTGATGTACAGATCTGTGTAGATCTTGTTAAGATTGTTGGACTCTCCTTGCTTTGCCATTCCTTCGTATACATGATTATACTTCTTACACAGGTTTGTTTTGAGTGCACGCTGCTGAATTCCTATTAGAGCATCTAATTATATCAGTATAAAACACAAGAAAGACAAATACATTAATTAAATAAATAACGATGTTCTGAAATATTAGAGACACTACATTACTACATTTAGTCATACTGTTAAAAAAAGTAGAGAAATTAGGGATAATATTATGAAGGGTTATAAATTTTCACCTCTTAAGAAAGTTCAGGTGCTGTTTGCTACTCTCTAGTGATCTCTTACCTTGGAGCGCATCAGCAAGGTCACTGTGATCCATCATCTTCAGAAAGTACAACGCCATATCAAGAGTTGCTTCTTTAATACTCCACAGATCATCCCTCACATCTCCATAATAGTTTGTGTTTTCTTTTCTCAGAAATTTCTTAAACATCTCCAGCTCATGGTTTATAAATACAGTCATTTTATTTTCAAGATCCTTCACAAAACACAGAGAAAATTAAATGCAGAATCATTTCATAATAAACATTATAAAATTATTTTTGTCTTCCTTGAAAATGTAAAAATTTCATTTGATTCTTCATGACTGAAAAAAGTTCTAAACACAGCAGGCAGGTACTGTACATAAAGACTAGACAGAGATGTGTTCTGTTAGGAGTTGGGACCTTGAGGAGAGGTAGACGGTGAACACTAACCATCTTACCCTTTTTTTTTGTTTATTTATTTATTTATTTTTATTTATTTTATTATTATTAAATTTTTTTCTCTCCCCCCTTTCTTTTGGTTTTGGCTGTGGTTGTTTTGTAGGGGTTGTTGGGTGTGGTGTTATGTGCTATGATGCTAATTTAAAAAAAAAAAAACCTTAATCTTTACATTCTTAACTTTAATGCAGATTTTACATTGTTTACTATTAGCCATCAATCACTTGGTTAAAACAATTGGTTTTATAATGCGGGAACTTCCTGTACAAATGTATTCGTTTCATCTCGGATCAAATTGTGGAAGAAATCATTACACTGGCTCATCCCACCACATCACCAACCTGTGTCAGGACTCTTGAGAACTCTCAGTCGCTGGCAATTCTAAAGTCTCTTCAGTCATACTGGACATGCAGTGGTGACACTGATCACAAGGTTGGGGGTTCAAGTTGCCACTGTTGGGCCCTTGAGCAGGGCTCTTAATCCTATCTGCTCCTGGGGCGCTCTATCCATGCCAATGCTTCTCCTGAGCAGTAATGCCCAGAGTTCAATTCAGTTCCATTCAGTTTTATTTGTATAGTGCATTTAACAATGGAAATTTTCACAAAGCAGCTTTAGAAAAATATATAAATGGCGCACTTATATACAAAGCGCTTTACACTGTGTCTCATTCACCCATTCACACAGCAATGGTGGCAGAGCTGCCATGCAAGGCGCTAGCTTGCCATCGGGAGCAATTTGTCTTGCCCAAGGACACTTCGGCATGTAGAGTTATCCGGGCCAGGAATCAAACTGCCAATCCTACGATTAATGGACAACCCGCTCTACCACCTGCGCCACAGCCGCCCAATAATATAAATAAAGGGTATACATTTAATTTTATATATTTATCCCTAATAAATAAGCCAGAGGCAACGGTGGCAAGGGAAAACTCCCTGTGACAATATGAGAAAGAAACTTTGAGAGGAACCAGAGGAGTTTCTTTCTACCAAATGTTTAATTAAAAAATGGCCTCCTATATAACCCTGCATTGAACCAAGTGAAGTCAACGTGATTGGTGCTGCCACAATCCAAGACTGGACACTACCATGCTCCTGGCCTGGCTAGTTAATGGGTATAATTTTAGACCCTTATTGATGCTGATGTATACTACTTTCCACAGAAGACACTTTCGTCTTCACTTTGGCCACTTTACATAACTGAGGTGCCATTGAAACACATTAGGATTAATCTAGTGATCTGGATTACCTTCCATTTTAGGGACTTTACAGCTAAGCAAGCTGTATTTTTGGATTTGTTTATTCTGTACATGTGAGACTAACACACTATTTTATCAGTCCGTTCTGTTCTAGTTTTCATCATCAAACTAGACACCTGTCTTTTTTATACTTATCTGAAATAAATAACCCCCAAATGTTTTCTGAAAAGGTGTAATGGTGGACATCATGGGACGCATTAACAACGATGATTTAAGACTTACATTGAAGATGTTGTAGAGAAAGTCTGTAATCTTCTTCTGTAATTTTGCAGTTTTCACAGTATCTTCAGACTCACAATGATTTCTGCAGTCAAAATAAAATATTTTATTATTAGCAGTTTAATTAAGAATAATAAATAAGAGTATTAAATGAGAATTTTTTTTTTACCTTTCCTTGGAGTGTATCCCTTTTGTTTTGTCAGTGCTAGGTGTATTCTTTAGCTGTCTAGCTAGGTAGGAATTTTGTCTAAAAGAAGAGAATGAGTTTCCATATTACACTGTAATTGTACCAATATTGAAACAACCTAGCTGACTAATAATGTCCAATAGAAAACAATAATCAGTATATTCTGTACTATATTTGGCCAAAATATGTGGACACCTGACCATCACACCCATATGTGGATCTTCCCCAAAGTGCCACAATGTCTGAAGCACACAATTGTATAGAATGTCTCTGTATGCTGTAGGGTTACAGTTTCCCTTCACTGGAACTAAGAGGCTCAAACCTGTTCCAGCATGATGATGAGCTCCATGAAGACATGGTGTGTTAAGGTTGGAAGAAGGTGGAAGAACTCATATGTCCTGCACAAAGCCCTCACCTCAACCCCACTAATTTCTAGTAGCTGAATGAACACAAATCCCCACAGCCACGCTCCAAAATCTAGTGGAAAGATTCTGCAAAAGAGAACCTTATTATAACAGCAAAGGTGGATTAAATCTGGATTGGGATTTTCAACAAGTAAATATGGGTGTGACAATAAGGGGTCCACAAACTTTTAGCCAGATAGTGTAATTATAACAGAGTGACTTATTTGTGTTTTATTAAAAAATAAATAAATAAATAAAGTGATGGGGATTCTGAACCTATGAAAACAGAACACATTAATAAATTAATTTGATATAAATGTGAAAAATAAAGTTAGCACTTTTTTTTCAAACAAAATTGCAAGCCAAAGAGTGTTAGCTTTTTTGTTGTTGTTGTTGTAATTTCTGACATCCCTGATTAGCTTTCCCTCCTCTGGACAGCACTGTGAATAATTAATTATTTATGTATATAATAAAACAAGCTCTGTATGTGGTAACTTGTCTAGTGGATGATTCTTCTCTGGGATTGAAAGCTTATTAGTGACCTGGTACCATTGTGTGAGATCTTTTCAGTGCGACTAAGGGTAGAGAATGCACTCGAGTTTATTTCTTAACTTGAGTTTATTTCTTACTGTTTGAGTTGAATCTAATTGAAAAAAAAACTTCTCAAACTCTATGTATGAACAGAAAAAGCACTTTACATCTGTGCTCTGAGATAAAACTAGGCTTTTCTATACTCACTTGGCTATCAAACAAATTTATTATATTATTATAAATACTTAAATTTAATAACTTTTATTGTACTGAGTGGTGGAGAGATCAGTAGGTGTGTTTAAATGGTAATAAAGCTTTAATCTTTTAACAAATCATTTTAAATAGCATCTGTTCGGCTCCTTTTGGTTGTGTCTTTGTCTGTCTGTTGTGCATTATGTCTGATTCGTACTTTTCTTGCACACTGGGGCAATAACCTGCAGATAGTGGCATTTCCCCCCATAATTATTGACTAAACCAATAAGTCCTTCACCAGTTTCATTTTGGGCTAACTTTCTACAGATGAGATTATGATGAGCAAGTGGATAAGAAATCGATACCTGAGAGGCTGGTCCCCCTTTGAAGATGAAGAGAAATCCATTTCCTGAGAGGTTGTTCCCACTTTAAGGTTGGTAGAGAGAGGCGTGGATTGATCACTCTGTAAGGACGCACAGCTGGCTACAGTTCCTCTGAAGAGTAAAAAAAAAAGTGCTTTAGCTATATTATCTCATGATTCAAGATCCGTTACATGGTTAAAAAAATACAAACTGTTTTTTTCAAATCAGGTTAGAAAAGATATAGATACTAATGGCTCTACTCTTTGCACTATAATTACAGACTAAACAAAAAAACGTGAGTAATTCCAGTCTGTGGCTCTACCTCTAAAGATGTAGCTGAAGATGGGGTTTATGATGAGCAACAGGAAGAGAAGTGAATACCTGTCCTGAGAAGCTGTTTCCTCTTTAAAGTTGATAAAGCGTGGCATGGACCGGTCGCTCTTAAAGGACACACAGCTGGTTTCAGGAGATTTTGGTCTTTCCTCGTTGTCTCTAAAGAGTGGTGTAAAGGAATAGGGAGAGAGAAATATGATACTGCAACTTGTTTAACAAATGGTTGTTGACTTCTGGAGGATTTGTGGTGATCATTCTCCACCACACATCAACAGCACCACCATAAGCATAGTAAAGACCTCCAAGTTCCTCTGTATGCGTATTGCTGAGAACCTGATGCATATTCTCAATGTGACCTTCCCAGACAGAAATCCTGGAAAAACTCCCCCTTTCCTTCCTCACTATATTCTACAGGGTGTACAGAGACACTGTCCTGATCAGCTACATCACTGTCAGGTAAGAAAACTGTAACTTATTGAGCTGATATACCGAAAAGGAGAGAACATCACCAGAGTGCCTGAAAGTCCAAGTCTGAAATCTGAAATCTAAATCTGCCTTTTTTATTTGGCTTCTCTACCCACCTCTGGCTTCTAGTCAATAAATCAGAGTCCAACCTAAACACTGTGAAGCAGCATTTAGCTTTTAGGCTGTTCAAATCTGCAATCAGATCCCAGAAGATGTTAGATGTGTCACAAATGTAGCTATTATAAATTCTAGATTAAAACCAATAAAGATAAAAAAAATTTCACATGCCTACACTTAAACTGTTAGAACTTATACTTTACATATATATTGCACTATATTCTTTGCACTATTTTCTCATCCAATCTAATTATCAAAGATGATTAACATGCTCTTAACGGATGTTCCTTGTGAAAAGGTCATGTTAACTCTCTGATTTATTAGTAGTTCAATCTGACTTGTATGTTTTAACTGCTTGTTAATAAATGTTTAATTAGTTTAGAATCGAAGGTAAAGTTGTCTTATTATACTGAAGTGGTTGACATAAGAAATGTCCCCAGGAACATTTAACATCTTCAAAATCTTGGATTAATATGGGTTTGAAAATCCCACTGTACCAACAGATTTCACATCCAAATGACACCCCCTGCTGTACTGATCCAATCACTTCAGTGTAGGAGAGTTCATTTCTGGCCACTAAAATAGAAACTGGTCGAGAAAGAGAAAAAAGTGTCCTACAAACCAAATGAGTAATACACCAATGTTATACCAATAACTTATGGTTCATCATAGAATCATTTACAAACCACCTCATAATGAAGGTTTTTTTTTTTTGTAACTTCAGACATCAATGATTAGCTTTCCCTCCTCTGGACAGCACTGTGAATAATGAATTATTTTTGTATGTAATAAAAACAAGCTCTGTATGTGGTAACATGGCTAGTGGATGATTCTTCTCTGGGATTGAAAACTTATTAGTGACCTGGTACCATTGTGTGAGATCTTTTCAGTGCGACTAAGGGTAGAGAATGCACTCGAGTTTATTTCTTACTGTTTGAGTTGAATCTAATTGAAAAAAAAACTTCTCAAACTCTATGTATGAACAGAAAAAGCACTTTACATCTGTGCTGTGAGATAAAACTAGGCTTTTCTATACTCACTTGGCTATCAAACAAATTTATTATATTATTATAAATACTTAAATTTAATAACTTTTATTGTACTGAGTGGTGGAGAGATCAGTAGGTGTGTTTAAATGGTAATAAAGCTTTAATCTTTTAACAAATCATTTTAAATAGCAACTGTCAGGCTCCTTTTGTTTGTGTCTTTGTCTGTCTGTTGTGCATTATGTCAAACCCCTTCAGATGATTCAGAATTCTGCAGCGCACCTTGTCTTCAACCAGCCCAAGAAAACCCATGTCACACCCCTATTCATCTCCCTCCACTGGCTTCCTGTAGCTGCCCGCATCAAGTTCAAGGCCTTGAGGCTCACCTACAAGACCTTGTCAGGAACAGCACCCTCCTACCTCAACTCTCTCCTGAAGGCCTACGTTCCCTCTCGCAATCTGCGATCGACTAGCGACCGACGTTTAGTAGTTCCCACTCAGTGTGGCGTAAGGTCCCTTTCCAGAACCTTCACGCTTACCGTTCCCAAGTGGTGGAATGCACTTCCAATATCAGTCCGGACTGCAGAATCTCTCATTATCTTCAAAAAACAGCTAAAGACCCACCTCTTCCGTGAACACCTAACCCTCTCCTAGAGGGAAGAGGAAAAAAAAAAAAAAAAAAAAACCCACACACAACACACTTACACCTCTACTCTGTGCACTTTGCTTCCTCTGGTATTCAATTAATGGATCTTGTATAGTAGCCCTACTTGTATTGTTCTCTGCTTGATATATCGCTTTGCTTATTTGTAAGTCGCTTTGGATAAAAGCATCTGCCAAGTGAATAAACGTAAATGTAAATGATTCGTACTTTTCTTGCACACTGGGGCAATAACCTGCAGATAGTGGCATTTCCCCCCATAATTATTGACTAAACCAATAAGTCCTTCACCAGTTTCATTTTGGGCTAACTTTCTACAGATGAGATTATGATGAGCAAGTGGATAAGAAATCGATAACCAGGCTGAGTTTGGCCCCTTTGACGATGAAAGAAATCCATTTCCTGAGAGGCTTTAAGGTTGGTAGAGAGGCGTGGATTGATCACTCTGTAAGGAGGCACAGCTGGCTACAGTTCCTCTGAAGAGTAAAAAAAAAAAGTGCTTTATCTATATTATCTCATGATTCAAGATCCATTACATGATAAAAAAATACAAACTGTTTTTTTCAAATCAGGTTAGAAAAGATATAGATACCAATGGCTCTACTCTTTGCACTATAATTACAGACTAAACAAAAAAACGTGAGTAATTCCAGTCTGTGGCTCTACCTCTAAAGATGTAGCTGAAGATGGGGTTTATGATGAGCAACAGGAAGAGAAGTGAATACCTGTCCTGAGAAGCTGTTTCCTCTTTAAAGTTGATAAAGCGTGTCATGGACCGGTCGCTCTTAAAGGACACACAGCTGGTTTCAGGAGATTTTGGTCTTTCCTCGTTGTCTCTAAAGAGTGGTGTAAAGGAATAGGGAGAGAGAAATATGATACTGCAACTTGTTTAACAAATGGTTGTTGACTTCTTGAGGATTTGTGGTGATCATTCTCCACCACACATTAACAGCACCACCATGAGCACAGTAAAGACCTCCAAGTTCCTCTGTATGCGTATTGCTGAGAACCTGATGCATATTCTCAATGTGACCTACCCAGACAGAAATCCCGGAAAAACTCCCTCTTTCCTTCCTCACTATATTCTACAGGGTGTACAGAGACACTGTCCTGATCAGCTACATCACTGTCAGGTAAGAAAACAGTAACTTATTGAGCTGATATACCGAAAAGGAGAGAACATCACCAGAGTGCCTGAAAGTCCAAGTCTGAAATCTGAAATCTAAATCTGCCTTTTTGTTTGGCTTCTCTACCCACCTCTGGCTTCTAGTCAATAAATCAGAGTCCAACCTAAACACTGTGAAGCAGCATTTAGCTTTTAGGCTGTTCAAATCTGCAATCAGATCCCAGAAGATGTTAGATGTGTCACAAATGTAGCTATTATAAATTCTAGATTAAAACCAATAAAGATAAAATAAATTTTCACATGCCTACACTTAAACTGTTAGAACTTATACTTTACATATATATTGCACTATATTCTTTGCACTATTTTCTCATCCAATCTAATTATCAAAGATGATTAACATGCTCTTAACAGATGTTCCTTGTGAAAAGGTCATGTTAACTCTCTGATTTATTAGTAGTTCAATCTGAGTTGTATGTTTTAACTGCTTGTTAATAAATGTTTAATTAGTTTAGAATCGAAGGTAAAGTTGTCTTATTATACTGAAGTGGTTGACATAAGAAATATCCCCAGGAACGTTTAACATCTTCAAAATCTTGGATTAAAATGGGTTTGAAAATCCCACTGTACCAACAGATTTCACATCCAAATGACAATCCTGCTGTACTGATCCAATCACTTCAGTGTAGGAGAGTTCATTTCTGGCCACTAAAATAGAAACTGGTCAAGAAAGAGAAAAAAGTGTCCTACAAACCAAATGAGTAATACACCAATGTTATACCAATAACTTATGGCTCATCATTACAAACCACCTCATAATGAAGTTTTCTGTTTTTTTTTGTTGTTTTTTTTTGTAATTTCATACAATCACCAGAGTATCTCAAAGTCCAAAATCTAAATCAAAAAAGACCATTAAACATGTGTAACTTATTTAAAATGCTGCTGTTAGAGTTCTAACCAAAACCAAGAGAAAAAACACAATACTCACAATTCTACAATCTTTACTCTGGCTTCCGGTTAGTTACAGAATCAATTTCAAAGTGTTGCTTCTAGTCAATAAATCAGAGTCCAACCTAAACACTGTGAAGCAGCATTTAGCTTTTAGGCTGTTCAAATCTGGAATCAGATCCCAGAAGATGTTAGATGTGCCACCAATGTAGCTATTATAAAATTTATGGTAAATGGTAAATGGTCTGCACTTATATAGCGCTTTTTTAACCTTAACTGTTCCAAAGCACTTTACATTGGTTCTCATTAACGCATTCACTCTCGCACACACTCACATGCACACTCACACACCAATGGTAGCAGAGCTGCCATGCAAGGCGCTAACTTGCTATCGGGAGCAACTTGAGGTTCAGTGTCTTGCCCAAGGACACTTCGGCATGTGGAGTCATGTGGGCTGGAAATTGAAGCTCCAACCCTATGATTACTGGACAACCCGCTCTACCACCTGAACCACAGCCTCCCACAAATCTAGATTACAACCAATAAAGATAAGATATTTTTCACGTCTACATTTAGACTGTTAGGGCTTATATTTCATCTCTATATTGCACTATATTTTTTGCACTATAATTACAGACTAAACAAAAAAACGTGAGTAATTCCAGTCTGTGGCTCTACCTCTAACGATGTAGCTGGAGATGGGGTTTATGATGAGCAACAGGAAGAGAAGTGAATACCTGTCCTGAGAAGCTGTTTCCTCTTTAAAGTTGATAAAGCGTGGCATGGACCGGTCGCTCTTAAAGGACACACAGCTGGTTTCAGGAGATTTTGGTCTTTCCTCGTTGTCTCTAAAGAGTGGTGTAAAGGAGTAGGGAGAGAGAAATATGATACTGCAACTTGTTTAACAAATGGTTGTTGACTTCTGGAGGATTTGTGGTGATCATTCTCCACCACACATCAACAGCACCACTATGAGCACAGTAAAGACCTCCAAGTTCCTCTGTATGCGTATTGCTGAGAACCTGATGCATATTCTCAATGTGACCTGCCCAGACAGAAATCCTGGAAAAACTCCCTCTTTCCTTCCTCACTATATTCTACAGGGTGTACAGAGACACTGTCCTGATCAACTACATCACTGTCAGGTAAGAAAACTGTAACTTATTGAGCTGATATACCGAAAAGGAGAGAACATCACCAGAGTGCCTGAAAGTCCAAGTCTGAAATCTGAAATCTAAATCTGCCTTTTTTATTTGGCTTCTCTACCCATCTCTGGCTTCTAGTCAATAAATCAGAGTCCAACCTAAACACTGTGAAGCAGCATTTAGCTTTTAGGCTGTTCAAATCTGCAATCAGATCCCAGAAGATGTTAGATGTGTCACAAATGTAGCTATTATAAATTCTACATTAAATCCAATAAAGGTAAAATAAATTTTCACATGCCTACACTTAAACTGTTAGAACTTATACTTTACATATATATTGCACTATATTCTTTGCACTATTTCCTCATCCAATCTAATTATCAAAGATGATTAACATGCTCTTGATGGATGTTCCTTGTGAAAAGGTCATGTTAACTCTCTGATTTATTAGTAGTTCAATCTGAGTTGTATGTTTTAACTGCTTGTTAATAAATGTTTAATTAGTTTAGAATCGAAGCTAAAGTTGTCTTATTATACTGAAGTGGTTGATATAAGAAATATCCCCAGGAACATTTAACATCTTCAAAATCTTGGATTAATATGGGTTTGAAAATCCCACTGTACCAACAGATTTCACATCCAAATGACACCCCCTGCTGTACTGATCCAATCACTTCAGTGTAGGAGAGTTCATTTCTGGCCACTAAAATAGAAACTGGTCGAGAAAGAGAAAAAAGTGTCCTACAAACCAAATGAGTAATACACCAATGTTATACCAATAACTTATGGTTCATCATAGAATCATTTACAAACCACCTCATAATGAAGGTTTTTTTTTTTTTTGTAACTTCAGACATCAATGATTAGCTTTCCCTCCTCTGGACAGCACTGTGAATAATGAATTATTTTTGTATGTAATAAAAACAAGCTCTGTATGTGGTAACATGGCTAGTGGATGATTCTTCTCTGGGATTGAAAACTTATTAGTCACCTGGTACCATTGTGTGAGATCTTTTCAGTGCGACCAAGGGTAGAAAATGCACTCGAGTTTATTTCTTACTGTTTGAGTTGAATCTAATTGAAAAAAAACTTCTCAAACTCTATGTATGAACAGAAAAGCACTTTACATCTGTGCTGTGAGATAAAACTAGGCTTTTCTATACTCACTTGGCTATCAAACAAATTTATTATATTATTATAAATACTTAAATTTAAGAACTTTTATTGTACTGAGTGGTGGAGAGATCAGTAGGTGTGTTTAAATGGTAATAAAGCTTTAATCTTTTAACAAATCATTCTAAATAGCAACTGTCAGGCTCCTTTTGTTTGTGTCTTTGTCTGTCTGTTGAGCATTATGTATGATTCGTACTTTTCTTGCACACTGGGGCAATAACCTGCAGATAGTGGCATTTCCCCCCATAATTATTGACTAAACCAATAAGTCCTTCACCAGTTTCATTTTGGGCTAACTTTCTACAGATGAGATTATGATGAGCAAGTGGATAAGAAATCGATACCTGAGAGGCTGGTCCCCCTTTGAAGATGAAGAGAAATCCATTTCCTGAGAGGTTGTTCCCACTTTAAGGTTGGTAGAGAGAGACGTGGATTGATCACTCTGTAAGGACGCACAGCTGGCTACAGTTCCTCTGAAGAGTTAAAAAAAAAAAGTGCTTTATCTATATTATCTCATGATTCAAGTTCCGTTACATGATTAAAAAAATACAAACTGTTTTTTTCAAATCAGGTTAGAAAAGATATAGATACTAATGGCTCTACTCTTTGCACTATAATTACAGACTAAACAAAAAAACGTGAGTAATTCCAGTCTGTGGCTCTACCTCTAAAGATGTAGCTGAAGATGGGGTTTATGATGAGCAACAGGAAGAGAAGTGAATACCTGTCCTGAGAAGCCGTTTCCTCTTTAAAGTTGATAAAGCGTGTCATGGACTGGTCGCTCTTAAAGGACACACAGCTGGTTTCAGGAGATTTTGGTCTTTCCTCATTGTCTCTAAAGAGTGGTGTAAAGGAATAGGGAGAGAGAAATATGATACTGCAACTTGTTTACCAAATGGTTGTTGACTTCAGGAGGATTTGTGGTGATCATTCTCCACCACACATCAACAGCACCACCATGAGCACAGTAAAGACCTCCAAGTTCCTCTGTATGCGTATTGCTGAGAACCTGATGCATATTCTAAATGTGACCTGCCCAGACAGAAATCCTGGAAAAACTCCTCCTTTCCTTCCTCACTATATTCTACAGGGTGTACAGAGACACTGTCCTGATCAACTACATCACTGTCAGGTAAGAAAACTGTAACTTATTGAGCTGATATACCGAAAAGGAGAGAACATCACCAGAGTGCCTGAAAGTCCAAGTCTGAAATCTGAAATCTAAATCTGCCTTTTTTATTTGGCTTCTCTACCCACCTCTGGCTTCTAGTCAATAAATCAGAGTCCAACCTAAACACTGTGAAGCAGCATTTAGCTTTTAGGCTGTTCAAATCTGCAATCAGATCCCAGAAGATGTTAGATGTGTCATAAATGTAGCTATTATAAATTCTAGATTAAAACCAATAAAGATAAAATAAATTTTCACATGCCTACACTTAAACTGTTAGAACTTATACTTTACATATATATTGTACTATATTCTTTGCACTATTTTCTCATTCCATCTGATAAGAAGAGACGGAGAAATAAATGATACGATACTCATGTTGTACCAGTAAGTTAAGGTTCATTGTAGGATCATTTAGTAACCACTTTAACATGAGCTAAAAAAGCCATTCTGAGAAAAACATCTAAAGATGCATCTGAAGATTAGATCCAGAGGAAAAGTAATGAATACCTTTCTTCAGAACATGTTCCATTCTTTAAATTTGTTAGAGACTGGTAGTGACTGAACACTCTTAAATAATAATAATAATTCCTTTCAATTATACAGCGCTTTTGTAGACACTCAATTAGCTGTACATAGTATGGGGGAGGGGGGGTGTCTCCTCAACTACCACTCGTGTGTAGCATCCACCTGCATGATGCGACAAGAGCCACAGAACGTCCAGCACACACCAGCTAATGGTGGCGAGGAGAGTGATGTAGCTAATCAGTGATGGAAATTATTAGGGGGACATGTTGGAGAACAGCCAATGGAGGAATTTGGGCAGGACACCGAGGTTATACCCCTGATCTTTACCATAAGTGTCCTGGGATATTTAATGACCATATAGAGTCAGTACCTCGGTTTAACGTCTCATCCGAAAGATGGTGCTGTTTTTAAAGTCACTATAGTGGGGCATGAGGATCCACACACACACACCACAGGATGAGCGCCCCCTGCTAGATTCAATAATACCACTTCCAGGAGCAACCTTAGTTTTCCCAGGAGGTCCCCCATCCACATACTGGCCAGGTTCAACCCTCAGATCAGCTGAGGAGGACATGTTAGATTTCCCCCACTGTGTAATCATCTATTGTGTTTAGCTCTCAAAAAACACTACACTTCCTGACTTCTTGCTGAGAGACATGTAACACACATGTATAAGTTAACATCTGTCTTATCTATTATATAAATGTTTGAATTTATATCATATCTTATGAATGTGTATGAGGGCAATTGGTGGTTTGCAAAATGCAAACCATTTTTTTTTTCAACTGGAACGTTAGTCTGCAAACACAGTATATGTGATTTGCTGTAATGTAAGTAGCAAATAAACCTGGTTCATTTCCCTTTGATGTTTACATTGGCCCTCAGGAAGACTCATTTCAGTGGTTCTGATTTCCTCAAACTCCCCCGACATTCTCTCAGGAAGTCAAACATCTGCTTCACCCTTAATCCTGGTAGGAAGGCATTAGGAGAGTATAAAATGGCTCAGCTCATCAAATTAGCTTTTGGATATTTGGATACAATAGAGAAAAGGTTCTCAACCCTGGTCCTAGAGAACTGCCTATCTTGCACATTTGAGTGTTTTCTCTGCTCCCAACAGACCTGATTCAATTAATCATCTAATCAGTTAATCAAGATGGCTATGCGTGAATACGGGTCTACAGGAACAAAGTGTGGCACCCAGAGTCAACAATAGCAAGATAGTCAGCTAATTTTAGCTAGCTGAAGCACAAGATCTGCTTTTTGACATTTATTGTTATACAGTAACTATACGAGTTTGCTCTTTCATCTAGCACTTACTAAATAGTGATATTCACATTGAGGTGCACTAAAGTTTTTTGTTTTTTTCATAACACTTCTGTAATACTGAGGAATGGCAGCAGACAAATCTGCATACTACTGTACTGAATGCGAAACAACATACTCCCTATGGCCTTGTTATTATTTACACATACTGTTTAGTGTGTCATATTCAGTTTTTAAAACCAGCTTTTAAAGCTAAAATCAGCTTAGGATACTCTATATGTGTTAGTTACAGTTACAGTTATATAGCACTTTTCTAGACACACAAAGCGCTTTACATAGTTTGAGGGGGATCTCCTCAACCACCACTAGTGTGCAGCATCCACGTGGATGATATGAGTAAATGTATTGAGCTACTATTCACAACCATCTGATTAATCTGTGATGACAAAGGTGCTGCACAATTCATGTTACGAAATGTTCTTTGTTTCTAACAATACACACTATATGGCCAAAAGTATGTGGGCATCTGACCATCACACCCATATATTCTTATTGAACATCCCATTCCAAAACCATTGACATTGATATGGAGTTAAAATAAGCTCCAATCTTCTGGGAAGTCTTTCCACTAGATTTTGGGGCATGGCTTCTGGGATTTGTGAACATTCAGCTGCAAAAGCATTAGTGAGATTGAGGTCAGACAATCATGTTGTGTGAGAAGCAATGGCAGCTGGTCAATAGGGGTGCTGGGGAGCGGACCCCCCTTATCCAGAGAATAAGGCTACTTAAATATGTCATCTATACATTAGTGTTCCAAAAAGCATCTGAATGCTGTGTCGTAACTGCCCTCACCTAAGGACGTGAGTTTTTTCTTCCATGAATAGTAACAGAATATTCAAATCATCTCCAAATGAATACATTCTACTTTCATTGTGTAAGAGTAGCCACCTCTCTGAAAATCCATACCAGGGTTTTACTGGTTACCTTGCAGTGATGAACACTTTGCTCTTGTCAAGACTGGCAACAGGTAAACACTTAAACGAGCCCTAGCTACTCGAGTCTGACCCCTGCACTTATTACAGCAAAAGTTCTTTTTTTATTATTGAATTATGTTTCTAAAAGTTGTGGAATGGATTCATTTGGAAATCCTCAGAAATCCTCAGAGACAGGCAGGCAATGTAAAATAAAAATTTGAAAAAGTGGGGGAAAAAACTTAAATTTTGTAATATGGGAGGACATGTCCCCCATGTATTACGGCTCCTATGCCCATGTGTTAAACATAATTTAAATATATATTGCAAATTAATTATGAAATAAAATTATTTAGTTGTACTATTTGCCTTTTAGTCAAGCATTTATTTTTTAATCAACATTGTATTTCATTCATATCTGTGTGCGGGGCGCCGGCCAAAGTGTGCATGTAGGTCCTTAAACTTTTGAAAAGCAGGTGACTTGAGGCTGCTCTCTAATTGGCTTGCTTCAGATTGTGCCCCAGACACGCCCACTTTTGTTGTTAGCAAGTCAGTATTGTTTTTATATTTTTTGACCTCATGTGATTTGACCGTTCTCAACGACTCTCTTTCCCACTCAGCAGCTTGTTAGTTGATAGCACTGTAAGAGATAACGTAGAAGTAGGTGCAGCATTTCTTCCAGATGAAAGAAAATGCGGTTTTAACTTTACAAAAAAAAAAACTTTCACATGGCTTTCAAATGAAGAAAAAAAAGGATAAAGATTGATGTACCAGGTCGACCCAACTGAACAATTCAGCAGCAGTCAAGTGATTGTAGATAAGCTTACTCTTGTTATGGCAATCTGAGGTGGTTAGCTGGATGCGATATGAGTCATGCATTTTATTATTTTCCTTGCATGCTGTTTCAAAGTCCTGACACTGAAATGTTGTGGACCATGACGGGGATAAGAGACTTAAAACATCTTTCTGAAAAATGCAAAGAGGATGAAAGTAGCCGCTGTCGTCTTCACAATGCTATGAGGCTGCAGTTTTTTTTTTATGAAGCTTAGCATTGCTGAACAGCTAGATGAAGGCTACAGGAATGGCATTAGAAGACATAGGCAAAATTTATTTTCAAGTAGTGCTGATGGCCATTGTTTAGGCAACATTACTGTGGTTTTTTTGAGTGATTAAATTGATTATTGTATTACTGATAATAAACGCACATTAAACACAAATTCACTGATCCATAATCACTAATTACATGCTTAAACAGTTGAATTGTAAATTTTAGTCAACAGTGGTGATACATTGTTATATCACCTGTTAAATGGCTATTTAAGAATTACATTCTGTTCCACATTACTAACTGTGTAATTTTCAATTTGTTTTCGCCCTCCCCATGTCTTCATGGAACTCGCGTTGTGCACAGGGGCATTGTCATGCTAATTTTAAAACAAATGATTATGCTAATTATAATGCTACCACACACAAAACATCCTATACAATTGTGTGCTTTAAACTTTGTGGGGAAGAACCACATTTGATTGTGTCCACATACTTTTGGCCATAAAGTGTATTTATACCAGAGAGGGCTTTAATTTGTGATTACGTTTTGATTACTCCTATAAAAAGAATAAGGTGCAGAATATCACATAAATGTTGAATATTAAACCAATTTTCCGCAGTCTAAAAATGGCTTCAACATGGCAACCTCATCTCCAGAGCTCCAGCATGAGACCTACAAGGTGGATCACCTGCTGAACTCTCGTCGGAGGTCAATATGGCAACCTCAGCTACAAAACTCCCATCTGAGGTCGACAAGCCGGCCTTTCAAGTCAAGTTCCTGTCCGAGATCGAAGAGATGGCCTCCCAAGCCATGTTCCTGTCCTATGTCGAAGAGATGGTCTCCCAAGTCATGTTGCTGTCTGAGATTCACGAGGTGGTCTCCCCTCCAGAGCTCCAGCCAGAGGTCAACATGGTGATCCCACCCCAGAGCTCCAGCCTGAAACCCACAAGGTGGTCTCCTCTGCCGAGGTCAATGAGGCGACCTCCCACGTCAAGTTCTAGTCAAAGGCCAACAAGACAGTATCCCAAGTCAAGTTCCCGCTAGAGGTCGACAAGGTGACCTCGCATGCCAAGTTCCAGTCTGAGGTCGACGAGATGTCCTCCCAAGCCATGTTCCTGTCTGAGTTCTATGAAATGGCATCTCAAGCCATGTTCTTGTCTGAGGTCGACGAGACGGCCAACCAAGTTCTGCTTTCACCTGAGGCTGCTGACACAGCCATTTCAGACTGCAGTGTCGATGGAGAATGATGCTCAGCCTCACTGCTCGACTGAGATGTCGCCCAGCATCCCTATACAACTGAGAACGTTTCTCCACCTCCCATTGCAGCCAAGAGCTCCACTTTTTACTTCCCTACCCTGCCTTAGATGTTACTACACCAGGCTTCTCTAAAGACGTCGCTCCGCTTTCTCACGCTGCTGAGGATGTCACTCTGTCTCGGTGCTCCATGGAGGACATTGCTTCACACTCAAGAAAGGCAGACGAGACGGCCCACCAAGTCAAGCCCCCCTCTAAAGCTGATGACACAACTTCCCAAGCTTGCCTAATGGGTCTTGCTTAATGAACCCAGCAAACCAGCCCAAGCCTCATGTCTGCTCCTCAAGGAACCTGCTACTTGTTGGACAATGCCATTAGAACCTGAGGGGTGGTGTGAACATTTCACCCAGAGGGCCAGGACCACGGTGAGGGATTGTTTTTTGGCTTTTTGGAAGAAGCGTCAGAGGGGGGTTGTAATTTTCTCTTGAATTCTAATTGAAAATTGAGTTCTCATGAGAACTAATCAGACATACCTCTTCCCAATTACATTCTCAATCACACCACACTATTTAAGAGACTCCTACACAACAGCCATTGTGAAGTATACTCTCAATTACAATTAGTCTCTGCTGTTACCAAGCCTTGATACCTTGTTTGTTAAGTCTGGTTTTGACTTTGTTCTTGTTTTTGACCTCATCTTTTTGCCTTGCTTTGTTTGGACTATTTGCCTGATCATCTGACCTCTGCCTGTTTGTTTATTGATTTCTGGCTGATCTCCTGGGGGTCTGGAAAGTCACTAAGTTGGGAACACTGCTCTGCACTGAAGGCTAGATAAAGGGAAAAAAGAAAATACAGAGGGAGAGGGAACGTGGGGTTTTTCATTTATGCACATTCTATTCGAAAAGCAATAAAATACACAGAACTCCTGACCTTCTGGGAACTGCACTTTTCAAGATGGCACCAGTGTACATGTCGGCATGCCGTCTCTGTGATTTTTCCCATCTATTACAGTTTGCTCTATCTGTTTTGTCTGTTCGTCTGGCATCTGTACTGTTTTTACTGTGTATCGTGTCACACTGGTATCATGTAGATTCAGTGTTGACCTACAATCGGCAAGCTTTGCTTAACATCAGAAGCCATATGGGAGCTCATCTGCAATGTTGTCCTACTCTGTATTCGTCGTTTTCAATCCTCGTCCAGCCGAGTGCGGGGGAGTGCGCTCCCGCTACCTTGCTGCTTTCCTCCTCTAAGGAAGAGAGGGAATCGTGCTGGTGTTTGGGTGAGAATCAGACGGACAATCGCTTCTTCCATACACTCGATGGAGTTTCCCTTAAGCTTGGAAGGGCTCCACTTGACACGGCGGTCATGGGATTACAGATATGTCTTTCATCTACCTATTTTCCCGGACTTCCTACATTCGTCGAATTGTTCTGCTCCTCCACGATTACAGATTTGTCAGAGAAGAGTGAACTGTTTAAATCTTTGACAATTCGAATATGTTTCACCAGATCTGAACTCGCTAGCTCAGTCTCCTGTGATCATGGCCCTGGTTAACGCTAGGTCTGTGTGCAACAAAACTTTCATTTTAAATGACTTTTTTACTAGACATAACCTGGATATTTTATTCCTGACAGAGACCTGGGATAGTCCTGGTGAGTCAACAATCTTCGAGGAACTCTGTCCACCGAACTGTTGTTTTATCAGTGCTCCAAGGCCTTCTGGTAAGGGCGGTGGGGTTGCTATGGTTTTTAAACAGTCACTGAACATTCGGAGAGTTTCTGTTGGGAGTTACTCGACGTTTGAGGTACAGTGTGTTGTGTTAGAGTCGACCTCTTCCACGCTATTCTGTGCTTTGATCTATAGGCCACCTAACCCGGACAATG
The DNA here is from genome assembly GCA_012411365.1 of Ameiurus melas. Lineage (NCBI taxonomy): Eukaryota > Metazoa > Chordata > Actinopteri > Siluriformes > Ictaluridae > Ameiurus > Ameiurus melas. The sequence goes on from CM022777.1 coordinate 1,968,059, forward strand.
CCTTTTTAAGTGATTTTTGTGATTTTTTTTAACTTCTATTGTTCCATTGTATGATCGTTTGTTATTATTGGGTGATTTTAATGTGCATGTCTGCTGCCCTGGTCGACCTTTAGTTACTGAATTTTGTAATATCTTGGATTCCTTCGGTTTTATTCAACACATAAATCAGGCAGGGCACACGGTGGCTTAGTGGTTAGCACGTTCGCCTCACACCTCCAGGGTCCGGGGTTCGGACATGCATGATAGGTTGATTGGCAGATTGGTAAATTGTCCATAGTGTATGAAGTGAGTGTGTAGTGTGGATTGTGCCCTGCGATGGACTGGCACCCTGTCCAGGGTGTACCCCGCCTTGTGCCCGATGCTTCCTGGGATAGGCTCCAGGTTCCCCGCGACCCTGAAGCAGGAGTAAGCGGTTGAAGATGGATGGATGGATAAATCAGGGCATACACTAGACCATATATTGTCTTATGGAACTGCTGTTGGTGATGTTAATATTGAAGATGCTTCCTTCTCTGATCACAAGCCCATTGTTTTTAATGCCCCTGCTGCCATCTCTGCCGTTGTGACTAGGCCTTCAGGATATTATTCTCGTTGTATTAATTCACTCACTGCCTCTCAGTTTAGTGAAAGTTTTCTAGCTAATGCTGTTGAGACATCTATTTTGAGTGTTGCAGAGTCTTCCGCTGGCCCTGATGATTTGATTGCGTTATTTTATACATTTTGCTCCAATATTTTAGACTCCATTGCCCCTCTTAAGCTGAAACAACCAAATCGTAAATCTTATTACTGGCTGGACGATAATACTCGTTCTCTCAGACAGGCTTGTCGTAGAGCTGAGCGGAGATGGAAGCATGATCAATTAACTGTGTTTGTTTAAGTTTCAGAGTGCAGCAAAGGCAGCTAGGTGTAGGTATTTTTCTGACTTAATTGCCACACACTGTCATAGACCAAAGATCTTATTCACCACAATAAATTCAATTATTAATCCGAGTTGCCAATTCCATGGGGAACCCTCGGTTGAACTTTGTGAGAAGTTTTTAAAATTATTTGCTAATTTTAATTACTATTCGTTCTTCCTTCACTTTGCATTTAATAGACTTGTCACCAAATTCATTGGCTTTAACAGTTACATTTGATCAATTTGAACACGTTTCTCTAAAGGAACTGGGTGATCTGGTTAACCAGATGAAAATATCATCCACGCCACTTGATGTTGTTCCTGCTGTTCCTGCTGTGCTCATGAAACCAACCTTTAATGAAATTGGCCCCAGTATCCAAGTGTTCATAAATTCTTCTTTGGATGTAGGGGTGGTCCCAAATTGTTTTAAACATGCTATTGTTCAACCTTTGCTTAAGAAACAGGGTTTGGATGAAGGTTGCCTTAATAATTATCGGCCTGTCCCTAAGCTACCGTTTCTGTCAAAGCTGCTAGAGAAAGTAGTACAATCTCAATTGCTCCTGATTTTAAACTTAGCTATGTTATTTGAACCTTTACAATCTGGTTTCACTGCTTTTCATAGCACAGAGTCTGCTTTGTTAAAAGTGTACAATGACATTTTATTAACTGTGGATGCTGGTAAAAATACTGTGTTGATGCTACTAGATCTTACAGCTGCCTTTGATACTGTAGACCATAACATACTTCTCTGGCGCTTAGAGAATCTGCTTGGTATCAAGGGTACTGCCCTACAATGGCTCAACTCATATCATAAGGACAGGTCTTTCTCTGTAGCATTGGGTAATTTCTGCTCTTCTTCTAGTCCTGTTATTAGTGGTGTTCCTCAAGGCTCCATTCTGGGCCCACTTCTTTTTAATTTATATATGCAGCCATTTGGGAACATTATTAGGGCTCACAATGTCTCTTTTCATTTATATGCTGATGATACCCAGTTGTACATTCCTTTGAAAGCTGGTGACTCCATTCAGCCATTGTTGGACTGTCTGGGTGACATTAAAAAATGGTTGGCAAATAATTTCCTCCGACTTAATGAAGACAAAACTGAAATAATTGTTTTTGGCCCCCTGAGATTGAGAGATGGTCTCATTAACGAGCTCAATATACACTTTCCTTCAATTTCTTCCCATGTTCGGAATCTTGGCTTCGTTCTGGACTCTGAATTATGCTTAACCAAGCAGATAAATTCGGTGGTTAAGACTAGTTTTTATCAACTTCAGAAGTTTGATCATGTCACCCCAATTTTAGCATCGCTTCACTGGCTCCCAGTCCGTGTTAGGATTCAGTTTAAGGTTCTGATGTTTGTTTTTAAAACTCTTAATAATCAAGCTCCTTCATATCTTGTGGATCCTCTTAAGCCACATTCATCAAACAGATGTCTAAGATCTTCAGCTGTTACAGCTTTCTTTCAACAAGTCAGATACCATACACGCTTGTGTAAGCTCTTTTGGACAACTCAAAAAAAAAAAATTAAACAGAAACAGCTGATCTTTATTTGGGGTTAATCTGAATAATTTCATTGATGACAGCTGTATGATAATTACAACCCCAATTCCAAAAAGTTGGGACAGAATGGAAAATGCTAATACAAACAAAGAGGAGTGATTTGTAAACTTGTATTAAACAAAAAACAAATAACAAAAGAAGGTATTAGATGTTTTACCTGATCAAATTCATAGTTTTTTTTAAAGATAAAGGTTTTGTTTTGAAATTGGTGCATGCAGCATATTCCAATAAAGTTGGGACAGGGGCACTTTAGGACTAATAGTGAAATAAGAAGGTGATGTGACACATGTGAGATAATAATAGTCTAATCATAGTGTCTCCCAACAGCGAATGCATCAGCGAATAATCAGAGAACAACATTCCCCAAAGACAAACCGGTAGGATTTGGGGCATTAAATTCACAAAGTAAAACATGAAATAATGTGTTCATAAAGTGTTTTCAATATAGTACAGTCTGAACTGGATTTTCAAATGACTCCTTGTTTTGTTTTTGTTTTTTTGGTTTTTTTTTTTAATTTTCCATACTATACCAACTTTTTCGGAATTGGGTTTGTACTTTTGAACATGACATTGAATGTGATTGGTTCATTCTGAACACAGCCACACCCCCAATTATAAAAGGGTGTGCAGACTTATGCAACCAGGTTATTGTAGATTTTTTATTTTTCTGAAAATGTTCTTGATTGTTTTTCCAATTGATTTTTATATGTTGTAATTTCACACTGAGTGAAAAGTTCTGACATGGTTTATCTTGGTTTCATTTTTTACATCACAAAAGCCTGTCATTGTAACGTGGATGTGTGGACTTTTTATATCCACTGTATACACGCTGATAGAACAACATTCAACTGGCAATTAAACATTAAAACTATATCACTGCCTTGTTGACTGAACTAACACTTTAAGAGGTCTACAAAGAATCAAGTGCCATATGGTGTGTGTTAATTTAGGACACAACCCATCTACAGACTGACTCCTAATACCATTTAACAACAAACAATCATCACTGATGAGTAAAGATAAGACAGGACTCTGTTCATGTTTTCAAGTGAACAGTAACGTTAATCATTTTATAATATATAATATATATAATATATAAGTTTTATTTATTTCATATTTAAATCTGGCTTATTTTAGCATTTTACTGAGGTAGGTCCAGAGGCGTTCCTCCTCAAGTTCCACACTGCAGTTCAGTGGACCATCCATCATCAGATGTACACAGATAGTTACAGCATTGACTATATTGTGTAGCATGAGAAGGTCACAGCAGATGAGGAATTTGCACGATTCTTTAGATTTTTCTACATTAATGGACTTGAATGGATGCTAAACTCATACAGTAATACATACAGTAACTGACTGGATAAGGGAAGAAGAGACCTTCAAGATCTGTAATGAGTACTTGGACAGTCTAAATAAATAAATAAATAGTGTCGCGGCGGACCAACACCCGACGCGCAAACTAGGAGGTTCGCTCCTTCCCCGACTGCCGCCCCGGTACGAGGCGGGCAGCCTCGCGCCGGTCCCAACGCTAACCGGAAGGGCTGTCATGGCAGGGTGGAGCCACCCACGCCTCGTCGGCGGCGGATTGGCGAACCGGGAGCGAGAGGTTCACCAATACAGCTCCAGAAGGAGGGGATAAAAGGACACCCTTCCGCCCAAGGAAGGGAGGAGATCAACTCGGCTACGTAGGCAGCTAATGACATGAGAGGGCTCCGCCCCGGACGAGGACGACGACGACAGACGAGGACAGTGGTGACGCTGAGAAACCGGCATAGGGAACCGCTTCTTCCCAGCTCTTCCGGGAATCCCGACACGCCCCGGAGGACGCCGCTGTGCCAGCCCCGCCCCCGCCGGGTTTCCCTCATCCAGCCACACGCACACACGCACGCAAACACACACACACACACCACCACTGACTGAAGGACAAATAAATCCTGGATTCTCTCTCACTTCTCTCACTACAACCTGCCTCCCGTGTGTTTTGTGCTCCTTCTCCCCCCTGCTTGTATCCCCGCTACACGGTGGAGGATGCGGGCAGTAGCACAGACCCGCCCCTAAAAAAAAAAAAAAACCCACACAACTCATGGAGCATACCTTAAAGCACCTGCTGGAGGCCAGCATCCAGCAACAGACCGTTACTCAGCAACTCGCCGAAAGTCTCTAGATGGCCACACAAACGCTGGTGGACCTTAAGACCCTGACCCCCGCCGCCACACCCCTCCCGGACCCCAGATGCAAGCTCCGCCGCCTATTACCACCCCTCTCCCCCGACGAAGACCTCGTAGCTTATTTTGAAGGGATGACTGGCCCAGGGCCATTGGCGGGTTACTCACGGGGGAGGCACGCACTGCCTATTACAACCTCGAACCGGAAGACGCCGCAGATTACCCAACGATGAAAGAGGGGGTCCTGACGTGGTGTGGCCGCACCACGTACCAGGCGGCAGTAGAGTTCCATAGCTGGGCCTACCAGCCGGGGCCGCCCCCCCGCGGCCAACTAAACGCTCTGATCCGACTCACTAAGCGGTGGCTCCGGCCGGACCAGTATACAGCCACGGAGGTGGCAGAGAAGGTGGCGATGGACCGGTTCCTGAGGGCGTTACCTCGCCTAGAACGACAGGCCGTAGGGGTACAGGTGCCAGAATCACCCCGAGGCGCGTCATGTCCCTAGAGCGTACTATGACCACGACCGGTTCAGCCAGGGGACCATCAGCCCTCTGCCCTACCCCTCGGGACCTCAGGGCCCCGGCCTGACCGTGTTCTCCTCCTCCCCGGGGATGACCCAGGTGGTTCACCACGCGATCAAGACACCCCCCAGCGTGGTAGTTAGACAGAGGCCCTACCGGGTCCCTGAGGCCCGGCGGAAGGCCATCGAGGAGGAGGTGGAGCGAATGCTAAGGGATGGGATCGTCGAGGAGTCATCCAGCCCCTGGTCCAGTCCCATCGTCGTCGTACCAAAACCCGACGGAAGCATGCGCCTGTGTAACGACTTCCGGAGACTGAACCTCGTATCGGACTTCGATAGTTACCCCCCTCCCCGAGTGGACGACCTGGTGGAGCGACTGGGGAGGGCCCGCTTTATATCCACCCTGGACCTCACCAAGGGGTATTGGCAAGTTGCCCTAGCACCCAACGCCAGGCCCAAGACGGCCTTTAGTACCTCCACCGGCCACTGGCAGTCCGGGTCCTCCCCTTTGGCCTACGGGGCACCAGCCACCTTCCAACGGCTGATGGACATCGTCCTACGACCACACCGCGCTTAGCGGCCGCCTACTTGGACGATGTCGTCGTCCACTCCACCCCTGGTCGGACCACCTGTTCCATCGGGGGGAGGTCCTGAGGGGGCTCCGGAAAGCCGGACTGACAGCCAACCCCAAGAAATGTCACCTGGGATTAACCGAGGCACAGTACCTGGGGTATGCGCATGGGCGGGGGGTTGCTGAAGCCACAGATGAGGAAGATCGGGCCGTAAGAGACTACCCTCGCCCCTCATCGAAAAAACAGGTAATACGTGCCTTCTTGGGGTTGGCAGGGTACTATCAAGATTTTTGTGCCTAACTTCGCGCGATAGCGGCACCTCTTTCAGATCTCACCAAAAGGGCCAGCTGGACCGGGTGAAATGGTCAACCGGAGGCGAGGGGCCTTCCAAGCCCTGAAACGGGCCCTCACCAGCGCCCCGTTGTTGCGGAACCCCGATTTTACGCTCCCCTTCACGGTACACACCGACACATCTGAAACAGGGTTGGGCGCGGTGCTCTCCCAAACCTTCGACGGAGAAGAGCACCCGGTCCTCTACATCAGCCGGAAACTGGCCCCCGCGGAAAAGAGGTACGCCACGGTGGAGCGGGAAGCCTTGGCAATCAAGTGGGCCATTGAAGAGTTGAGGTATTACCTAGCGGGCCGACACTTTGTCCTGGTCACAGACCACGCGCCCCTACAATGGATGGCCAAGGCCAAAGACACGAACGCCCGGGTCACTCGGTGGTTTCTCGCCCTGCAGGATTTCTCCTTCCAGGTCCAGCACCGGACGGGGGCCCTGCATGGGAATGCAGATGGGCTCTCACAACGGGACACGCTCTGGGCCCACCTCCCAGCGGCAGTAGGCTCGGAGCTGAGGGGGGGGGTACTGTCGCGGTGGACCAACACCCGACGCGAAAACTAGGAGGTTCGCTCCTTCCCCGACTGCCGCCCTTCCCCGACTGCTGCCCTCCTCGTGCCGGTCCCAACGCTAACCGGAAGGGCCGTCACGGCAGGGTGGAGCCACCCACGCCTCGTCAGTGGCGGATTGGCGAACCGGGAGCGAGAGGTTCACCAATACAGCTCAAGAAGGAGGGGATAAAAGGACACCCTTCCGCCCAAGGAAGGGAGGAGATCAACTCGGCTACGTAGGCAGCTAATGACACGAGAGGGCTCCCTCATCCAGCCACACGCACACACGCACGCAAACACACACACACACACACACCACCACTGACTGAAGGACAAATAAATCCTGGATTCTCTCTCACTTCTCTCACTACAACCTGCCTCCCGTGTGTTTGTGCTACGCCTTCTCCCCCCTGGGCTGATCCCGCTACAATAGATAAATAAAACAGACAGACAGACAGACAGACAGACAGACAGACAGATAGACAGATAGATAGATAGATAGATAGATAGATAGATAGATAGATAGATAGATAGATAGATAGATAGATAGATAGATAGATAGATAGATAGATAGATAGATAGATAGATAGATATTTATTATAATCAAAATGACATTGAAAAGTGTGTTATGTGGTTTTAGTGTGTCTGGTATTTAACGTGTAACCAGGTAACCTTGTTCTTTTAATGTTGTTTCGCAGAGTTTTCCCCTCTTCCTGTCCTATCTGTTCATTTTGTCCTATTTGTTCCTCCTCAGGAACAGCAGATGAAAATGTGCCATTTTCCCAACATCTGGTACATTTATGAAGTAAATACTTCTAAATCCATGCATTAAGTCAACACTAGTGTATTGTCACTGTTAAAGATCATAAATAAAGTGTTTGTGATGGCCATGTGACGGAATGATGTAGTGACCCAAATTGTTGTGGATAAAATCAACCTTTCTAGCCTAAGTCCAAAAAACTTCTAAGACAGAGAGTTTAGTAGATGTCAAAAGTAATAAACTTTATTGAAAACCAACAAAGTGTGACAGTCTGCAGAGTGTCCATCTTGTAAATACACAAACATGTCTTTATATACCTGCCAAAACAGTAAAAATAATTCCTAGGTGTGACATTCAACTTTTCTTTTTAGAACTGACCAATCTCTATGACCTTAATTAATTATTCATGTCTATACGTTATCTTAAATTTGTGGAGCATGCGCAGTGAGTTGATTTTTTTGAAAAGGTTTTTATAAGGACAAGTTTTCTTCTTTTTAACAAGGAGAAGGTTTCACCCAGGCTTATCTGTCCTGTCCTTGAACCACACTCCCTCCCTGAAGCCCTTTTCATAGTTCGATAGGCCCCTGGCTTCAAAGTCTTCTCCCACAAAAGTGAACGCATAATGCCCAATTATTGCTGTGTAGAAAGGTGCCAGCTAGTACAGAAGACGTCTTTGGTGTACAGTATGACATGGCATTCATCCAACTCAAATCCACTCAGAATATAACTTGACCAACCATTGTTCAATGGGTTTAGATTATGTTTCCAACTACTGATTATACATATAGATTATGTTTTAGTAATAATAGAAGTAATACTTCTAAATGCAGGTTACATATTGAATGCACTTCATTAACATATCCAGAAGTGAGTTATACATATCGATTATATGTCACAGATATTTTCTATACATATTTTCAATATACTTTCTATACCCCCGCTGCTGTAGCGATTTTAATCAGATTTAATATTGAGAAATAGTGATAAAGTCAGTAAATCCGAGCTGTAGTAAGAAAAAACAGTGATTATTGCTGCAGGTGAACAGGTAAGATACAGATAAAGTACAGAGAAGTGACTTCATTTCATGTTTCACCTATGAACATGAGAACATGAGAGTGAGAAATGAGTATGAATATTAAAAATTATATTTTATTGACACTTCAGCATCATTTAAAATTTAACATGAAAATATAAAAATCGCTTTCACATGAAGCACGGTAAGTATTTTAAAACTAAGAACTTCTCAGGCCCAGACTTGGTGGGAACAAGGCAGGCCAGCTACAGCTCGGGAGGTCATCCAAACCCACCTCCAGTCACACCAAAAATCACACTACCTACCCCATAAGGATGTTTTGTTGTCACATGAAGCACAACACAGAATAAATACAGCTAGCCTCCCCTGTCCCACCAAGACTCATTGGCTCCTGAAGTGAAAGAAGACATAGATTAACCCAAAATTACACAAAACAAACGAAGACAGATATTACAAACACTGATGTGGTAGCTGTAACACCCAGTCCCACTGACACCACCACAAGAAATGGAGGTAGTTGACAACACCCAATCAGAACCAGAATTATGGTAAACAGTACCAATGACAAATGATGGCCACTATAGCCTGGAGACAGTAAGGCTTAACATACACCCTCTCAGTAGTAAAGGGGTTATGTGGAAATACACACCTGAAACAGGTCTGAGGCTAAAACAGTAATGTTATCACTCTCAGATTGCTCACTCTTTTACTATGTGCTTACAAAACACGCCAGACGTACATCCAAAACTAAAGAAACACAAAATACATAAAACCATGAAACAGAACATGAAGCAAAACAATCGTTGAAAAAAAAGAATATATATATATAAATAAATCAAATGAAGACTGTTAAACAAACTGTTAAACAAAAACCAGGTAAAGCAAAACAGCAGCGGAGTCACACGTCGTGTCTTCGGCTAGGGTCACAATCTCCAGTGAAACTCTAAGACTATAAAAACAACAAATTAGCCTTGAGGTGTTCACCTCATTACATCGTGACAAAGCCTGAACAAGCCTGAGCGTGCCTGACTGAGACACCTATCTGCTTACAAGAATAAGGTTCCTTAAATAATCGGGTAGCTCTCATCCTATTGGTCTGCCGAACTCATATCCCAAGCAGAACCAATAGATAGCCAAATCACTCACCCTGCCACATGTTCACAGTATTTTAATTGGTTTTGAATATATTGTGACAGTGAAGTTTGGAGTTTTCCCCTCAGCTGTAAGTATAAATGAAATAAATAAAAGGTAGAATCTGTTAGAATGACTAATACACAGAGTTAAATCACTACATAATGTGTGTAATAAGGTACTTGATGTCAGTAGGAGTATATTGAGTACAGTAAAGTTAGCCTGGAGCTGCTAGATGAATAAATGTTAATGCTACTATATTTAAGCTAGTGAAGTTAACTGGCTAACCCCTTATGTTCATATATTTTTCCCCCTAATATGGATATTTACTACTTTATTCAGGTACATTACAATCTCTTTCAGTTCAGTACAAATTTATTTCAGTACAAAATTCTATTTTAAAATGAGAAAAGCAAGTAATGCTTCACAAACTTTTTTTGATTTATTTCAGTAATTCCATTCAAAAAGTGAAACTAATATAATGCATACATTCATTACACACAGACTGATATATTTCAAGTGTTCATTCCTTTTAATTTTGATGATTATAACTGACAACTAATGAAAACCCCAAAATCAGTATCTCAGAAAATTAGAATATTGTGAAAAGGTTCAATATTGAAGACACCTGGTGCCACACTCTAATCAGCTAATTAACACAAAACACTTGCAAAAGCCTTTAAATGGTTTCTGTCTAGTTCTGTAGGCTACACAATCATGGGGAAGACTGCTGACTTGACAGCTGTCCAAAAGATGACCATTGACACCTTGCACAAGGAGGGCAAGACACAAAAGTTCATTGCTAAAGAGGCTGGCTGTTCACAGAGCTCTGTGTCCAAGCACATTAATAGAGAGGCGAAGGGAAGGACAAGATGTGGTAGAAAAAAGTGTATAAGCAATAGGGATAACCGCACCATGGAGAGGATTGTGAAATAAAACCCATTCAAAAATGTGGAAGAGGTTCACAAAGAGTGGACTGCAGCTGGAGTCAGTGCTTCAAGAATCACAGACGTATGCAAGACATGGGTTTCAGCTGTCGCATTCCTTGTGTCAAGCCACTCTTGAACAAGACACAGCGTCAGAAGCGTCTAAAGACAAAAAGGACTGGACTGCTGCTGAGTGGTCCAAAGTTATGTTCTCTGATGAAGGTAAATTTTGAATCCACGTTGCTTGAAGTCCAGTGTAAAGTTTCCACAGTCCGTGATGGTTTGGGGTGCCATGTCATCTGCTGGTGTTGGTCCACTGTTTTTTCTGAGGTCCAAGGTCAACGCAGCTGTCTACCAGGAAGAATTATAGCACTTCATGCTTCCTGCTGCTGACCAACTTTATGGAGATGCAGATTTCATTTTCCAACAGGACTTGGCACCTGCACACAGTGCCAAAGCTACCAGTACCTGGTTTAAGGACCATGGTATCCCGTTCTTGATTGGCCAGCAAACTCGCCTGACCTTAACCCTATAGAAAATCTATGGGATAATGTGAAGAGGAAGATGCGATACGCCAGACCCAACAATGCAAAAGCGCTGAAGGCTACTATCAGAGCAACCTGGGCTGTCATAACACCTGAGCAGTGCCACAGACTGATCGACTCCATGCCACGCCGCATTGCTGCAGTAATTCAGGCAAAACTAAGTATTGAGTGCTGTACATGCTCATACTTTTCATGTTCATACTTTTCAGTTGGCCAACATTTCTAAAAATCCTTTTTTTGTATTGGTCTTAAGTAATATTCTAATTTTCTGAGATACTGATTTTTCAGGTTTTCATAAGTCAGTTAAATTCATCAAAATTAAAAGGAATGAACACTTGAAATATATCAGTCTGTGTGTAATGAATGTATACATTTGACTAGTTTCCCTTTTGAATGGAATTACTGAAATAAATCAACTTTTTGATGATATTCTAATTTTATGACCAGCACCTGTATATAACATGGACTGGCACCCTGTCCAGAGTGTGCCCCGCCTTGCGCCTGATGCTCCCTGGGATTGGTTCCAGGTTCCCCTGTGACCCTGAAGGAGGAGTAAGCGGTAGAGGATGGGTGGGAGTGTGTGTGTATGTATACACACACTTGGTTCACTGGCAGTAGGGGTGTGGCTGCCATTTCTTTTGGGAGAAAGAAATGTCTCTGTTTTTGTCTCTGTTTCTTTTCTTAGGTAGTTAAGGAAGAATCCCTGTATTTTTATTTCTCCTTTTAGCTAATCTAGCTACCTAAACAATAGAATACTTTTGTTTGTTATTTTGGCCTTGGCCCACCCTGAAGATACACCTGTTCTGGTTTATTTGTACAGGGTCGAATGGGAGTATTTGTTTGCAGTCTTGAGGAAGTTCAGATTTGGGAACAAGTTTATTTCTTGGATTAGCCTCCGTTACTCAACCCCTAATGCTAGGGTTCAGACAAACGATACTTATTCGGATTATTTTGTGCTAAAGGAATAGTTCTATACGGGGTAGAATACAAATTGTCGCTATATGCTGATGATTTGTTATTGTATGTAACTGATCCTATCTCCTCTATGTCTTCTGTCTTAGATGTTCTGGAGTCTTTTGGTGTTGTCTCTGGTTATAAACTAAATTTAGATAAAAGTGACTGTTTTCCTGTCAATACTTTGTCTCTCCAACAGTCAGATCTACCGTTTTGATTTACTCAGTCAGGTTTTAAATACCTAGGTATCAACGTGACACGTTCTCTATTTAATCTTTTATCAGCTAACTTCACTCCCCTTATCACAGGTTAAATCTAACATTCAGAGTTGGGGTAACTTACACCTTTCCCTAATTGGCAGGATCAATGTCGTCAAAATGAATATATTACCGAAGTTTCTATTCTTGTTCCAACAAGTGCCTCTTTCTCTTCCAAAAGCATTCTTCGATTCATTGGAGAAGATAATTAGTACATTTATTTGGGGAGGGAAGCCACCGAGGCTTAGTAAATCTTTATTGCAGAAATGTAAACTTAGTGGAGGACTTGCATTACCCAATTTTCATTTCTATTACTGGGCTGCGCACATCCATAAACTTTGTTACTGGCTTCAATCTCCTGGATCTTCTTGGTCTAAATTGGAACTATCTTCTTGTAGTGAATCCTCTTTACCTGTTCTGCCTTACTCCTCTTTACCTACAAAACTTTCCCTATATACTGATAACCCTGTTGTCCTCAACACACTTTTGACTTGATATCAATTTAGACAGCACTTTAAATTTGTAGGTGCATCCTCTGTGTCCTTTAGTCAACCACCATCTATTTCCCCAATCGTGTATGGACTCCTCATTTTCAGTGTGGTATGACAAGGGTATTAAAAAATTAGAAATTTGTATTCTGATGATGTGTTTGATAGCTTTGCCAATTTGGCATCCACTTACGATTTCCCCTTGACACATTTCTTTCAGTACTTTCAAATACGGAACTTCGTTTCTAGATATTTTCCTGATTTCCCTTCTGCTCCTCCTGAACAGGCTTGGGAAAACCTGATTTCAAATAATCCGCATCAGAGAGGAATGATTTCTAGGATTTATGATTTTATTCTGACGCTAGGTGGAGAGTCGAATAACAAAATTAGGAATACGTGGGAAACAGGGTTAGGAGTACAGATAAGTGAGGAGTGTTGGGAACATGCTATAGAGAGGGTACAGACTACCACTTCTTGTGCTCGTCATGGACATATACAGTTCAAAGTTTTAAATAGAGTCCATCTGTCCAAGTCGAGAATGTCTGTGATGTATCCGGATGTAGAGGACAAGTGTGATAAATGCCATGGCTCTCCCTGTCATCTTGGCCATATGTTTTACTTCTGCCCTGATCTCCATGGTTTTTGGTCTGGCTTTTTTACCATCATGTCCTCTATTCTCAGGGTACATTTAAAGCCTTGTCCATTGATTGCTGTATTTGGGATTCCTGAAGCTTCAGTTCCTTTGAGCTCGATACAAAAGGATGTTATTGCTTTCACATCCCTTATAGCAAGACATTCCCTACTGTTACATTGGAAGTCTGCTAAATACCCATCTATCTCCCAGTGGATAAAGGACGTGATGTTTTTTCTGAAACTCGAGAAAATAAGATATACGATGAATGGTTGTACGGGCAAGTTTTTTTCATAAATGGCATCCCTTTATTGCCTACTTTATGGAGTTACAGACACTTCCCACTTAAAGTTTAGGGCCTGTTGTTGGATTTTACAATATCTTTATAACCAGTGGGTAGCCATGATGAGCCGGGGGGGGTGGGTTGTGGGTTTTCGATATTTTTAACTTTGTTTTCCTTTGTATAAAAAGAAAAAAAACCTGTGAATGTTTACTGCTGTTGCTCAATTTGTTTTTATTTTTGGGAAAGGGAGGGGAGGACAGAACAGACAAGGCAAATTATAAAGGTTTAGCAGAAATGTTCAACAGAAAGGTGCAGTAGAGATGTTCATTAGACATGTTCATTAGAAATGTTCATTAGAAATGTTCAGCAGAAATGTTTAGCAGAAATGCTCAGTAGAAATGTTCTGTAGAAATGTAGAAATGTTCATCAGAAGTGTTCAGCAGAAATGTTCAATAAAAATGAAACATTAAAAAAAAAATTGTACAATTATATGTATATATTGTCTGATATAATTTACCACAACCTTGTAGTGTTGTTATTCCTGGCTCCCTCATTTAATATTTAAGGATCAATCCATTGAATCCCGAGCTGGTTACTCTGTGCAGCCCAACCTAGACTGGGCCGTAACACTGCAATATAAACTCGTCTCTCCTTATTGTATGTTTATTGTAAAAGATGTGCAGTTTTGCAACTGAAAATATGATGTTTTAAATACAATAATTCTGACATACAGCACAGTAAACCAAGACATTTTAAACAATGAAATATTGGCTATTTTACATCAGCTAGATATTCATAGTCACAGCACAGCGAACAAGCAACTACAGTTCCCAGAATGCAACACAAACTACAAACATGGCTGACGAGGACTACACTTCCCATACACATGCACCTTCTCCTGAGTTCTGATCATCGACACCTGCACCCAAACACATGCCCACGCACGTGCACACACAGTATTTAAGTGGCAGTTAAATCTTTACTAGTTTGTGAAGTAAACGCTCATCAGCCCCGTCTCTGTCGTGAATGGAGATCACAAAAAAGGTTTCAGATGCTGTGACAACTGTTTTCTTGTTTAAACCTTCAACAAGATAAATTATTTGGGTATTGTTGAACAAGTCCTGTTTAACCAAGCTTTGATACTTAAAAAGAGCCGACATGCTGTCTTTTGCCATTTTTTTTCTGAGCTCGTGTACACACTATACACACTTTTCTTTAGTGTATACGAATTATTTAAGCTGCTCGGTGTCCTGTGAGCAGAGCTTATCATATTATCTCCAATATGGCAAAATGCTCTGATGCACTGTTCAATACACTTGTACTACACATTTAACTCCTGGAGGAATTCTTTATCTGTACAGCTATGGTTCCTACTTTTTTTTGTTCAGGTTTGATCTTATTTATATTATATATTTATATTATATATTTATACATTAGTTTGTTTTGAGTTTTATAGGTGGGAGAGCTTGTGTAGCCTTGGTTTTGTTGCTTCTGTGGACTACTGCTGCTTTTGTTTTATTTCCTGTTTCTGCCCTGGCTGTATACATTGTCCACACTGCTTCCTCCCTGTTCTGTGTGTTCCATATTTCCTTCTGTTTGTTCATGCTGCAGTGAAGACGACGGTTCTGAAGATGACTGTTGACCAGACCTTCCAAGACCATAAACTCGTGACAGTAGAACCAATACCTTTCACTTTCCCCCATGCAGTCTGATCATATCTGTAAGATCAAAAGAGAAAATAGAAATGTTTCAACACTGTAACCTTTATACATTCTCTTACTCAGGAGCTATATCTGTTTTCCCTTGTAATTATTACTTTATTAAAATATTTAAAATAAATCACATTTGGTAAATGACATAATTATTAAAGTAAATAGAGTATATTCATGGTGGTAACTCACCATCCATTTTATTATGAACAACTGTATGTATACCTGCACATTGATATATGCACATTTATTGATGTGTGTGTTCTCTTTCACAGGGTCGCAGAGAGCCTTATATAAATATATAATCATATATATGGCAGAGCGAGCATAGCGACGTGTTTGAAATGTGTGTTATACTTTAAACCATGTTTTAAAAAATTTCCTGCATTTGTGGAGAATGTTGAATGAATTAAATTTTAGGATTTTAGAATGTCTAGTGGAGTTGTTCTGGTCAACTGTTGTCATTCAAGTGTTTTCATCATCAGTGAACTGTATTTCCCAGCATTTAGACCTCATTATATGCAGTGACATCAACAGGAGTCATTGTTGGCGATGCTGCAGTGATGGATAGGTGATCATGGGTGACATAAACAAACACACGTGTCCAAATTGTGTTTAAGTGTGTCTACTTAAAAAAGATTGAGAACCTCTGCCCGAGACAATTGCCTACTAGTGCCGGCCCTGAGCATGAATAAATAGAATAAGTTATATATTTGAATAAATAGTTGACTATTAGTTGACTAACCGTATACATGAGCATCACTAAGCAACATGTTCTGTGTTTATTAAGCTTCCTGAATACAAAACATCCACATGAGAAGAAGGAGTGCAGTGGAGGTCTCACACTTTGCCGTAGAGTTTAATTCTGTGTGTCTTGCTAGCAATACATAACTACAGGAAGCTGTACAACCCAAAACAATGACACACCTCCATTACCCATACACCTGTGATCCCCACATACCTACACTACCCACACAGCTTTCCTCCCCACGCACTTGCACTACCCACAGTAAGATTGTTATTGTTACATGCGGTTGATTTGTCTAATTACATTACATCTTACATTCAGTACTGTGTGCATTTACTTACTTCAGCGTTCCTCCTGAACTCTTCAGTATCTCAGAGAGCTGCTTTGTGACTGAATCTTTTAGTTTATTCTCTCTCAGATCCAGCTCTTTCAGATGTGAGGAGTTTGACCTCAGAGCCGCAGTCAGAGAAGCACAGCCTCTATCTGTTATACTGCACTTCTTTAACCTGCACAGAGGGATGATATAGTTGTAGATTAATGAACTAATAGTGAATGTAAACACAAACACAGCTGTTATATAGAGATGAATGTCTTTTTAGTTATTTTGCATCAGGAAACATAACTGTAAAGATTGTGATTTCAATTCAGTGTGTTTCATCACTGAGTTACTCACAGGAGTTTCTCCAGTTTACACTCGTGTTTCTTCAGTAGATCACAGAGCTTCTCCACTCCTGAGTCTCCTAGTTTACACAGACTCAGATTCAGCTCTCTGATGTGTGATGGATTTGTACAGAGAGCTGAAACCAAATCAGTGCAGGATTTCTCATCTACACTCCTCCATAATCTGCAGAAAAGGAACATTAGAGAAAGAAAGGATATAGAAATGATTGAAGTAAGAACACTAACACATTTCTAAATCTCTGGTTTCTGTTCTTCTATCTTATATTCTTTCTTCTGGTTTTTACCAGACTCATAGGGCTGGGTGATAACTCAAATAATAATTATAACCATTAGGGGTTTAACAATATACAACATTTAAATACGATACGATTCAATAAAGAAAAAAGCACTGCCTGAATATGTGCCTTAGGCTTCCATTTTTAATTGATGAAAATATCTGAGATTATAAAAGGACAATAATTAAAATGTAATGACTGTGTTTATGTTCTAACTCTTAGAAGCATAAAACAAAACATTAAATATAATGTAAGAAAATGAAACATATGAAGCGTGGGGCTTTTCTTATTCTTATTCAGAGGAGGAAGTGTAGGTCTGATTAAGTTTAAATGTTTATTACACCTCACATGATATAAGTGATATTTTATGACGAATAGTCGACTTTGTTATTATGTTAAAAATCTCCACCTGCAGATGTATTTATAGCCTTCACCAATCACTGGATTCATCAGTTACAGTATTTTTGGTTAGTTGCTGTGATTTTATTTGTAAGATGTAAGTATGAAGGCTATAAGGCTGAAGTAAATATAAATAAAATGTAAAAAATAATTTGGGTAATATTACACTAATTTAAATTGATGAGATGTTTTCCTTCCCAAAAAGAGTGATTAATGTCTGTCAGTGATTAGTGCTGATTACGTGTCAGTCACTGCAGATCAGACATTATCACTTTAGTAGTGCAGAGTCGTGCTGTCACGATACTGGAGTTTCTAACTTCGATACAAGACCTTAAACAATATCGATATTCCATAGCACAGGGAAAATTCCCACAACATTAAGGGCATAAAATGTTAAATTTTGATTAAAAGATAAATATAACAAGGCTATAACATGACAACGAGGTATATTTTCACAGTAATGAAAACTCTCTGAGGGGGATTAGCTTTGAGAATTACAACGGGACAACACACTTATTAACAACAGTTTACTGGGACATCTTGTTTAATGCTTCAGTGATGTTAAAATAGGAGCTGTTAGAAAACTCTCAAAATTCTGTATCTAGGTCCACGTGTCGCTCCTTCAGGTGCTTTGCTAAATTAGTGGTGTTAGCACCTTTTGTTAACACTGCTCTGTAGCAAGGCTTGCATACTGGCTTGCTCGTGTCCTTCACCTTTCTGTGTTCATCTGTATCAAATCTGAAATATTTCCAAATGGCACTCCTGCTGTTTTCTGTATCCACCAAAACCGGTGGCGGAGGCTCTGCACTTCCATCTTTCTAACACCAGAAAAACACGCTATTCAACTGGAGAGAATGAGACGAGTGACGAGAACACAGCAGTGTGAGTGAGTGACAGGGGGCGGGGCTACAGTATGTGGACACTGCGGTGCATGTTAACTTGCTGTCAGAGAGAACAGAGCGTGAGAAAGCGCAGCAGGTATCGGTGTATCGATACTGAGGAACATGAGAATTGAAACCGTTTCAAATATTCAGAATCGATATGTATTGAAAAATCTATATTTCTGACAACACTAGTACATAGACAATGTATGTCACTGTTAGAAGATTTGTTGTCTTGTGGTTTGTTTTCTGGTTTAAACTCCGATATAAAGCACTGAGAATGAAAAGAAACTCAGATCAGGAGTCGAGAAAAGCAGATGTAGTGTCTTTCTATATTTTAATCTTTATTACTGATAATAAATCTAATCTAGAGATCAAGTTAGACACGTTAGTTAGACATTACTAGCTAGGACTGGTAAGAGCTTTGTTCTGGTTAGTGCTTTTTATTATAAAGCTGTTTCATCACATCACTGAGTTACTCACCGCAGTGTCTCCAGTTTACACTCGTGTTTCTTCAGTAGATCACAGAGCTTCTCCACTCCTGAGTCTCCTAGTTCACACTCACTCAGATCCAGCTCTCTGATGTGTGATGGATTTGTACAGAGAGCTGAAGACAAATCAGTGCAGGATTTCACATTTACACTCCTCCATAATCTGCAGAAAAGGAAACAGTGTTTATCACAACATTAGAGAAAGAAAGGATATAGAAATGACTGAAGTAAGAACACTAACACATTTCTAAATCTCTGGTTTCTGTTCTTCTATCTTATATTCTTTCTTCTGGTTTTTACCAGACTCATATGGCTGGTGTCACCAATCGTAACGTAACTGAAGTAGGACGGATGCAATCGCAGTATGAACAGTTTTATTGAGAGACACACATGCAGCTAAATCCAAAACGTAATCCAACACGTAATCCAAAAACAGGGAAGAGGTCATGTGAACGGCAAACAGGCATAGACAGGGCAAGGCAGGAATCTAGGTCATGGTCACGGAAAACAGGGTCGAGATAAGAAACATGAAACATGAGTTACAGCTAGAGACTGGTAGCGGAGAAACCAGTAACTAAACTAACTAACCTTGACATGAACTAAGACATGAACTAGAACTATGACTATAAAACAGGAAACTATGAACTAACTCTAATGCATTAAAATTTTCTATGCTATGCTATCTCTATGCTACTATAATAATCCGCACAGAGTGCAACATGGCACCCGGTATTTATCCCGGCATGATTAGCCCCGAAAATGCTAACAGCTGCGGGTAATACCAACACACGTGACTTGACAACACATGACAGGATGGGGCGGAGACATGACATCCACAATAACAAAAGACACGTGGTTATCCACATGTCGAAATGTCACTGCTGTCAACATAGACACAAAAGCACGCTGCTTCAGGGCAGCTGGGTGATAATTAAAATAATAATTATAACCATTAGGGGTTTAACAATATACAACATTTAAATACGATACGATTTCAATAAAGAAAAAAGCACTGCTTAAATATGTGCCTTAGGCTTCCATTTTTAATTTATGAAAATATTTGAGATTATAAAAGGACAATAATAAAAATTTGATGACTGTGTTTATGTTCTAACTCTTAGAATCATAAAACAAAACATTAAATATAATGTAAGAAAATTAAACATATGAAGCGTGGGGCTTTTCTTATTCTTATTCAGAGGAGGAAGTGTAGGTCTGATTAAGTTTAAATGTTTATTACACCTCACATGATATAAGTGATATTTTATGACGAATAGTCGACTTTGTTATTATGTTAAAAATCTCCACCTGCAGATGTATTTATAGCCTTCACCAATCACTGGATTCATCAGTTACAGTATTTTTGGTTAGTTGCTGTGTTTTCATTTATAAGATGTAAGTATGAAGACTATAATTCTGTAGTAAGTGTAAATATAATGTAAAAGTAATTAGGGTAATATTAGCCTAATTTAAATTACGAGATGTTTTCATTCCCAAAAAGAGTGATGAGTGTCTGTCAGGGATTAGTGCTGATTATGTGTCAGTCACTGCAGATCAGACATTATCACTTTAGTAGTGCAGAGACAATGTATGTCACTGTTAGAAGATTTGTTGTCTTGCGGTTTGTTTTCTGGTTTAAACTCCGATATAAAGCACTGAGAATGAAAAGAAACTCAGATCAGGAGTCGGGAAAAGCAGATGTAGTGTCTGGGCCGTTAGTTTTTATTGGTAGTCGCCTGGCAGAAAAGAAGGTTTAACAACCAGAGAAAGATAAAACCTTGCTTTTACATTTAACTGATGCTTTTATCCAAAGGGACGTACAACTGAGACAGGATACAGCTGAGGGGTTCCTTAAGGACACAATAATAGCAGTTTGTTGGTGCTGAGATTTGAACTCACAACCTTCCAATCAATAACCCAATGCTTTAACCACTGAGCTTCCACTGCACTACTTCATGTTAGAGTTTGTAAAGCTTTTAATTTGGTGTCTATGTTTAAATGAAATACACTTCCCAGTAGTGCAAAACACCTCAATGCTATACCTACTGTATACCCCTCAATACTTGTTCCTAATCCCACATCCTCCTCATCACCAGAGTTCAAATACATCTTTATTTAATCTTTATAACTGATAATTAATCTAATCTAGAGAGGAAGTTAGACATGTTAGTTAGACATTACTAGCTAGGACTGGTAAGAGCTTTGTTCTGGTTAGTGCTTTTTATTATAAAGCTGTTTCATCACATCACTGAGTTACTCACATCAGTTTCTCCAGTTTACACTCGTGTTTCTTCAGTAGATCACAGAGCTTCTCCACTCCTGAGTCTCGTAGTTTACACCACCTCAGATCCAGCTCTCTGATGTGTGATGGATTTGTACAGAGAGCTGAAGCCAAATCAGTGCAGGATTTCTCATTTACACTGTCCCATAATCTGCAGAAAAGGAAACAGTGTTTATTCCAACATTAGAGAAAGAAAGGATATAGAAATGATTGAAGTAAGAACACTAACACATTTCTAAATCTCTGGTTTCTGTTCTTCTATCTTATATTCTTTCTTCTGGTTTTTACCAGACTCATAGGGCTGGGTGATAACTCAAATAATAATTATAACCATTAGGGGTTTAACAATATACAACATTTAAATACGATACGATTTCAATACAGAAAAAAGCACTGCCTGAATATGTGCCTTAGGCTTCCATTTTTAATTGATGAAGAATATTTGAGATTATAAAATGACAATAATTAAAATTTAATGACTGTGTTTATGTTCTAACTCTAAGAAGCATAGAACAAAATATTAAATATGACGTAAGAAGATGAAACATATGAAGCGTGGGGCTTTTCTTATTCTTATTCAGAGGAGGAAGTGTAGGTCTGATTAAGTTTAAATGTTTATTAAACCTCGCATGATATAAGTGATATTTTAAGACGAATTGTCATAAAATTCGTGTCATAAAACATCAGGGTTACGCATGTAACCCTGTTCCCTGAGAAGGGAACGAGACGTTGCACTTAGCATAACAGTATGGGAGTGCCTTGCGCGCGTGACCGGTATCTGAAGTTTGTGTAAAATCATGCCTCTTCTTATAGCCCTGCCATGATCAGGTGACGTGGCAATTAAGTGCGTCGCATGATATATATATGGCACCTGTGAACCACGCTGCCAGCCTCTATTATCTGAAGCGAAGACACAATTCACAGGCCTGCCCTGGTATGACAATGCTATGCAACGTCTCGTTCCCTTCTCAGAGGGAACTTTGACGTTGCATTTAGCATAACAGTATGGGAACGGGAATACCCACTCCGTCATACCGAGGGTACGGCCTGTGCAAAAATACCCAAGCCCGAGGGTCCCTGCAGGACATTCGAACCCTGGGGTGTAATGAATATCCAGACTGTAATAACTAATGAATATGTGTGGCGTAGACCACCCTGCAGCCGCACACACATCTTGCAAGGATACCCTTTGGACAAAGCCTTTGAGGAGGCGACCGCCCTAGTGGAATGAGCTCTTACGCCCAGAGGCTTGGCGAGACCGCGCGCCTCGTAAGCCATAGAGATTGCTTTCAATATCCAAGGAGAGATGCGCTGCTTTGACACAGCATCACCTTTACTGTCGCCACCAAAGCAGACCAGCAGCTGCTCCGACTTATGCCACTGGCCAGAGTGGTGGACGTATGTACAGAGGGCCCTTACTGGACACAGCAGGTGCATCCTTTCTTGTTCTGGTGTGAGGAACGGAGGAAGGCAGAAGGCCTGCAACACCACAGGGTGGGCAGTCGATGTAGGCACTTTGGGAATATAATCCGGCCTAGGATACAAGAAGGCCTTGGCTAGTCCAGGGGCGAAGTCAAGGCAGGAGAGAGCAACAGAGAGAGCTTGTAGATCTCCCACTCGCTTGAGAGATGTCAGGGGCCAGTAGAAGAGCTACCTTTAGAGTCAGAAGCTTCTCATAGGCTGACTCTAAGGGCTCAAATGGGGCCCCTGACAGACCTTCCAAGACCATAGAAAGGTCCCAGGAAGGTACTGGCGGCCTGCAGATGGGCCTCAGCTGTCTGACACCACACATGAACCTCGAAGTTAGAGGATGCTTCCCCACAGAGGCTCCATCAACAGGGGCGTGGCTGGCCAAAACGGCGGCCACGTAAACCCTGATTGTAGAAGGAGCCAACCCTGCTGAGAAACGTTCTTGTAGGAACTCCAGGACTGTAGCTATTGCGCAATTCACTGGATCTAACTGACATTCCTCACACCACAAGACAAAAAGCCACCACTTGAGCACATACAATTTCCTTGTGGATGGTGCTGTAGCATTTAACATGGTCTCTAACAACCTCAGTTGTGAGACCAGAATCTATGAGCTAGTGTCCTTCAGGGGTCAGAGCCACAGTTTCCATAGTTCTGGCCAAGGGTGATAGATCAGCCCTCTGGCTTGAGACAGTAGGTCCCTGCGGATGGGAATCACCCAAGGAGTGCCGTTGAGCAGGTACATTATCTCCGAGAACCATATTCGAGCTGGCCAATAAGGTGCTACTAGCAGCAGACGTAGACGGTCTTGGCGAACTCCCGCTAGAACTTGTGGGAGCAGAGCAATCAGGGGGAAAGCATATAGACGTGACCTCGGCCAAATGTGCACCATGGCATCCAGCCCCAATGGTGGAGTGAAGGCGAACCACAGCGGGCAGTGTGTTGCCTCCTCGGAGGTGAACACATCCACTTCCGCTTGTCCGAACCTCCGCCATATGGACTCCACCACTTGTGGATGGAGCCTCCACACCACGGGCCTCAGCCCCTGACTCGACAGGATGTCTGCCCCTACATTCCGACTGGCCGGAATGTACATTGCACTCATTGACAAGAAATTTCCCTATGCCCAGAGGAGGATTAGTTGTGCCTGCCTGAACAGGGGGCGTGAACGTAACCCTCCCTGGTGGTTGATATATGAGACCACAGCTGTGTTGTCTGACACAACTAGCACACTGTGACCTCTCAACTGAGGGAGAAAGAATTTCAGTGCTAGGAATATGTCCCGCATCTCTAGCCGATTTATATGCCACTTCAGATGAGGGCGGCTCCAAAGACCGTGAGCTGGACAGCCATTTAAGACTGCACCCCAGCCCGTGAGGGACGTGTCTGTCATTACCGTCTTGCGGTAAGGGATGCCCCTAGAGTGTGACCCAAGGCTAGGAACTGCGGGCACCTCCAAATACTCAGAGCATGTAGGCATCGCCACATGACTCTGATTACTCTCAGATGTTTCATCTGAGGATGAAACCCCTGACTTTTCAGCCACCACTGAAACGGTCTCGTGCAATAGGCCCAACGGTATGACGTTGGCTGCTGCTGCCATAAGGCCCAACAGCCTCTCGAAAGGCTGGAGGGGATGCTCAGACCTCGCTTTATCTTGCTCAAAGTTGATAGGGTTGATTGTACGCGTGTTGGGGATAGAAACGCCCTCATCGTAGTAGAATCCCATATAACCCCTAGAAAAGTTGTCCTCTGCACTGGAGAAAGCATACTTTTCTTGAGGTTCAACCTGAGCCCCAAGCTCCTCATGTGGGCGAGAACAACATCTCGATGTTGAACCACCTGTTCCCTGTATTGTGCTAGAATTAACCAGTCGTCCAGGTAGTTTAGTACACGGATGCCCTGGAGTCACAAGGGAGCCAGAGCAGCATCCATGCACTTTGTGAAGGTGCGAGGGGATAAAGCTAGCCCAACGGGAAGAACCTGAAATTGGTATGTGTTTTCTCCAAACGCAAACCTCAGGAACTTCCTGTGACTGGGTGATATTTCTATGTGGAAATATGCATCTTTCAGATCTATCGTCACAAACCAGTCCTCAGACTGAATCTGTGGCACGATAAGTTTGAGCATCAGCATCTTGAACCTGTATGTCCGAAGAGTACAGTTCAGATGACACAGATCCAAAATTGGCCACATACTCCCATCTTTTATGCGGACCAGGAAATAACAGCTGTAAAAACCTCCCTCCTTTAGGGAACAAGGTACATGTTCTATGGCCCCTTTGTTCATAAGAGAACGTATTTCCTGCACTAACATTGGGCTCTGCTCTGTGCTGACAACTATGGTGAGCACACCTCTGAACCGGGGGGGTCAAGCTCTGAACTGGACCCAGTAACCCTTTTCTATGATAGACAGACCCCATGGGGACACATTTGGCAGTAGTTTCCACGCTGCCAAATGGTCTTTCAGTGATGTTAGCTTTTCCACATTTCGTTGGAGGGAAAGCGTCAGATTTCTGTCGCCCTGTGACAGCTCGTTGACCAGAGAAGACTGAAAATGTGGGATGGCCTCGGCCAGGGCAGGCCCTACAGTAGCACTGGGGGCTGGTTGCCCTAGGAGCCTCATGTTCCCTGATATGTCCCTCCGTGACCCATCAGTACCGTTCCTTCCTTGCCTGCTTTGCTTTTATGATCATTCTTAGATCAGGCCTCTTAGCAAGCTGTGGCTGTGGCCGACCGGTCGCCCTGGCTTTCTGCGGGGGGAGGCGGGCTGCCACACTCGTCTTCTGTGTCTCCCTCGCACCAGCACTTGCCCGGGCTTTATTCATGGAGGCCCGTGCGAACTCGACGCGACGGGGAAGGAACTGGCTGAATGCCGCTGTTTGCTGTTTTGCGTCGCGAAACCTGTCGGCGATGGCATTGACTGCGCCAACAAACAGGCCGGAAGGTTTAACAGGGGCATTCAGCAAGGAGACCTTATCTTTGTCCCCCATCTCTGACAGGTTCAGCCATAGGTGCCTCTCCGCCACAACCAGGATACCCATTGAACGGCCGATATGATAAGCTGTTTGTTTGCTCGCCCAAAGATATAAATCTGTGACTCACATAATACTTCGTAAACAGTGAATGCATAGAAAGTCCTTTAAAACTGTGGTTGTGATAGTGCTGTGAATTGGATGCAGGTGTGCGTGATGAGAATGAAGGTGAGTGTTCTCAGAATTGTGGCCCATGGTGGCCATGTTTGTAGGCCGCAGTGCAGGATGGGAAATGCAGTCACTGGTTTGCTGTGATATGACATGAATAGTCGACTATTATGTTAAAAATCTCCACTTACAAATGTATTTATAGCCTTCACCAATCACTGGATTCATCAGTTACAGTATATTTGGTTAGTTGCTGTGTTTTTATTTGTAAGATGTAAATTAAGTCTATAATGCTGTAATAAATGTAAATAAAATGTCAAAAATAATTTGGGTAATATTAGCCTCCGGTGGCTGTGGCGCTTCGTTTGAAAGGACCTTGTGTTACTTCGAGCACTTCCGGGTTAGCGTGGTGCGTTAGTGTGTATTCACGTCAGGTGCGTGCACTTTTGGTTTGATTACCTGTGTTATTTAAGTGCCTGAGTTACCGAGCACTTTGCTCGCAATTTGTTGTTTATGTTGGCAAGTTAGTAGCGGTCGTGTGTTTGAGCTATATGCCGGTTTGTGTTTATGTTAAGACCGCATCTGTATTAAGTTGGTGTTAATAAAGACTGAGCTGCGCCTGCATCCGTCTCCTGTCAACGTGTCATTACAGTCACTGTTAGAAGATTTGTTTGCGGTTTGTTTTCTGGTTTAAACTCCGATATAAAGCACTGAGAATGAAAAGAAACTCAGATCAGGAGTCGGGAAAAGCAGATGTGTCTTTCTATATTTTATTCTTTATTACTGATAATAAATCTAATCTAGAGAGCAAGTTAGACACGTTAGTTAGACATTACTATCTAGGACTGGTAAGAGCTTTGTTCTGGTTAGTGCTTTTTATTATAAAGCTGTTTAATCACATCACTGAGTTACACACCGCAGTGTCTCCAGTTTACACTCGTGTTTCTTCAGTAGATCACAGAGCTTCTTTACTCCTGAGTCTCCTAGTTTACACCAACTCAGATCCAGCTCTCTGATGTGTGATGGATTTGTACAGAGAGCTGAAGACAAATCAGTGCAGGATTTCCCATTTACACTGTCCCATAATCTGCAGAAAAGGAAACAGTGTTTATTCCAACATTAGAGAAAGAAAGGATATAGAAATGACTGAAGTAAGAACACTAACACATTTCTAAATCTCTAGTTTCTGTTCTTCTATCTTATATTCTTTCTTCTGTTTATTACCAGACTCATAGGGCTGGGTGATAACTAAAATTATAATTATAACCATTAGGGGTTAAATAATATACAACATTTAAATACGATACTGTTATGATACGGCCAGCAGATGGCACTGTGGCTCGTCTTCGGATGAGTCACATGACTTTGTTTTGGTTCACTCGCTTCCGGTTGAGCGTTAACGTTAGCGTCATTCTGATTTGTCACAGGTGATTGTGTTTTGAGTTGATTATACTTTGTATTTAAACGCCTGAGTTACTGAGCACGTCGCTCAGTATTATTAGTTGTATTAGTTGTAATTAGATTTGTATCGTTGGTATCGTTTTCTTCATGCCAGGAAGGATATTGTTATGCCACGTTTCCCGTTTGCCTGTGAAGACTGCGTTTCTTTGGTTTTGTGTCTTTAAGTTTAATAAAGACTCTGATCTGCGTTTGCATCCGCCTCCTGTCTACGTAACGTTACAGATACGATTTCAATAAAGAAAAAAGCACTGCCTGAATATGTGCCTTAGGCTTCCATTTTTAATTGATGAAAATAATTGAGATTATAAAAGGAAAATAATTAAAATTTAATGACTGTGTTTATGTTCTAACTCTTAGAATCATAAAACAAAACATTAAATATAATGTAAGAAAAAGAAACATATGAAGCGTGGGGCTTTTCTTATTCTTATTCAGAGGAGGAAGTGGAGGTCTGATTAAGTTTAAATGTTTATTAAACCTCGCATTATATAAGTGATATTTTAAGACGAATTGTCAACTTTGTTATTATGTTAAAAATCTCCACCTGCAGATGTATTTATAGCCTTCACCAATCACTGGATTCATCAGTTACAGTATTTTGGTTAGTTGCTGTGATTTTATTTGTAAGATGTAAGAATGAAGACTATAATTCTGTAGTAAATGTAAATATAATGTAAAAATAATTTGGGTAATATTAGACTAATTTCAATTTACGAGATGTTTTCCTTCCCAAAAAGAGTGATTAGTGTCTGTCAGGGATTAGTGCTGATTACGTGTCAGTCACTGCAGATCAGACATTATCACTTTAGTAGTGCAGAGTCGTGCTGTCACGATACTGGAGTTTCTAACTTCGATACAATACCTTAAACAATATCGATATTCCATAGCACGGGGAAAATTCCCCACAACATTAAGGGCATAAAATGTTAGATTTTGATTAAAAAATAAATATAACAAGGCTATAACATGACAACGAGGTATATTTTCACAGTAATCAAAACTTCTTGAAGTAGTGCACTTGTTCAAAAGTCTCTGAGATTGTCCGACATTCAAAAGGCAAAGTCAAAGTGAAAAAAAACAACTAAACAGTGCAATCTTATGTCTTTTTTTAGTAATAATGAATATCTTCCATAATGAATATATTTTTAATATTCTCTCATAATTTTTTGTCCATCTATTGAAAGTCTTAAATCAATATTTTCAAGCTTCAAGAAATACACTAAGAGATGGTAAAACTAATCCATATGAACCGAGCGGTTTAATCCAAGTCTTCTGAAGATACACAATCGCTTTATATGATGAGCAGATTTTAATCCAGGCTTTTATTCACATATAAACACTGATCACATCCATAGAGCATCAAATATGATAAACGGAAGCTCAAGCGTGCGTGATGGGCGAGAACTTTCATTTTTGGGTGAATTTTCCCTTTAAGCATAACAGGATCTAAGATCATTTACTTTTGACCATAGTCAAAGTATTTCTTCTCAACTAGAACTCTACTGTCTGAGATTCCTCTGGCCTGATAGCTCTGAGGGGGATTAGCTTAGCTTTGAGAAGTACAACGGGACAACACACTTATCAACAACAGTCTACTGGGACATCTTGTTTAATGCTTCAGTGATGTAAAATGGGAAGTGTTACAAAACTCTCCAAATTCTGTATCTAGGTCCACGTGTCGCTCCTTCAGGTGCTTTGCTAAATTAGTGGTGTTAGCACCTTTTGTTAACACTGCTCTGAAGCAACGCTTGCATACTGGCTTGCTTGTGTCCTTCACCTTTCTGTGTTCATCTGTATCAAATCTGAAATATTTCCAAATAGCACTCCTGCTGTTTTCTGTATCCACCAAAACCGGAGGCTCTGCACTTCCATCTTTCTAACACCAGAACAACACGCTATTCAACCGGAGAGAATGAGACGAGTGACGAGAACACAGCAGTTTGAGTGACAGGGGGCGGGGCTACAGTATGTGGACACTGCGGTGCATGTTAACTCGCTGTCGGAGAGAAGAGAGCGTGAGAAAGCGCAGCAGGTATTGGTGTATCGATACTGAGGAACATGAGAATTGAAACCGTTTCAAATATTCCGAATCGATATGTATTAAAATCTATATTTCTGACAACACCAGTGCAGAGACAATGTATGTCACTGTTAGAAGATTTGTTGTCTTGTGGTTTGTTTTCTGGTTTAAATCCCGATGTAAAGCACTGAGAATGAAAATAAACTCAGATCAGGAGTCGGGAAAAGCAGATGTAGTGTCTGGGCCGTTAGTTTTTATTGGTAGTCGTCTGGCAGAAAAGAAGGTTTAACAACCAGAGAAAGATAAAACCTCACTTTTACATTTAATTGATGCTTTTATCCAAAGGGACGTACAACTGAGACAGGATACAGCTGAGGGGTTCCTCAAGGACCCAGTAATAGCAGCTTGTTGGTGCTGAGATTTGAACTCACAACCTTCCAATCAATAACCCAATGCTTTGACCACTGAGCTTCCACTGCACTACTTCATGTTAGAGTTTGTAAAGTTTTTTATTCAGTGTCTATGTTTAAATGAAATACACTTCCCAGTAGTGCAAAGCTTCTCAATGCTATAACTAATGTATACCTCTCACTACTTGTTCCTAATCCCACATCCTCCTCATCACCAGAGTTCAAATAAATCTTTATTTAATCTTTATTACTGATAATAAATCTAATCTAGAGATCAAGTTAGACATGTTAGTTAGACATTACTAGCTAGGACTGGTAAGAGCTTTGTTCTGGTTAGTGCTTTCTATTATTAATCTGTTTCATCACATCACTGAGTTACTCACCGCAGTGTCTCCAGTTTACACTCGTGTTTCTTCAGTAGATCACAGAGCTTCTTCACTCCTGAGTCTCCTAGTTTACACGCACTCAGATCCAGCTCTCTGATGTGTGATGGATTTGTACAGAGAGCTGAAGCCAAATCAGTGCAGGATTTCCCATTTACACTCCTCCATAATCTGCAGAAAAGGAAACAGTGTTTATTCCAACATTAGAGAAAGAAAGGATATAGAAATGACTGAAGTAAGAACACTAACACTTTTCTAAATCTCTGGTTTCTGTTGTTCTATCTTATATTCTTTGTTCTGGTTTTTACCAGACTCATAGGGCTGGGTGATAACTCAAATAATAATTATAACCATTAGGGGTTTAACAATATACAACATTTAAATACAATACGATTTCAATACAGAAAAAGCACTGCCTGAATATGTGCCTTTGTCACAACTCGTGACGGAGCGGACATAGGACGTATGCAATCGCAGTTTAGAACAAGAGTTTTATTTGTAGAGAGGAGAGCAGACAAATCCCAAACATGATCCATACACGTAATCCAAAAACAGGCGAAGGTCAGGCGAACAGCAAACAGGCATATACAGGGCAAGCCAGAGACCAAGGTTGTGGTACGGAAAACAGGGTCGATAAACAAACATGAAACGTGGACAATGACTTGGAACTGGGAGCGGATAACCCAGCAAACTAAACTAGCGAATCTAAACACTAACCATGACATGGACTATGACTATGAACATGAACATAGAATCAGGACATGAACCAAGAATCATGACATGAACAAGGCCTATGGAAACAAACATCTAATCTATAAACTAATCTACATTTCTATACGTTAATCCTCCGCGTTGTGTGCTGGGAGGCACGCGGTATATATGCCAGCATGATTCAGCCTTGTAATCGCAAACAGCTGCGGGCAATACGGAAACACACGTGACCTGACAACACATGACAAGACGGGGCGGAGGCATGACAACAACAACAACCACAACAAAAGACACGTGGTTATGCACGTGTCGAAATGTCACTGTTGTCAACCTAGAAGAAGCAGGTGTTCGCGCAATAGCGCAAGAGCACTCTGCTTCACGGGGGGATCATGACAGCCTTAGGCTTCCATTTTTAATTGATGAATATTTGAGATTATAAAATAACAATAATTAAAATTTAATGACTGTGTTTATGTTCTAACTCTAAGAAGCATAGAACAAAACATTAAATATGATGTAAGAAGATGAAACATATGAAGCGTGGGGCTTTTCTTATTCAGAGGAGGAAGTGTAGGTCTGATTAAGTTTAAATGTTTATTACACCTTACATGATATAAGTGATATTTTATGATGAATAGTCATAAAATTCGTGTCATAAACTTCAAATTGTTCTATTAGAACACATGTGTCAAACTCAAGGCCCGTGGGCCAGATGTGGCCCGCCACGTCATTTTATGTGGCCCACGAGTGCTTAACTGGTCTTTAAAAAAGGTTGTCTTAAAATAGGTCTATGTTGCTTTAAATCGTGCATTGACCATAAACTACATTTCCCACAATGCATGGCGATTATGTTACCCGCGAAGTGACGGCATCCCGCCACTAGATCGCAGTGTCCACATCAGTGTTTAATTAATGCGACAAGTGAGATTGAGCAGATTGGGAAATATCCACAAATGATCCCAAAATGTCAAGGAAGTGAAAGATTGATGCAGATGGAAGGCTGTTTCATGAAAGATGGGAAGTGCTTCAAGGAGAAAAACTGTTATGTCTTGTGTGTTATGAGGCGGTGTCGGTCGTCAAAGAGTACAATCTACGTCAGCACTTTGACACCAAACACAGAGCCAAGTATGCTAAATTTAGCCTTAAAGAAAAACAACAAATTGCCAAAGAACTAAAAGGCAAACTGCGATCGCAACAGAATGTGTTCACAAAAGCCACCACCAAAAACGATGCGGCAGTGAAAGCTAGCTTTATTGTGGCTGAAGAAATTGCCCATGCTTCAAAGTCTTTTTCAGAGGGTGCCTTTTTGAAGCAGTGCATGCTGAAGGTGTGTGAGCAGGTGTGTGTGTGTGTGTGTGTGTGTGAGCAGGTGTGTGTGTGAGCAGGTGTGCCCCGACCAGATACAGACTTTTCAAAATGTCAGTTTGTCAAGAAACATCATCACGGACAGAGTCAAGGAACTACAGGAAACCTGTCGACACAGCTGGCCGAAGAGTCACGCAGTTCCACAGCTTTTTCATTAGCTGTTGATAAAAGCACAGACAACACGGACACTGCACAGCTATCCATTTTTATTAGAGGCGTGAAGTCGGACCTCTCTGTCACCGACCGAGGAGCTCTTGGATGTAGCTGCCATGCATGGGACCACAACGGGACAGGATATTTATGAAGCGGTGGAGAAGTCCGTAAGTAAAACTGGATTGCCCTGGGAAAATTTAGTGGGATTAACTACAGATGCTTCACCGGAAAAACGGGCTTGGTTGGATTAATGAAGGAGAAAATGAAAAACAGTAACTGTCACACGCCTCTGATAGCTTATCATTGTATTATACACCAAGAAGCTTTGTGTGGAAAGGTGCTGGGGATGGATAATATAATGACCACAGTAATGAAAACGGTGAACTTCATTCGGGCCTGAATCACTGCCAGTTCCAGCTGTTCTTGCAGGAGATGGACTCGGAGCACGGAGACCTGCCCTACCATACAGAAGTGCGGTGGCTGAGTAGGAGCAAAATCCTTGAACGATTTTCTGAGCTTAGGGAAGACATTGCTGTTTTCATGCAGAGTAAAGGAAAACCCTTGTCTGAACTGTCAGATCCAAACTGGCTGTGTGATTTTGCTATCCTATGTGCCATAATTGAGCATCTCGCCCAACTGAATTGTTGTTTACAGGTTTATGTGTTTAGGCAGACAAATGTTTACTCCTGCAAGGCTGTGTGCAGCCATTTATTTTTGTAAAATGCTACATCTGTCACACATGTTCTTAGCAGCTGGTTGGTTTATGTTATTCTGACCCTCTCGACTGTGTCAAAAATGTTTTAAACAAAGTTAATGTTATAACTTGTGTTTTGATCATATTTTTCTTTATTTACTTGAATAGTTTGTTCGTTGATCAATGGAGTAATGTGGGTTTTTTTAATCTGAAAATTTAAAGGATTATTGTTATAGTAACAGCAACAAGCTATGCAAATGCATATGTAATATTTGTAACTTCAATAAGTAATAAATACAGAAAGTTATTTAACAATATGTTACGGAGTAGTTACATTTATTATACATTATATTTGGTTACATGTATACTGTTTTACAGTTACATCTGGCCCTTTGAGGGCAACCATTATGCTGATGTGGCCCTCGGTGAAAATGAGTTTGACACCCCTGTATTAGAATCATAACCCTAATAGAACATAATGGAGGTTAGGATGGACGCAAATGCAGATAAGATTTTTAATTAAAGAGAGGCTCGCAGACAAATCCAAAACATGAGACAATAGCGAGGTCAAGAACAGGGTCAGACTATTGACAAACAGGCATAGACTAGGCAAAACAGGAACTGAGAACCGTGGACAAAACACTATGAACAACGGCTTGTTCTACCGGAAACCTCACGTGATACTTTGCAAAGAGTGAATACATAGAAAGTCCTTTTAAACTGTGGTTGTGATAATTGGATGCAGGTGTGCGTGATTAGAATGAAGGTGAGTGTTCTGGGAATTGTGGTCCATAGCGGCCATGTTTGTAGGCCGCAGTGCAGAATGGGAAATGTAGTCACTGGTTTGCTGTGATATGACATGAATAGCCGACTTTGTTATTATGTTAAAAATCTCCACCTGCAGATGCATTTATAGCCTTCACCAATCACTGGATTCATCAGTTACAGTATTTTTGGTTAGTTGCTGTGATTTTATTTGTAAGATGTAAGTATGAAGGATATAATTCTGTAGTAAATGTAAATAAAATGTAAAAAATAATTAGGGTAATATTAGACTAATTTAAACTGACGAGATGTTTTCCTTCCCAAAAAGAGTGATTAGTGTCTGTCAGGGATTAGTGCTGATTACGTGTCAGTCACTGCAGATCAGACATTATCACTTTAGTAGTGCAGAGTAGTGCTGTCACGATACTGGAGTTTCTAACTTCGATACAATACCTTAAACAATATCGATATTCCATACCACGGGGAAAATTCCCACAACATTAAGGGCATAAAATGATAGAAACTCAGATCAGGAATCGGGAAAAGCAGATTTAGTGTCTTTCTATATTTTAATCTTTATTACTGATAATAAATCTAATCTAGAGATCAAGTTAGACACGTTAGTTAGACATTACTAGCTAGGACTGGTAAGAGCTTTGTTCTGGTTAGTGCTTTTTATTATAAATCTGTTTCATCACATCACTGAGTTACTCACCCCAGTTTCTCCAGTTTACACTCGTGTTTCTTCAGTAGATCACAGAGCTTCTCCACTCCTGAGTCTCCTAGTTCACACCAACTCAGATCCAGCTCTCTGATGTGTGATGGATTTGTACAGAGAGCTGAAACCAAATCAGTGCAGGATTTCCCATTTACACTGTACTGTAATCTGCAGAAAAGGAAACAGTGTTTATTCCAACATTAGAGAAAGAAAGGATATAGAAATGACTGAAGTAAGAACACTAACACATTTCTAAATCTCTGGTTTCTGTTCTTCTATCTTATATTCTTTCTTCTGGTTTTTACCAGACTCATAGGGCTGGGTGATAACTCAAATAATAATTATAACCATTAGGGGTTTAACAATATACAACATTTAAATACAATACGATTTCAATACAGAAAAAGCACTGTCTGAATATGTGCCTTTGTCACAACTCGTGACGGAGCGGACATAGGACGTATGCAATCGCAGTTTAGAACAAGAGTTTTATTTGTAGAGAGGAGAGCAGACAAATCCCAAACATGATCAAAAGCATACACGTAAACAAAAAAAAAAGGGGGGGGGCCAAACCCAACAGGCATATACAGGGCAAACCAGAGACCAAGGTTGGGGTAACGGAAAACAGGGTCGATAAACAAACATGAAACGTGGACAATGACTTGGAACTGGGAGCGGATAACCCAGCAAACTAATAGTGAGCGATTTTAAACACTAACCATGACATGGACTATGACTATGAACATGAACATAGAATCAGGGCATGAACCAAGAATCATGACATGAACAAGGCCTATGGAAACAAACATCTAATCTATAAACGAATCTACATTTCTATACGTTAATCTTCCGCGTTGTGTGCTGGGAGGCACGCGGTATATATGCCAGCATGATTCAGCCTTGTAATCGCAAACAGCTGCGGGCAATACTGAAACACACGTGACCTGACAACACATGACAAGAGGGGGCGGAGGCATGACAACAACAACAACCACAACAAAAGACACGTGGTTATCGCGCAATGTGAATGTCACTTTTGTCAACCTAGAAGAAGGAGTGTCAATACCTAAGAGCACTCTGCTTCACGGGGGGATCATGACAGCCTTAGGCTTTCATTTTTAATTGATGAAAATATTTGAGATTATAAAAGGACAATAATTAAAATTTAATGACTGTGTTTATGTTCTAACTCTTAGAAGGGTAAAACAAAACATTAAATATAATGTAAGAAAAAGAAACATATGAAGCGTGGGGCTTTTCTTATTCTTATTCAGAGAAGGAAGAGTAGGTCTGATTAAGTTTAAATGTTTATTACACCTCACATGATATAAGTGATATTTTATGATGAATAGTCATAAAATTCGTGTCATAAAATTCAAATTGTTCTATTAGAATCATAACCCTAATAGAACATAATGGAGGTTAGGATGGACGCAAATGCAGATAAGATTTTAATTAAAGAGAGGCTCGCAGACAAATCCAAAACATGAGACAATAGCGAGGTCAAGAACAGGGTCAGACTATTGACAAACAGGCATAGACTAGGCAAAACAGGAACTGAGAACCGTGGACAAAACACTATGAACAACGGCTTGTTCTACCGGAAACCTCACATGATACTTTGCAAAGAGTGAATACATAGAAAGTCCTTTTAAACTGTGGTTGTGATAATTGGATGCAGGTGTGCGTGATTAGAATGAAGGTGAGTGTTCTGGGAATTGTGGTCCATGGCGGCCATGTTTGTAGGCCGCAGTGCAGAATGGGAAATGTAGTCACTGGTTTGCTGTGATATGACATGAATAGCCGACTTTGTTATTATGTTAAAAATCTCCACCTGCAGATGTATTTATAGCCTTCACCAATCACTGGATTCATCAGTTACAGTATTTTTGGTTAGTTGCTGTGATTTTATTTGTAAGATGTAAGTATGAAGGATATAATTCTGTAGTAAATGTAAATAAAATGTAAAAAATAATTAGGGTAATATTAGACTATTAGACTGGGGGGAAATTCCCACAACATTAAGGGCATAAAATGTTAGAAACTCAGATCAGGAGTTGGGAAAAGCAGATTTAGTGTCTTTCTATATTTTAATCTTTATTACTGATAATAAATCTAATGTAGAGAGCAAGTTAGACATGTTAGTTAGACATTACTAGCTAGGACTGGTAAGAGCTTTGTTCTGGTTAGTGCTTTTTATTATAAAGCTGTTTCATCACATCACTGAGTTACTCACCCCAGTTTCTCCAGTTTACACTCGTGTTTCTTCAGTAGATCACAGAGCTTCTCCACTCCTGAGTCTCCTAGTTTACACCACCTCAGATCCAGCTCTCTGATGTGTGATGGATTTGTACAGAGAGCTGAAGCCAAATCAGTGCAGGATTTCTCATTTACACTGTCCCATAATCTTCAGAAAAGGAAACAGTGTTTATTCCAACATTAGAGAAAGAAAGGATATAGAAATGACTGAAGTAAGAACACTAACACATTTCTAAATCTCTAGTTTCTGTTCTTCTATCGTATATTCTTTCTTCTGGTTTTTACCAGACTCATAGGGCTGGGTGATAACTCAAATAATAATTATAATCATTAGGGGTTTAACAATATAAAACATTTACACTGTTCAATAGACTACAGAGGGAGAAAAGAAACGATAATTAGAAAAGAGCTCCATTTTGGTCTCATCTGACCACCAGAGGACAACTGGGTGAAAGTGTTGTGGTCAGATGAGACCAAAATGGAGCTATTTGGCATCAACTCAACTCGCCGTGTTTGGAGGAGGAGGAATGCTGCCTATGACCCCAAGAACACCGTCCCCACCGTCAAACATGGAGGTGGAAACATTATGCTTTGGTGGTGTTTTTCTGCTAAGGGGACAGGGCAACTTCACCGCTTCAAATGGACGGGGCCATGTACCGTCAAATGAGAACCTCCTTCCCTCAGCCAGGGCATTGAAAATTAAAAGTCATTACGAAGTACTAAGTCATGTTTTGCAGAGGGGTCAAATACTTATTTACCTCATTAAAATGCAAATCAATTTATAAAATTTTTGACATGCGTTTTTCTGGATTTTTTTGTTGTTATTCTGTCTCTCACTGTTCAAATAAACCTACAATTAAAATTATAGTGTCACAGGGGTGGAGGAGGACGCAAGCGCAAGAGCTGAGACGTGAGGGCAGGAATAGTCAGAGTTAGACAGTAATGCACGATGTGAGGGGTATCCAGAGATGCAGGCGTGAACAGATACTGAATCTCAATTACGGTGTTCCCGAGACGTAGAGGTAATCATGCAGATAGTCTGGTGGGAACAGGTAATGTTCAGATATGCAGGTTTTCCAGAGACGTGGTCGTAAACAAGCAGGGTGTCGTGATAAACCAGGTAATACTCAGCAATGCAGGTTATCCAGAGACGTGGTCGTAAACAGGCAGATTGTCGAGATAAACCAGGTAATACAGAATACGGAAAGCTTGGTATCGCAGCTAACATACGTAATGGAGCCGCACCTCGAACCAAAATGGGAATGTGACTACCTAAATACCAGTGGACGCCAAAGGCTAGTCACAGATGTTGCGAATCTGAACTCCGGTGATCTTGAACGCATGCGTGCTTGTGTTGGATTCTGGGAACCGGAGTCCAGGTTGGACGGGGTTGAGCGCATGCGCGCTCATGTTGGATTCTGGGAACCGGAGTCCCGGTTGGACTGAGCTGTGACATATAGACTGATTATTTCTTTGTTAGTGGGCAAACGTACAAAATCAGCAGGGGATTAAATACTTTTTTCCCCTCACTGTATATACCTAAAACACTGTAGTTGTATAATAATATTTATAATCATTTAAATATATTAATACATATCCAGAAAGTCTTTCTAAATGAATTATAAGTGACTGAAGAATGTTAAACTGCTAAAAGATTATTAGATTATGTTATAATAAATGTGGACTATTTAAAATGTACAGGTTAATTACTCACTTTAGTTTCTGCAGGTTACATTTAGGATTCTTCAGGAAATCACACAGATTTCTCACTCCAGACTTTCCTGCTTTATTCCTGTTTAGATCCAACTCTCTCAGGTGTGAAGGATTTAAAACCAGAGCAGAAGTCAAATGTGAACAGTCATCTTCTGTAATACTGCCATAATCATACAACCTAGAGAGAGAGAGAGAGAGAGAGAGAGAGAGAGAGAGAGATGGAGACAGAAAGAGAGGGAGAGAGAGAGGGAAAGAGAGAGACAGAAAAAGAGGGAGAGAGAGAGAGAGACAGAGGGAGAGTGAGACAGAAGGAGAGAGAGAGAGACACAGACAGAGAGAGGGAGGGAGAGAGAGCGAGAGAGAGGGGGACAGAGAAACAGAGAGGGAGAAAAAGACAGAGAGAGAGTGAGAGTGAGAGAGAGATCCTGATCTCTGGTTACTGTCTGTGTAGTGTTTCAGCGGTTCTCCTGTTTTCTCCCACCATCCCAAAACATACAGAAAGGAGTACTGGCTACACTAAATTGCCCCCTAGGTGCTCACCCTGACCAGGATAAAGCACTTGAATGAAGGAATGAGTACACACACATCCTCAAGGTTCGATGTGTTGTGTGTTCTGACATGCTTTTCTGCTCAGCATGTTTGTAGAGAGTGGTTATATGTTATTTGGTTATACTGGTGACCTTCCTGTCAGTTTGAACCAGTCTGGTCCTTCTCCTCTGACGTCTCTCATCAACATGGCGTTTCCACCTACATAACTGACTCACTGGATGTTTTCTGTTTTCTGCACCATTCTATATAAACCCTAGAGACTGTTGTGTGTGATCTCCCAGCAGTTTCAGAAATACTCAAACCAACGACCATGCAACAGTCAGAGTCACAGAGATCACATGTTCCTCCGTTCTGATCTTTGATGTGAACATTAACTGAAGCTCATGATCTGTATCAGTATGATTTTATGCATTGTGTTGCTGCCACATGATTGGTTGATTGGAAAATTACATGAATGATTAAGTATATATGTGTTCCTTTTTTTTCATGTTTCATTTTTATTGAACATTTCTGCTGAACATTTCTACAGAACATTTCTACAATTTTTGCTAAACATTTCTGCTATACATTTCTGCATAACGTTTCTTTTTTATTAAACATTTCTGATGAACATTTCCGTTGAACTGCTAAGCCTATCTAAATCGCCTTT
This sequence comes from Ameiurus melas, assembly GCA_012411365.1. Taxonomy (NCBI): domain Eukaryota; kingdom Metazoa; phylum Chordata; class Actinopteri; order Siluriformes; family Ictaluridae; genus Ameiurus; species Ameiurus melas. The sequence goes on from CM022777.1 coordinate 2,007,606, forward strand.
TCTGTTCTGTCCTCCCCACCATTTCCCAAAAATACAAAATTAGCCACAGCAGTAAATATTCACAGATTTTTTTCTTTTTATACAAAGAAAAACAAAATTGACCCCACAACCCACCCCTCCAGCTCATCATGGCTACCCATTAACTGTCGCTGGTTATAGAAATATTATAAAATTCAACAACAGGCACCAACCTTTAAGTGGGTAGTGTCTGTAACTCCATAAAGTAGGCAATAAAGGGATGCCATTTATGAAAAAACTTATCTGTACATCCATTCATTGTATATCTTATTTTCTCGAGTTTCAGAAAAAACATCACGTCCTTTATCCACTGGGAGATAGATGGGTATTTAGCAGACTTCCAATGTAACAGTAGGGAACGTCTTGCTATAAGGGATGTGAAAGCAATAACATCCTTTTGTATCGAGCTCAAAGGAATTGAAGCTTGAGGAATCCCAAATATCGCAATCAATGGACAAGGCTTTAAATCTACCCTGAGAATAGTGGACATGATGGTAAAAAAGCCAGACCAAAAACCATGGAGTTCAGGGCAGAAGAAAAACATATGGCCAAGATGACAGGGAGAGCCATGGCATTTATCACACTTGTCCTCAACAGCCGGATACATCACAGACAATCTCGACTTGGACAAATGGACTCTATTTAAAACTTTGAACTGTATAAGTCCAAGACGAGCACAAGAAGTGGTAGTCTGTACCCTCCCTATAGCATGTTCCCAACAATCCTCACTTATTTGTACTCCTAATTCCGTTTCCCACGCATTCTTAATTTTATTACTCGACCCACCTTGCGTCAAAATAAAATCATAAATCTTAGAAATCATTCCTCTCTGATGCCGGTTATTTGAAAACAGGTCTTCCCAGGCCTGTTCAGGAGGAGCAGAAGGAAAACCAGGAAAACATCTAGAAACAAAATTCCATATTTGAAAGTACCGAAAGAAATGTGTCAAGGGGAGATCGTAAGTGGATGCCAAATTGGCAAAGCTATCAAACACCATCAGAATACAACTTCCTAACTTGTTTAATACCCTTGTCATACACTGAAAATGAGGAGTCCATACACGATGGGGGAAATAGATGGTTGTTCACTAAAGGACACAAAGAGGATGCACCTACAAATTTAAAATGTCGTCTAAATTGATACCAAGTCCTAAGTGTGCTGAGGACAACAGGGTTATCAGTATAAAGGGAAAGTTTTGAAGGTAAAGAGGTGTAAAGTAGAGCTGGTAAAGAGGATTCCCTACAAGAAGATAATTCCAATTTAGACCAAGAAGATCCAGGAGATTGAACCCAGTAACAAAGTTTATGGATGTGTGCAGCCCAGTAATAGAATTGAAAATTGGGTAATGCAAGTCCTCCCATAAGTTTACATTTCTGCAATAAAGATTTACTAACCCTTGGTGGCTTCCCTCCCCAAATAAATGTACTAATTATCTTATCCAATGAATCAAAGAATGATTTTGGGAGAGAAAGAGGCACTTGTTGGAACAAGAAAACTTCGGTAAAATATTCATTTTGACGGCGTTGATCTTGCCAATTAGGGAAAGGGGTAAGTTACCCCAACTCTGAATGTTAGATTTAACCTTTGAGATAAGGGGAGTAAAGTTAGCTGATAGAAGATTAGATAGAGAACGTGTCACGCTGATACCTAGGTATTTAAAACCTGACTGACTAAATCGAAATGGTAGATCTGACTGTTGGAGAGACAGAGCTGGAGTATTGACAGGAAAACAGTCGCTTTTATCAAAATTTAGTTTATAACCAGAGACACCAAAAGACTCCAGAACATCCAAGACAGAAGGCATAGAGGAGATAGGATCAGTTACATACAATAACAAATCATCAGCATATAGCGACAATTTGTATTCTACACCATATCGAACTATTCCTTTAAACAAGGAGGAAGATTTTAATACAATAGAGAGCGGCTCGATGGCAACAGCAAAAAGCAGTGGGGATAAAGGACACCCTTGGCGGCACCCTCGTCCGAGTGCAAAATAATCCGAATACAAATACTCCCATTCGACCCTGTCGAATGCTTTTTCAGCATCTAATGAAATCACTCAGGAAGCACAGCCGAATTCTTCGAATAAATTATATTAAAGAGTGTACGGGTATTAAAAAACATTTGACGTCCCTTTATATGTGTTCCTAATAAAGTGGCCAGCGAGTGTATATAAAATAAGGCATGTTTTATATTATTAGTACCTTACTGTAGTCAGTACGAGTTCCACCCGAGTTATTTCAAGGCCAGTCCGTGTAGAACATTAGTCTATACTCATTTTTACAGCTCTATAGCCGTGTACACTTCCGGTATTTTCTTGGCCACAGGCTTTTCTTGACCTGGTAACAGGTGTATTTAATTAAAAATCTTGTACAGTAACACTACTTGTATTGTTCTCCGCTTGATATATCGCTTTGCTTGTATTTCCTCATTTGTACGTCTCTGTAAAAGCGTCTGCTAAATGAATAAATGTAAATGTAAATAGATGTATTTGTAACATGAGGCAGAATTAAAAGGAATATATAAATATATAAATACAGCAGGGGCTTAGTGGTTAGCACATTCGCCCGGGAGGGGAATCTCCCCGGGGCCATGTGTGTGTGGAGTTCGCATGTTCTCCCGTGCTGCGGTGTTTCCTCCGGGTATTCCGGTTTCCTCCCCCAGTCCAAACACATGCATGGTAGGTTGACTGGCGTGTCTAAAGTGTCCATAGTGTATGAATGGGTGTGTGAGTGTGTATGTGATTGTGCCCTGCGATGGACTGGCACCCTATCCAGGGTGTACCCCGCCTTGTGCCCAATGCTCCCTGGGATTGGCTCCAGGTTCCCCGTGACCCTAAAAAGGAGTAAGCGGTAGAAGATGGTGGATGGATAAATACAGCAAGAGCGGTAGAAGATGGATGGATGGATAAATACAGCAAGTAAGTAAGTAAGTGGGTGGGTCGGTGGGTCGATGGATGGATGGATGGATGGATAGATACTTTATTGATCCCCAAGGGGAAATTCAAGTAGCAGCAGTCCAACAGCTTTTATTTCCAACACGAGGTGACATCTGCATAGAAAATCACAGACGTGTATCTGGACTAAAATGATCAGATGAGCGCTGAGTTTGGTGAGCAACAGTACAGGAGGTAATTTAGTCTGGAGTTTTCTCAGAGGAGGACGGAGAAAAACACTGACATGGCCGATCCAGATAAAAATAAAGTCACAGAGGAGCACCTGTAAAAGAGGAAATTACCCCAGGATCTCATGTACATCTAATCACATCCAAATAGGGCTACACTTACATCCTACCCTACTCCAAGGCCCCGCCCACACATGCAGTATACAGATGTTTTAGAAAATTTATTTTTTCTCTGCACATTGGTCTCCCATCCACAAAAAAAAGGTTCTTCCAAGAAATGTATTTGAAAATGGAAAAAGAAAAGCTATGTTAACTCTCATCTTCAGTGAGTAGTTTATGAAACAAGTGAAAGTGAAGTGTGATCATGTGATCCTGCTTGCTACGGAACGAGACTTGGACAGGGAGTAAGCGCAGGAGGGAAGTCTTTATTTGATACTCAAACAGAGGACATGGAACGGAAACACGAATTGAACTAAGGCCTGAACACTCCTTAAACTAATAAATGAATGTTCTTTAATCCAAGACATGAACCCTCCTTCAACTAAGACATGAACATTCCTTAAATTAAGACATGAACATTCCTTAACATTCCATGAACACTCAACTTGCTTGGCTTGGTGTTGCTTTGCTGCAACTCTTTCGCTTTGTCCAGTCCCGATTTGCGTGGGTAGATTTCGTTTAGTTCAGGTTAATGCCGCCACCGTGCGCAGGAACACGAGGGGTTTAAATAACTAACATGATTAATCTAAACCAAATACACCTGGGTTAAATCAAGGCCATCCTCAAACAGAAACTAGAACTCGGGCAGGAAGCGAATGACAAGAAAGATTCACATGAGGCGCATAGCAAACACGCCGCAGTGCCATCTGCTGGTGGTGGAATAACACTGCTGAGAGTGCACAGAGAGAATGAACATGGAAGCTTCAATTCACAGCAGCTCACACTCTCTTAATAATCATATTGCTAATAATGTTCCACACGCTAAGGTTGGTCATTGTGCTCTCTGTTAATGACACACTCCACACACCAGCTAATTACAATAATGCATGGAAATAGAGATCTAGATGTTTATAGTTGTTCCTTACGTAAGTTTCTGCAGTCTGTAATGTGAATCCTGCAGCAGAGCCGAGAGATGCGTCACTTTGACGTCTTCAGGTGTGTTGTTTCTCAGATCCAGCTCCGTGTGCAGTAAGGGGTTTCTTCTGAAAATGTCAGTAAGACACTTGTAGGCTTCCTCTGCATCAGCACTTTTCAACAACCTGTAGAGAAAAATGATATCAGCAGGTTAATAACTGTGTACTGAGAGCAATAAGGAACTGATTGTTATGTGCTTTAGCTGTGCTTCAGTTTCTGTTTTCAGTGTGTATCCTTATCCAGCTATATCTGTTACACAATCAGTGCACACTAATCCTCATTTCTTAATAAAATATTCATTATCAGTCTTTACTGTTACTGTTTATAACTGTTCAAGCACAAAACTCTATCCAGCACTGTTTCCTGGATAATCAGCAAACCCACTTAACATTACAGTGTGATATAGTGACATCAAATCATTCAGATTAAATCATTCAGCAGAATTCAATCATTTTCAAATGCTAAATGCTAAATTGATAGAAATATAGCTGTTTATGGTTATCTAGATCTTCTTTTCTCACCTCAGTGTCTCCAGTGTACAGTGTGGATCCTGTAGTACATCAGTGAGCAGCTTCACTCCTGATGCTCCAGGGTTGTTCCCTCTGAGATCCAGCTCTATCAGGTGTGCTGATTTCAGAGCTTCAGCCAGAGCAGCGTATCCTTCCTCTGTTATACTGCAGTCTGAAAGTCTACAACATTTGATGGCATTACTAACAGTCTGATGTCTGATTAAAGCTTTATATTGTATTATTTTTCCACATGTAGCCTGTGTTTGGATTCTACATGTAAAGTCACAAGCTCTTATGTAAGATTTAAACAGCAGAACCAGAAACTCACCTCAGTATTTGCAGGTTACAGGGATGATGTTGCAGCAGTGCACAAAGCTTCTGCACTCCAGAGTTTCCACATTTATTCTCACTCAGATCCATCTCTCTTATGTGTGCAGGATTTGAATGAAAAGATGAAGTCAAAGCAGAACATCCTTCTTCTGTAACACCACAGCTCTTCAGCCTAAAGATAACGGGTAACAGTGGAAAGAAAACCTTCACTTTATGCAACAGTTTTATCCCAGGGTTGATCAGTCGGAGTGTTCACATGAATCATGCAGTGGTCAGATTCAGTAAAGTGGTAAACAAAATATAAAATAACCAGATTTTATCATGGATAAAAAGAAGAAATGTAAGTTTATATTAAAAATAACATTACAGTACACACATGAGTTTCTCCGTTCTGCAGTGTGAATCCTCCAGTAGAGCAGAGAGCTGCTTCACTCCTGAGTATCCTTTTATTTTTCCACTCAGATCCAGTTCTTTCTGCAGCAAGGGGTTTTTACCCAGAACCTCAGTCAGAAAATCACAGGCCTTCTCTGCATCAGCACTTTTCAGCAGCCTGCAGCAGGGGGACAAAAGTAAATTACATTAATAGTACTTTCAGACTTCATTTTCTCTTTAGTCTCGTTAATACTGCAGACAAATCTATTAGCCATGGTGTTGAATCTGCACTAGACATGGCACAGTATCACTTTCTACAATCTTTTAAGCTTTAAAATTGTTAATTCATAATTAATGCACTTTATTTAAAGGGGAGTTCATGCCATACTGAAAGTGTGTGTGTGTGTGTGTGTGTGTGTGTGTGTGTGTGCATGCGCATGCGTGTGTGATCATGGCATACAAACAAAAATGAAGCATAAGTTTGCAGCATATTATTACAACATTATTGTTGTTCTGAATTAGTTCGTCATAATAAATGAGATAAAAATCCTAAGAACCCCCTCCGTTGCACAAGTTGGTATCGCCAACTATTTCCTCACAACACAATGCTTGTTTAGTGCAGACGCCTCACAGGATTATTAAATAGTGACTGAAAAACACCAGTCCCATCTTTAACAGTGAATATGTGACTCTGGGAAGCTGCCTTCTAGTCAGAGATTCAAAGAAATGCCATAATTGTAACCTGCCGATAAATGGAAAAGGTTAAAATGGGTAAAAGAACACGGACACTGGACGAGAGGATGATTGGACAAAAGAGTTATGGACAGACAAATCTAAGTTTGAGGTGTTTGGATCACAGAGAAGAAAATTTGTATGGCATAGAACAAATGAGAAGATGCTGGAGGAGTGCTTGATGCCATCTGTTAAGCATGGTGGAGGAAGTGTGATGGTCTAGGGATGCTTTGGTGCAGGTAAAGTGTTAAATGTGAACAAGAATCTTGAACAAAGAGTTCATCACTGTAAATGCAGATTAAAATGAAGGTCTATCCCCTTTTAGAGTCATGACTAAAGCTGCTTCAGAGCTGAGTTGGTATTTAGTGGCGTTGATGGACTTGTTCTTATTAAAACAGTCAGATCTATTTGTTAGTAGTTATTGTAGTGCATCGAAGTGGACTTTCTATTGAAATAATTATTTCCACTCATAAAAGTGAAGTATATATTGTTCACCTCAGTGTCTCCAGTGTACAGTGTGGATCCTGTAGTACATCAGTGAGCAGCTTCACTCCTGATGCTCCAGGGTCGTTCCCTCTGAGATCTAGCTCTATCAGGTGAGATGATTTCAGAGCTTCAGCCAGAGCAGCGTATCCTTCCTCTGTTATACTGCAGTCTGAAAGTCTACAACATTTGATGGCATTACTAACAGTCTGATGTCTGATTAAAGCTTTATATTGTATTATTTTTCCACATGTAGCCTGTGTTTGGATTCTACATGTAAAGTTACAAGCTCTTATGTAAGTTTTAAACAGCAGAACCAGAACCTCACCTCAGTATCTGCAGGTTACAGGGCTGATGTTGCAGCAGTGCACAAAGCTTCTGCACTCCAGAGTTTCCACATTTATTCTCACTCAGATCCATCTCTCTTATGTGTGCAGGATTTGAATGAAAAGATGAAGTCAAAGCAGAACATCCTTCTTCTGTAACACCACAGCTCTTCAGCCTAAAGGTAACGGGTAACAGTGGAAAGAAAACCTTAATTTTAAGCAACAGTTTTATACCAAGGGTTGATCAGAGTGTTCACATGAATCATGCAGTGGTCAGATTTAGTAAAGTGATAAACATAATATAAAATAACCAGATTTTATCATGCATAAAAAGTAGAAATGTAAGTTTATATTAAAACATTACATTACACACATGAGTTTCTCAGGTCTGCAGTGTGAATCCTCCAGTAGAGCAGAGAGCTGCTTCACTCCTGAGTCTCCTTTTATTTTTCCACTCAGATCCAGTTCTCTCTGCAGTAAGGGGTTTTTACCCATAACCTCAGTAAGAAAATCACAGGCCTTCTCTGCATCAGCACTTTTCAGCAGCCTGCAGCAGGGGGACAAAGGTAAATTACATTAATAGTACTTTCAGACTTCATTTTCTCTTTAGTCTCGTTAATACTGCAGACAAATCTATTAGCCGTGGTGTTGAATCTGCACTAGACATGGCACAGTATCACTTTCTACAATCTTTTAAGCTTTAAAATTGTTGATTCATAATTAATGCACTTTATTTAAAGGGGAGTTCATGCCATACTGAAAGTGTGTGTGTGTGTGTGTGTGTGTGTGTGTGTGTGTGTGTGTGTGTGTGTGTGTGTGTGTGTGTGTGTGTGTGTGTGTGTGTGTGCGCACATGTGCTAGCATGTGTGTGCATGTGTGTGTGTGTGTGTGTGTGTGTGTGAGCATGTGTGCGTGCATGTGTGAGATCATGGCATACAAACAAAAATGAGGCATAAGTTTATCACGCAGCATATTATTACAACATTATTGGTGTTCTTAAATAGTTTGTCATAATAAATGAGATAAAAATCCTAAGAACCCCCTCCGTTGCACAAGTTGGTATCACCCAACTATTTCCTCACAACACAACACTTGTGTAGTGCAGACGCCTCACAGGATTATTAAATAGTGACTGTGTCACCAGGTTTAGAAACGGCACAATCGCGGGAGTGGATGACAGTAAAGCAACGCGGGGCTGTGAATCTATAGGCAGTGTGAAACGTAAGACATGCAAGGGTCCGGCGATCGAACAAACAGGATAAACTTGGCGAGACAGAGACGTAGTCGAAAAACCGTAAGCAACGGTCGAGATAAACTAGGACGTAAATACAAGTAGAACGGCTTGGTATCGCAGAGAAACAAGGTCGCTAAGCGTATACTTCGCAATGACTCCGAGGCAAGTGATTCTCTAAATACTAGTGGAGGAGGTGTGTGTGTGAGCGTGTGTGATTGGCAGCAGGTGTCTCAGATTAGAACTCTGGGGACATCGTGCGTGCGAGGTGTGTGTTGCATTCTGGGATCTGGAGTTCTGATCCGACGGAGCTGTGACCAAACTCCCCCCCAAGGGGCTCACTCCGGGAGCCGACCTCCCTCTTGGCCTTCCCCGGGGTCGTGGGCCTGGGAGTTCAGGATGCGTGGTGTCAAAGTCTTTGGTTAGTTCGGGATCTAGAATATCCTGTCTGGGGACCCAGCATCGTTCTTCCGGCCCGTACCCCTCTCACTCGACCAGATACTCCAACTTGCCCTGTCTACGTCGGGACTTAAGAATCCTCTTGACGAGGTACGCCGGTTGTCCCTCGATCTCAAGCGGCGCAGGTGGATGTTCAGAGGGGACCTCCGTGGCTAGTGGGCCACCCACCACCGGTTTGATTCTAGACACGTGGAAGGAGGGGGAGATGCGGCTATGTCTTTGCAATTTCAGGCGGTACGTGACTTCATTCATCTGTTTGATAATCTGGAACCGACCCGCGTACCTCGGGGTTAGTTTTTTGCAGCCGTTAGATTGTTTAAAGTTCCTGGTAGATAGCCACACTCTATCGCCCAGCTGGTAGTTTGGGTGGACACGGCGACGGCGATCGGCTTTGTTCTTGTAGATCTCGAAGATGGTTCGCAGGCGTTGGTGGGTAGCTGCCCAGACCTGCTCACTCCGTTTTAACCACTGGTCGACGGCCGGGCTGCAGTGGGAGTGGCGTTCCAGGGGAACAATGGCGGTTGGTATCCGAGCACGCACTGGAAGGGTGTGAGTTTGGTAGCCGAGTGCCGTAGCAAATTCTGGGCATACTCGGCCCATGGTAAGAACTGATCCAATCCTCCGGATTATGGGCGCAAAAGGTACGGAAAAAGCGCCCCAGTTTTTGGTTAACTCTTTCTACTTGTCCATTGGCTTGAGGATGGTAGCCGAACGTAAGATTAACAGTAACTCCTAATTTAGTCATGAAGCCTGACCATACTCGTGACGTGAACTATGGACCTCGGTCGCAAACAATTTCCTCTGGTATGCCGAAGTATCGGAAGACTTGCTGGAACAGTAGTTCAGCAGTCGTGAAAGCGGTGGGAAGAGCGGGCAACGGGATGAACCGGACAGATTTGGAGAACCGGTCCACAGCCACCAGAATCGTGGTGTTTCCTTGGGATTTGGGCATATCAGTAACAAAGTCGATGGAAATGTGAGACCAGGGACGTTAGGGTGTGGGCAACAGCATCAGTTTTCCTGCGGGGAGGGTTCTCGGTACTTTACTCTGAGCACAAGACGAACAGGAAGCCACTACCGCTCTAATGTCCTTTTCCATATGAGGCCACCAGTATTTATCTTGGAGGAGATGGAATGTCCGTTGTGCCCCGGGGTGCCCTGTACCAAGTGCCGTGTGTGCCCAGGTGATAAGTTCTGACTGGTATTCCTCTGGTACAAATAGCTTGCCGGAAGGACAGTTGACTGGTACTCTTGATGACAGAACTTCCTCTAATTTCTGAGTCAAATCCCACTCTAACGCGTTGACGATGCAGACTGGCATGATGATATATTCATCCTGATCACGGGTACGTTCAAAGTGGTCGCGACATGAGAGGGCGTTTGCCTTTACGTTTTTGGATAAAGGGCGGTAGGACAGAGTAAAGTCGAATCTGGTGAAGAACAGAGCAAAACGTGCTTGGCGTGAATTTAATCTCTTGGTAGTGCGTATATATTCCAAGTTCTTATGATCGGTGAAAAATAACGAAGGGGTGTGCCGCTCCTTCTAACCAATGCCTCCACTCCTCCAATGCCAGCTTGATGGCTAGGAGTTCTCAATCCCCTACGTCATAATTTCTCTCAGCGGGATTAATCTTCCGGGAGAAGAATGCTACTGGATGGAACTTGGGTCTTTCTCCAAACCTTTGGGAGAGGACTGCTCCCACTCCGGTTTCAGATGCATCTACATCCACAATGAATGGACGGGTAGGATCCGGATGTTTGAGGATGGGGGCAGTGGTGAAGGCTTTCTTAAGTTGTTCGAAGGCGGATTGAGCATTGGAGTTCCAGGCTAGGCGCTTGGGTTTTCCCCTAAGCATGGCTGTGAGGGGGCTAGCGATGGCGCTAAAGTTCCGGATGAATCTTCTGTAAAAGTTGGCGAACCCCAAGACCACTGGATGTCGAGTCGTCCTGATGACATAGAAGGAGATCTGCTCGCGATGTAGAGCACTGGCGTGAAGGAGAACCGGGTCTGTGATCTGAGTAATGATGCCATCCCTTATGGGGGCTCCGTCAATGGCATGGATGCGATGGGGACTACTGAGACTGTGGACCAGGATGTTGTAGGCGCGCTTTTTGGGGGGAAAAAAGCCTGCCACGCCGGAGTCAATTAGTGCGTCTAAAATACAAGAAACCTTAGAGTATTCCAAGACAACGTGTATGATCGATGCACCTTGAGTTATGTACCGGGCAGGAGAGTCAGCACTCACTTTAGGAGGCGTAGCGCTTAGACCAAGATTTTCCTGACGAGGTTTACGCGGTCAGCGAGGGCACTGTAATATGAGGTGGTCCCTCACGCCGCAGTAGAAACAGCGGTGCTCCCGGAGCCGTCGCTCACGTTCCTGTGGATTTACGCGTGCTTGCCCCAACTGCATGGGCTCCTCAGGGCTCTCCGTTGAGGATCTCTCTGCCTCGGTTCGTATTGGTCTGCGTTTCCGTAAAAGGCGGTCCAGACGGATGGCCATGGTGATAAGTCCATCAAGAGATGACTCATCGTCGCGACAGGCAAGCTCCTTGGTGATGTCGTCATTTAGTCCACATCGAAACATTGTCTTAAGCACAGGCTCATTCCATCCACTCCGTGCCGCCACCGTATGGAATTTCAGAGCATAATCCCCCACGCTGCGTGGTCCCTGGACCATGGATAGTAACTCCTCCCCAGTCTCTCTGTTATCTGGTGAATAATCGAACACGGTACGAAAACATGCGATCACTTGGTCATACGTGGTGATATTGTTTCCTTCCCATTCCGCAGTGGCCCAGAGTAGAGCTCTCCCGGTAAGGAGCTCCATGAGGTGAATGATTTTCCTCTCGTCCGTTAGTTCGGGGTAGGTGGAAAAGAAGAGGGAGCATTGGAGAACAAATCCTCGACAACGCACAGGATCCCCATCGTATTTCTCCGGTGATGGAGTCGAAGGTAAGCGGGTGGGCGTGGTCGCGGGAGGTAGTGCGGCTTGGTTTAACTTGGATACCTGCGCGTGTAATTCGGTGAGGCGTTGATAATGTTCACTGAATATCCTGCCGTGTGCCTCGATGGCACGGGACACTTGGGAATCTCCTGCTGTGTCCATCAGTAGGCGAAGTATTCTGTCACCAGGTTTAGAAACGGCACAATCGTGGGAGCGGATGACAGTAAAACAAGGCGGGGCTGTGAATCTACAGGCAGTGTGAAATGTAAGACATGCAAGGGTCAGGCGATCGAACGAACAGGATAAACTGGGCGAGACAGAGACGTAGTCGAAAAAACGTAAGCAAGGGTCGAGATAAACTAGGACATAAATACAAGTAGAACGGCTTGGTATCGCAGAGAAACAAGGTCGCTAAGCATATACTTCGCAATGACTCCGAGGCAAGTGATTCTCTAAATACTAGTGGAGGAGGTGTGTGTGTGAGCATGTGTGATTGTCAGCAGGTGTCTCAGATCAGAACTCTGGGAACATTGAGCGCATGCGTGCGTGCGAGGTGCGTGTTGCATTCTGGGATCTGGAGTTCTGATCCGACGGAGCTGTGACAGACTGAAAAACACCAGTCCCATCTTTAACAGTGAATATGTGACTCTGGGAAGCTGCCTTCCAGTCAGAGATTCAAAGAAAAGCCATAATTGTAACCTGCCGATAAATGGAAAAGGTTAAAATGGGTAAAAGAACACAGACACTGGACAGAGGATGATTAGACAAAAGTGTTATCCATCCATACATCTTCTACTGCTTACTCCTTTCTCAGGGTTGCTGGGATCCTGGAGCCTGTCCCAGGGAGCATGGGGCACAAGGCGGGGTACACCCTGGACAAGGCGGGGTACACCCTGGACATCCTGGCACAATCAGATACACACTCACAAACACATTCATACACTACAGACACTTTAGACATGCCAATCAGCTTACCATGCATATCTTTGGACTGGGGGAGGAAACCGGAGTACCCGGAGGAAACCCCGGCAGCACGGGGAGAACATGCAAACTCCGCACACACATGGCCCGGCGGTAAACGAACCCCGAACCCTGGAGGTGTGAGGCGAACATGCTAACCACTAAGCCACCGTGTGGCACAAAAGTGATATGGACAGAGAAATCTAAGTTTGAGGTGTTTGGATCACAGAGAAGAAAATTTGTATGGCGTAGAACAAATGAGAAGATGCTGGAGGAGTGCTTGATGCCATCTGTTAAGCATGGCGGAGGAGGTGTGATGGTCTAGGGATGCTTTGGTGCTGGTAAAGTGTTAAATGTGAACAAGGAGTTCATCATTGTAAATGTACATTCAAATGAAGGTCTGTCCCCTTTTAGAGCCATGACTAAAGCTGCTTCAGTGCTGAATAGGTATTTAGTGGCATTGATGGAATTGTTCTTATTAAAAGAGTCAGATCTATTTGTTATTAGTTATTGTACTGCATCGAAGTGGTCTTTCTATTGAAATAATTATTTCCACTCATAAAAATGAAGTATATATTGTTCACCTCAGTGTCTCCAGTGTACAGTGTGGATCCTGTAGTACATCAGTGAGCAGCTTCACTCCTGATGCTCCAGGGTCATTCCCTCTGAGATTCAGCTCTATCAGGTGTGATGATTTCAGAGCTCCAGCCAGAGCAGCGTATCCTTCCTCTGTTATACTGCAGTCTGAAAGTCTAAGAGGACAAATATCTGTTATTATTTCATCTTCAAAGCTTTGAATATAACATTTTCTATCTGTTCAGATTTAGTCTAAGATTAATTTCTGAATTCACCCTACCAAGAAAAGTGAATGTCTTTATATGAAGCCTTTAAAGTGATCATCTATTTTTATTTGACTGAGAAAGACTGTAAAACAACCAAATTGTTAATGATGTACTCCACTAAAAAAGCTACTCCAAAACACGGTACTAGCAAATATATACATTCTAGCTGGATCTATTAACTTTCTCTCTCCCTCTCTCTGTCTCTCTCTCTCATGTGATAATTATTCACAGTACAAGCAAATACACTAAAATTCTATTAACTCTCTCTCTCTCTCATATGATAATTATTCAGTCTGCTCTGATACTGCTCGGTGTGCTCATGTCGTTCTCTCTATTAAACACCAATTATGGTGAGTAAGATAAAAACCACAATATTCTGGTACGTTGATCTCAGTGTACAGTCAGAGTTCAGTACTGTCAGTGTATTAGATGTTTGTGGTGTAATTAGACGTTACCTCACAGTCTTCAGTTTACAGGCTTTATTCTTCAGTACTGCAGAGAGCAGCTTCACTCCTGAATCCTGAATCCTATTCTTACTCAGATTCAGCTCCCTCAGGGTGGAGGATTCTGATCTGAGAGCTGTGAGCAGAGATGAACATCCTTTCTCTGTCAGATTACACTCACTGAGCCTGAAAGCACAATTAATCACACTTGACTGTGGAATTATGGGTAGAAAATATCCCATTAATATTTAATATGTCTGTGTTTGGTGTGTATTTATTTCTCCTCAAACTACTCATCACTACTGAAAAGATACTGAAAACAAACCATTCATCCTTTACATGTGTAATTAAAGTTTATAAATTAATAAAGAAATAACGTCCTTACTGAAGTTTTTCAGGTCTGCAGTGTGGATCCTTTAGTAGATTCTTCAGTAAAGCAGCGAGTTGCTCTACTCCTGAGTCTCCTTCTATTTTCCCACTCAGATCCAGATCCGTCTGCAGTATCGGGTTTATACCCAGAACTTCACTCAGATGATCATAAGCTTTCTGTGCATCAGGACTTTTCAACAACCTGTAGAGAGAGAAAGAACAGAGAAATGCTAACACTAATTATATTTACACCAATGCAGTGGTACTTTTATTTAGTAAATGTCCAAAAATTACTCAGAATTTAAGGCTGGATTTGACAAATACTGGGAAAAAAACTCACCTCAGTGTCTCCAGTTTACATTTTGGATCATTTATTAAATTCCTGAGCTGCTTCATTCCTGAGTCTCCAGGGTCATTCCCTCTGAGGTCCAGCTCTATCAGGTGTGATGAGGGGATTGATTTCAGAGCTTCAGCCATGGCAGCGTATCCTTCCTGTTTAATATTACAGTCTGAAAGTCTGGAGAAAGAGGAGAAATGTTTACTTTAAAAACAGTAACATGGGCTCCTGTGTGGTGCAACAGGAAAAGTGCTCGCCCTAACATCATGAGACTGAGAGACTGAACCTCTGTAATGCCACAGACATCTGTGGACGGGAGCCAAAGAAACAAAACTGGCCATGCTCTCTGCAGATACATTTCTGCAGATACATTTTTATAGTTCATGCACTTAGCACCGACCCCCATCTTATTCTGTTTCTCCTGCTACAGTTTCTTGTTAGTAATGTTGGCAGCTCTACAACAAGTAACGCTAGAGATGTTGTATAATGTACAAACATTCTCTCTCTCAATAGGAGAGAAGAACTGACCTCAGTTTCTCCAGGTTACAGTTTGGACTCTTCAGTCCAGCACAAAGCAGCTTCACTCCTGAGTCCTCCAGAGGATTACTGCTCAGATCCACCTCAGTCAGCTTGGAGGATTCTGAGCTGAGAACTGTGTGTAAAGCCGAGCAGCTTCTCTCTGTCAGGTTACACTCACTGAGCCTGAAAGGAGAAAATGTCACATCACAAAATGTATCAGATGTTGGTATCGGTACCAGTATCAGTATCAGTAACAATGCACCCCTATTTAGGATGAATAAATTATAAAGAGTAGTTAGGCGTATTTCTGTGAAATCCACTCAGAACAGCTCCTCTCATTCCTAAACACTGAGTTTAAAAGAGAAACAGCTTTTACTTACAGAACTCTTGTGGCTTCCTGGACGACTGGTAGCAGTCTCTTAAAGCATTCATCTGACTTTATGAACTTCTGTAGCTCAAACACTTCCAGATCCTCCTCTGATGTCAGCAACACAAAGACCAGAGCAGACCACTGAGCAGGTGAGAGTTCAGCTTCAGAGAGACGTCCTGAGCTCATGTAGCTTTGGATCTCTTTCACTAGTGAATCATCATGTAACTCGTTCAGACAGTAGAATAGATTGATGGATCTCTCTGGAGATGGATTGTGTTCAAACTTGGACTTGATGTACTCAACTATGTCCTTTTGGCAGTCAGAGCTGTTTCCTTTGTGTGTCAGCAGACCTTGAATGAGCTTCTGATTAGACTCCACTGAGAGGCCCAGAAGGAAGCGGAGGAAAAGATCCAAGTGTCCGTTGTCACTCTGTAAGGCCTGATCCACTGCACTCTTGAGGAACTCAGACATTTCTGATATGTTGTGAAGACCAGAAAGATCAGTGGTTTGTTCTTTTGTTGGGTTTTTGTCAAGGAAGCAGAGAAATGCATATAATGCAGCCAAAAACTCCTGAACACTCAGATGCACAAAGCTGAACATCTTCCCCAGGTGGAGTCCAGGCTCTGTTCTGAAGATTTGGGTGCACACTCCTGAGTAAACTGCCACTTCTCTGACATCAATGCCACACTCTCTCAGGTCTTCCTCATAGAACATCAGGTTTCCGCTCTCCAGCTGTTGGAAAGCCAGTTTTCCCAGTGCCAGGATACTCTCTCTGGTCTGGGGAAGATCAAGGTCACATTTCTGATGGTACTTTTGGTCCTTGTGTTTGATCTGAAAGATCAGGAAGTGTGTGAACATTTGAGTCAGAGTCTTGGGGATCTCTCCAATCTTTGCTTCACCCAACATTCTCTCTAGAACAGTGGCTGAGATCCAGCAGAAGACTGGGATGTGGCACATGATGTAGAGGCTTCTGGAAGACTTCATGTGTGAGATGATTTTATTGGACAGGCTCTGATCACTGATCCTCTTCCTGAAGTACTCCTCTTTCTGAGGATCACTGAACCCTCGTACCTCTGTTACCTGGGCTACACACTCAGGAGGGATCTGATTGGCTGCTGCTGGTCGAGTGGTTATCCAAAGGAGAGCAGAGGGAAGCAGATTCCCCTTGATGAGGTTTGTCAGCAGCACATCCACTGAGACTGACTCTGTCACATCACACATCTCATTCTTCTGGAAATTTAGAGGAAGTCGACACTCATCCAGACCATCAAAGATGAACAGGACTTTGTAGGTATCACTGTCTATTACTTCCAAGTCCTTAATTTCAGGGAAAAACTGATGAAGAAGGCTCATCAGACTGAAGGTCCCCTGCTTCACCAAATTCAGCTCTCTAAAGGCAAGTGGAAACATTAAGATAATGTCCTGATTCACTTTCCCTTCAGCCCAGTCCAGAATGAACTTCTGCACAGAGACTGTTTTTCCAATTCCAGCTACGCCTTTAGTCAGCACACTTCTGATGGACTTGTCTTTAAAGAGCTCATTACATTTGATGGGCGTCTCCTCTGCTGCTGGTCTCCTGGATGCTGTCTCAATCTGTCTCACCTCATGTTCTTTATTGACGTCTCCACCCCCACCCTCTGTGACGTAGAGATCTGTGTAGATCTGATTCAGAAGTGTTGATGTCCCATGCTGTGAGATTCCTTCATTAATTCTTTTACATTTATCTAGAAGTCTGGATTTGAGCTTTCGCTGATACACAGGGGCCAGCTCTAACAAACAGGAAAAATGTGATGGTCATTATCGTAATGTATGGATACTATCCACAGTGTGAAGATCAATATTAGTCAAAAACTGGAATTCATTCCTAATAAATACATAAACATGATGTAAAAGAACCAAAACATTAGGATTATCTCTGGGTCATTTATTTGTTTAAAAAACTGTATTCATTAGGATAAAAATCAGTATGAAAATATAGACCAGTGGCCCAGTGTGTTATTTAAAGTGATAGAATATTGTAATAATCTAAAGCTCTTACTGATCTGCAGTGTGTGAGCGAGATCTTTCTGCTTCATGTTCTTCAGGATGTGCACTGTGATCTTCAGCACACCCTCTCTGAAACAGTGCAGATCCTCCTCCTCCTCCTCCTCCTCAGAGCATGCTGGGGAATCAGCACTCAGGAGCTTCTTGAACCTGTTCAGCTCATTCCTCAACAGAGTGATGACTTTGTTCTCCAGCTCCTGATTTAAACAACACAATAACATCAAATTACTAAATAAATCAATGAAAATGTTACATAATCTGTTATATGATTTTATACCACATTGCTGGTGAATTCTGGGTTCTGATTGGTCAGAAGGTGTTAACTGGATTCATTTTCTCATTCTAATATGTTTCTATAGTAACAACTGATTTACAGAGAATGCTCCACATAAATAGATTTTAAAATATGAGTAATTGTTAATATAGTATTTTCTGTAATTTCTGTAAGGAGATGTTTATTTAACATTAATGGAAGGAGTCTCCAGTGTCAGCACTTTGTACATCAGAGGTAAAGCTGTAACTTTAAAACAGACTGAAATGCACTTTTGTCTTATTACACATAATGCTGCTGTAACTGTAAATAGTTTACTATAAAGTTCACTGTAAATTACTTTAATCTACTTTTTAATTTCTAAAGAAGCATATATTAATTACACACACACACACACACACACACACACACACACACATACACACACACCTTGAATATGGACTCCATCTGATTTCTGCAGTCGATATTTGGTTTCTGTTTTTGGTTTCTGTGGATAAACAAACATTGTAAATTACTCTTTTCTTTTTTTAAAAACTCAGCACACATCCTACAGCTCTGGTCCTCACAGCTGTGATATCTGAACCCCTGAAACTCCAAACACACACACACTAACACACACACACACACACACTCGGCTCTCATCATGGGAGAACTGGCTTCGGGCACAGGAAAGGCAGCAGTGGCACCATAATATGTGTTTCCAGTTGGGACAATTTGCACCAGGAGATAAAGCACTTGTTTCCCTTCTCACCTCTAGCTCATAATTACTTGTGATTACTGACAAGCAGCAAGAGTCCTTCAAGGTCACATGTTGGTTTTGGGTAGTCGGCTATGAGAGGGGATAAATATGGTAGATTCAACACCACAATTTCCTCAAACAGTGGTAGTTCCTGTTGCTCTGGCAATGATGGTGGCAGAGAGAGATGAGCTGTGGCTCAGTGCAAAAAACATGGATCTCACTCAGAACCCATTTGGACACCACCTCTAATCCTCGTATGGATCAATGGATGGGGGGGAGTAGGTCTAGGTCAAAGGTCAAAAAGATACATATTCTAACTCTCTATATCTAGGTCAAAGGTCATGATCTTAAAAATATATATAGTTATGTTAAATCTGGATCACATACATTCCTTACACAAACGTTACCATACCTGGTATGTGTCACATATCTAGAAACTCTGGACTCCATTTCCCATCAGCCACTGCACTGCTCCACCAGTCACATGACCACCTGCACCTGATTCACGTTTTGTTAATGAGCACTCGTGTATATCTAGTCTTTGTCTGCACTGTTTTCTTGTCTTTTGTTGTCGTAGACTCTCGTCATTTATGTCTCAGTGTTTTGTCTTATGCCACAGTGTTTTGCCAAGTTGTCTTAGTGTCTTTGTTTTGTAATCTGTTTGTTTATATTAAATGTTATTATCTGCACTTGCTTCTGCCTCAACCTCGAATTTGTGACAGAACGAAAGACCACCTATCAGAAGCAGCAGATCATCATGAACACCGCTGCAGATGCCGAGTATGAGGAGTTGTATAGATCGTACTGCAAGATGCACTTGGAACGGAGTAAGAAGATAAACGAACAACTTGCTCAGAATGATCGCATGCTCGGGATACCGCGGTGGGACAGACCATGCACCATGTCACACCCAGCATCCATAAGGGACTACGCCATGCCACGCCGACGGGGGGGGGTCTGTGGTCGGGGCTGAGACCATCTCCCACACTCCCTCCCCTATTATGGGCTCTCACTCAGCCTTCCTGCTCAGCTGAGGTCGTCGCTCAGCCTTCCTGCTCGGCTGTGGACGTCGCTCTGCCTTCCTGCTCGGCTGAGGACGTCGCTCTGCCTTCCTGCTCGGCTGAGGTCGTCGCTCTGCCATCCTGCTTCACTGAGGACGTCACTCTGCCTCCATGTTCCGCTAAAGACGTCGCTCCTTTTCTTTGCTGTGCTCAGTATGTCGCTCCCCTGTCCTGCAACACAGAGGACATTGTTCCCCCCTCATGCTCCACAGAGAGCATCGTTCTTGACCTTGGGCCTTGCGGAGAACCTCGCTCCTCTCCCTGGCCTCGCGGAGAACCTCGCTCCCCCCTTGAGCCTCGTGGAGAATCTCGCTCCCCCCTTGAACCTTGTGGAGAACCTCGCGCCCCTCTTCTGTCCCGTGGAGGACGTCGTCCCACTTTCGTGCTCTGCCAAGGACATTCCTCTGCCTCCCTGTGCCATTGTGGTAGCTGCTCGGTCTCCTGGTTTTGCTGAGGACTTTTGGCCCAGGGGGCCAGGACCACCAGATGGAGGATGTATCATTTTGGGTGCTCCAGGAGTAGCGCCCTGGGGGAGGGTTCTGTCACGTATCTAGAAACTCTGGACTCCATTTCCCATCAGCCACTGCACTGCACCGCCAGTCACATGACCACCTGCACCTGATTCATGTTTTGTTAATGAGCACTCGTGTATATCTAGTATTTGTCTGCACTGTTTTCTTGTCTTTTGTTGTCGTAGACTCATCATTTATGTCTCAGTGGTTTGTCTTATGCCACAGTGTTTTGCCAAGTTGTCTTAGTGTCTTTGTTTTGTAATTTGTTTGTTTATATTAAATGTTATTAACTGCACTTGCTTCTGCCTCAACCTCGAATTCGTGACAGTATGGCCAT
Source organism: Ameiurus melas (assembly GCA_012411365.1). Lineage (NCBI taxonomy): Eukaryota > Metazoa > Chordata > Actinopteri > Siluriformes > Ictaluridae > Ameiurus > Ameiurus melas. The sequence continues at coordinate 2,028,074 of CM022777.1, forward strand.
GTGTATTACACATCCAAAAAAAATTTGACACACACACATATAAAAATGAATAAATAAATCAATGAAACAAAATAAGAGAGAAGAGAGGAATACCTTTCCACAGAGGATGTTCCATCTTTAAAGGTGGGAGGATGCGTCATTGAGTGGTCACTCTTATAGGACACACAGCTGGATACAGGTGAGAGACGCCTTTCCTTAGTTTCACTAGAATGAAGAAAAAGTTGTTTTAGATATTTTATCTATAAATATAGTGATTTATATCTTAGGATGACATTATGTAAATACAGCTACAGAATTTCATACTTCTTTACATATCCTCATATGAAAGGAGCCATGTCCAGAGTGCAGTCAATCATTATACTGCACATCTGGAGCAGAGCAGAATAAACACCTTGCTTGAAGGTCTCTCAGGGGCTTGGTATCTTGGCAGTATGGGATTTATATTTTCAGCCTTCTGATCAATAGTCTAGAGTCTTGACCACTGAGACACCACTGTCCTAACTATGCTAATGTACACTTCATGTTAGAAAGGCTTAATACCCTAACAGTGTGCTGGGCTTTAATGACTAAGTGCTTATTAGAACCGCTGGCTCCTTTAGGCCAAGACACCACCATTATGAGCGGCTTTAGAGAGGGGGCTCTCTGGATGTGGTGCAACTAGCGAACAGACATATTTTTGGGAGAGGTGCTGTCCAAAGTAAATTTACTAAAATGTAGTAAAAGTTTCACAGTCAGTTATGTTGTGTAACGATATCATTAGAGAGAAATTCATCCAAGTCCATGTTCCAAATGAGATGCCAGAGTGATATAACTGGTCCATTGCTGCTTTATTTAAAGTCTCCAGAGTGTCTAATGGGGTACAGAACTGTGCCATCAACGTCCCAGTGACTGAACATAATGACGTGATCAAGGTATTTAGTGGCCACGTGGCCTGCTAAACTCTTAATGCCTTACAAGGTAGATAATTATGTGCTGGAGTGCATTATAATGCATTAAAAGTACACGCTCGACTACTTCTAAAACTTCCTTCATTTAACACCATCTCATATCTCATGTTATGAATAGGAAGAAGATGAATAAATATGAATAGGAACAAATGAGAGGCTGTGATTTTAATGAGCAGGATAAAGGAATACCTTTCCACAGAGGATGTTCCACCTTTAAAGCTGGGCGGAAGTGGCATTGAGCGGTCACTCTTAAAGGACACACAGCTGGATACAGGAGAATTTGACCTTTCCACAGTTCCACTAAAGAGTAGAGGAAATATTGCTTTAGCGATTCTATCTACAAAACACTGTGGTGCAGATCTCAGGATGCTTCCTGACTCCCTCAGATTGTATAATTATTAATCAGCTGCTAAAGCAATAACGCTGCTATATATAACTTTTCCCACTGACTTCCTGAGTGCAGTTCTGTAAATCACCTAACAAGAGAATTATTATTATTATTATTATTATTAGGGGATTATTATGAATAGTGATACTAATAGAACAAATGTTCATAGCTGTTCATACAAGTTGTGAATATGATACCAGTAATTTATAGATTTACTAATTAATAATAAACCAAGTAAATTCAGCACTAAATAACATAATATTGAAGTTCTAAAGATCATTTCTAAAGATGTTCAGAGAATTGAATGAGAAGCAGAAAGAGGAATACCTTTCCACAGAGGATGTTCCATCTGTAAAGTTGAGAGGAAGCAGCAGGTCACTCTTATAACACACACTCTCACACTCCCCCGACATTATTTCAGAAAGTCTAATGTCTGCTGTCTCTTAGAATTAGTTTAGCTGAGTCCTGCTGAGATAACAACAGGGGAATATAACATTGGCATAAATAAATTACTAATATATGTACACTGTAAAACCCCAATTGTGTGTGTGTGTGTGTGTGTGTTATATATATATATATATATATATATATATATATATATATACACCCAATTCCAAAAAAGTTGGGACACTGCAAAATGTAAATAAAAACAGAATTCAATGGCTCACAAATCTCATAAATCCATATTTTATTCACAATAGAACATAGAAAACATCAATGTTTAAAAGGAGGAAATGTACCATTTTAAGGGAAAAATAAGGTAATTTTGAATTTGATGGCTGCAACACGTCTCAAAAAAGTTGGGACAGGGCCTTTTTACGACTGTTTAGCATCCCCTCTTCTTTTAACAACAGTCCGTATACATCTGGGATCTGAGGAGGTTATTTAATGTTAATGTTAGATGCCACACTCTCCTAGGTTGAAGGTACTTCATAAAAAAATACTAATAAAATGAATTTAAAAAAACTATATATGAAAATGAATCAAGACAGATCCAAATAAACAATAAAGTTCCAATGAACAGTAAAGCTACACGTTCTCCTCCTGTAACTTGTTCAGTACTTGTAATACAGATTAAATACGTGTGGGCAGATGATGTAAACTATAGATCTGGTCCAATGTTATTTGCAAGCTAAATTTCTCAACATAAATGTTGTGTGTAGATTGTTATCAGATTGTCTAGACGTACATTACACATCTGATGAACGAGATTTCCTCTCTGAGTTCTGTGTTTTAACTACAATGTCTTAATCATTATTTAAGCACCGAGAAGCACGATTTTCTCCTTAATACATTAACATAAACACATTTGTAAGCATTCTGGTCAGTAAAACCCCCAGAAAACACACGTCTCTATCTCACACAGGCAGAAAACTTCCAGGAAAGATTACACATTCAGATCAAACAGTGTTTCTAGAGGTCATAAATGTACACGACTTGACTGTCAGTCAGTGGAGACATGGGATGTCACACCATAGACAACATCTTATGTATTTAGCAACAGTTCTGTGTAAGTATCCTCGCAGGCGAACCATTTTCTGAAAACTTGTTTATAGTTTAAACAAAAAAGGTTTTTACCTCCTAAAGAACCATGTTAAGAAGGTATGTAAAATATTTTTTTAATTTCTTCAGACACTCACCTCGGTCTCCACGAAGAAGAACGCCGATGGTTTAAGTGGTTTGGTTTTCATTTCAGTAAAAGAGAACGGTATCAAACAACATCGAGGGACTGTCGAAATTTTATACACATCAGTGTTTTCTCAACAATGTAATCAACAAATGCTTCAATTATTTCATAAACAACAGTCTGTTCATTTATATCCACAATTCTAATACGTCTACCACATTCAATCATCATGTATTTTCTAACAGCACAGTGACACAAAACAGATATATACACACGTATCATAGCTAATACGCCACCAATTTATACACTTTCTTAAATCATCCAGATTCACCTAAACCATACTTACGCTTCAAAATCAAACAATACTTACCACAAAAAGTCATTTCAGAAACAAATAATCACTTATACCACAAAATGTGTACATTGTGTGTGGGTTAAAACTGTAAAAAGCACAGTTCACACCAAACTCTTTAACAAAAACATGTTTACACACTGTGTGTAAGAAACCCAGCAGGACACACAGGTCTGTTAACTTCCCTCAGGTTAAGTTACTGCGTTACACCGCGTTATTCAATAAAGATTAAAGTCAACTGTGGAAGTGAACACAGAAATCTTCTTCATTTAGTAAATAACCCTAAAACTGACATATTACAGCTTTATATTCATGTACTCACTGCGGTTCTGTTCCAAAGAGCCTCGTGTTTCTCTCCACACAAAAATTACCTTCTTTCACTTTCACCTGATATGAGCACAGACAGGAGCAGAAAAGGTGGAGTTTCAACTATAACTTCTTACAGTGTAACATCTCTCTCTCTCTCTCTCTCTCTCTCCCACACCACACACACACACACACACACACACACACACACACACACACACACACACACACACACACACATGCTCCACTTTATATAAACACAGATAACAGGAGCAGGAACTACACACACACACACACACATGCTCAAACACATAAATCATAAAGATCTGTTTAGAATATGAAAAAAGAGCCATTTCTAAGGACACAGTGGTACAGTGGGTAGAGGTGTTTTAGATACAGGAACAATCTGGGAATCTGGTTCAGTGAAGGGACGACTTGTGTAGAACTTCCTCACTGAACCAGATTAACCAGTTTCTTCCTGTATCTATGTGAGTTTCCTCCCACTGTACAAAAACATGCAAGTATGGCAGATGATATGGCTGTGATAAATTGCCCATAGGTGTGTGTGTGTGTGTGTGTGTGTGTGTGTGTGTGTGTGTGCGAGAGAGATCACAGACAGTGAGAGATAGAGTCAGTGCGCCCTCTAGTGTTCCACTCTGAGCTGATTTTTAGGGTCAGATTTTCTTGATGTTGTACAGGATAAACCTACAGGACCTTGCAGTTGTTGAAATGTGGTCTGTAAAGGTCAAGCTTTTATCAGGAATCACCCCAATGTTCCTGGCCATCCTGGTTGGCCTGAGTGTGAGTGAGCTGAGCTGTACAGTGAGGTTGTGGTTAATTGAGGGACAGACTGGGATGAAGAGAAGCTCAGATTTTGCCAGGTTAAGCTTAAGATGGTGTTCCCTCATCCAGACCGAGATGTCCGACAGGCAAGCAGAGATGCGTGCAGAGACGGATGGATCGTCAGGCTGGAAGGACAAATAGAGCTGCATGTCATCATCATAGCAATGATATGAGAAGCCATGGGACTCAATGACCTGCCCTAGAGATGTAGTGTAGATAGAGAAGAGGAGTGGACCCAGAACTGACCCCAGTGGAATGTCAGTTGTGAGTTCCATAAACTTAGATGTTTTGTGTGAGAAAGGGCTTCTGTCTAGCCACTCTACCCCATAGCCCATACATAAACAATACAAGAGATTGTTGTTGCATACAGAGAGTAATCAGTACTTGTTAGATATTCCTGTCGCTTCTTAATGTTGCCGTAGGTCTCTTGGCAGCCTCCCTGGTATGTTTTTGCCTTGTCCTTTTTTTTTTAAATAAATTTTGGAGGGACATCCTGTTCTTGGTGATGCCACTGTGGTGCTCCATTTTCTCCACTTGTTGATGATGGCTTTCACAATGTTCCATGGTAAAGTTCCATTGGAAATTCTTTTACACCCCTCTCCTGATTGATGTCTTTCAACAAGTCAGATACCATACACACTGTGTAAGCTCTTTGTGGACTAGGACTTCAGTAGTCACATAAAACCATGAAGATGTCAAGAAAATTCAACAGAAGCAGCTGATCTTTATTTGGGGTTATGATAATTTTATGATAACTTTATTAAGCTGTATGATCATTACAACCCCAATTCCAAAAAGTTGGAACAGTATGGAAAATGCCAATACAAACAAAGCGGAGTTATGTGTAAATGTACTTTGACTTGTATAAAAAAAAACGGTATTTGATGTTTTACCCAATCAAATGCATAGTTTTTTGAAGATAAAGATTTGTTTTTAAATTGATGCATGTAACACGTTCCAATAAATTTGGGACAGGGGCACTTTCGGACTAATAGTGATGTGAGAGGTTTTTTGGGGTTTTGTTTTGTTTTTCGATTTCCATACAGTCCCAACTATTGGGGCTGTACTATTGAATATGAGATTGAATGTGATTGGTTCATTCTGAACACAACCACACCCCCAATTATAAAAGGGTGTGCAGACTTATGCAACCAGGTTATTGTAGATTTTTTTGTCAAAATATTACTTAAGTATAGTAACAAAGTACAAATACTCAATTGTTTTCCACCCCTGCTAAAATAAATAGATAGATAGATAGATAGATAGATAGATAGATAGATAGATAGATAGATAGATAGATAGATAGATAGATAGATAGATAGATAGATAGATAGCAGACAGACAGACAGACAGATAGACAGAATAATTAAAATGACATTGAAAAGTGTGTTAGGTGGTTTTAGTGTGTCTGGTATTTAACGTGTAACCAGGTAACCTTGTTCTTTTAATGTTGTTTTGAAGGTTTTCCCCCTCTTCCTGTCCTTCTGTTTATTTTGTCCTATTTGTTCCTCCTCAGGAACAGCAGATGAAAATCTGCCATTTTCCCAACATCTGGTACATTTATGAAGCAAATACTTCTAAATCCATGTATTAAGTCAACACTAGTGTATTGTTACTGTTAAAGATCATAAATAAAGTGTTTGTGATGGCCATGTGACGGAATGATGTAGTGACCCATATCCATTACTGACAGTCACACTTCTGTTCTCTTCACAGAGAAGGAAGCCATTTTGGAAGGAGAAAAAAAACTAACCCGGGGATTCCCTTTTCAGAATAAAGAAAGAAAGAAAGAAAGATGAAAGAGATAAATAAGTGGGAACACGACCACACAGGGAGCACTGCGTCTTTATTTGTCCACACTGTTGTGTTTAGTTCTCCATATTCCTGTAGTGATTCAATCTAATCAGCACGCGCTGGACATTTACCCCAGAGCGCCCTTTATCTCACTGCCTTTAAAGAGCGCACGCGGACCTGATGACGTCACGGCCTCGCGCATTCCATGGTGTCTCCTTCCCTATGGCTGTGGATGTTAAACCAACACGAGCTCAGCTTTTAGTTGATTGATTTACATTAGAACATTATTACTCCGATTCGAAGCACGAAATATGAAGAGATCAAACCGAATAAATGCGTGTTGTTAGTTTGTGTTTGGAATAGTATAGTGTCGCGTGACGATATTTTAAAACGGCATTAATAACCGCCGGTTGCTTTTTTATTTTTGTCAGCTTGGGATCTGTGCGCATGCGCAGAACCCGCGCGCGGTGTCGTGTGTGCGCGCGCGCGCTTCCTGTGCTGTAGCACATCTGCTGGAGGTTTATAATCCGGTGATGTGAACCTGGAGCTAGCTTCTTAGCTAAGGGAGAAAAAAAAACTACACAATAGTGGCGTTTTAATAATAAAACACACAAACAGGGAGGAGACCGGGCTGTGTCCATGTCCGGGGTCAGATAGGTTTTCTTTCAGAAAGACTATTTAATGTGATTTACTGTTTAGAGTTTACCTTGTTACTTCAGCTGTATTTTTTAAAAAAAAGACAGCCACAAAAACGAAGCCTTTAGCGGCACAAACGAAGCACTATTTTGAAAATGGGGTAACAGAACTTATGTTTGTTGCGTTTTTAAAAATATCTTTATTAACACTAACACATGATGTTATTTCTATCAATAAATAATGTTATATCTGTGAGAGTGTTTTCAATTTTACTCTTGTAGACTTCTGGAAAAATTGTGCGCTCACTCACATGTGACTGATTTTCTAGGCTAAATATTTGACCGTTCTCAAAAGTCACAATACCTGGACATGATCATATTTCTCTTTTTTCCCCTTAGTACATTTTTGTTTAGAAACGCAATTGTGTAATTTGACCACAAGAGGGCTCCATTGTCCACTTTAGTTCAGCTGTGTAGCGTAAACTAAATCGGATGGTTTTCTGTCCCAAGTACACTTTCACCGCAATTTACTGAGAAAAGGTCAAAAGAAATTGAAGATAAAAACAATATTATACATGTTTTAGCTTTTATCTTTGCTTTAACACCACCAACATTATAGCAATTTTGTCCATCCTAGCAGGGGGAACTGTTGGATAACATTTTTGATAGAAATAAAACACAAGGGTAATAAAATATGGAGAATGAAGATTTAGTGAGAATGTAAGAAAGAACAGAGTCACGCTCTCTTCCTTATAGACAATGTCTCCTAAAAAAGTTAATTATAGCAAGGCATAGGGCCTGACCAAAAAGAGGAAGTGCAACACACACACACAGCACACATACCCAAGAGCATGAACTCACTCACACACAGACCCAGAGAAATCAGAATAACAAAATAATGGCTAATGATAATTTGACAAAATCATACAGTACATATGCTAATAACAGTGCAGAAAAAAGCATATAGGTACCATGATAAAGTAGGAATAAGCATACAGGTGATAAATGACCTCACTCAAAGTCAGCTCAGAAATGCCATAGCATAGAAATGCCAACAACAAAAAGGAGAACTGATAGAGTAAGTGCAAACTCAACAGGTTTCAAGAAGTCTGAGGCAAAAATAGCAGGATTGGAAAGAACATAAAAATGCATTACATCACCCATACATCACATGTAATGGTATTTTGGGCAAACCAGGGGTGTGTCAACGCTATAAAAGGGGAGCCCCATTTCAGGGGACTGGGAGATTACTTTTTGAGACGTCCCAAACTGTTTGGATCTCATGTAACGAATTAAATAAATTGGACCTTCACCTTTTCTCACTCACTGGTTCCGTGTAGTGATTTAGACTTTGAGTATCTCAGCTGATGAAAGCTATTGTAAGTACATTCAATATTTTCTAAATTGTTATATTGGTAATAAGAAAGTAGGCAAAAATTTGACCTACAGAACGCATCCCGACAGCTGGGAATGGTACTGTCAGATACGGTTCCCTGTGTTCAATAAGAATCAATGCACATACATGAGACATATTTATACTGCTGACTTGTTTACTTACAACAGGAAAATCCTGTGGGTGCATTCATTGGTGGTTCCATTTCCCATGTCATTTTAAACTATTTAATGCGTTATTTAATAAAATTCTGTTTGACCCATTTACTCATGTCAGTGCCAGTGTTTCAGTTTCCATTAAGATTTCTCCATGAATTACAAGCCATACTCCTTGTGTTGGAGTCATTTCATAGAACAGTTTTTTTTCCAGAGACATGTTTATAAATGTTGACATTTTACTGTTAATACAGTACAAGCTCCCAGACACATGATGCATTTCTGAAATGCTCAAGGTTTTGACTATCTATGTGTGAAGGATTTAAAAATAAATGAATAAATAAATTATATTTAGCATGGCTTACCCTTTTTTAAACCAGAATTTGTGTGTTGTGTGTATCTGTATTTTTGCTTCCTAAAAAGTACAGTACTGTGCAAGTTTTAGTACATTATCCATTAACTACATTATCCAATTAGTACAAAAACATTAGATTTCAAACCATTATGTTAAATGTTACAGAAAAATGTCTGCATGTTGGTAAAGAAAGCAACATTAAGTGGTAAGAGATACTTTTCAGATAAAAAAAAAAAACCATAATGAAGGCTGCTGGATTTTGCTGCAAAAATAAGAAGCAAGTGCAACAGTCAAAGTCTCCAGGAGAACTGTGGCTGGTTCTGCAAGATGCTCACTGGTTCTGCAAGATGCTCACTGGTTCTGCAAGATGCTCCCCTACAATAATTACACCTTAATGCTGGTGTTTACGTGATCAGTTCACACTCTTAGAAACATATGTGTGTGTGTCTGTGTGTGCGTGTGTGTCTGTGTGTTTGTGTGTGTGTGTGTCTGTGTGTGTGTGTGTGTGTTGTGTGTCTGTGTCTGTGTGTGTGTCTGTGTGTGTCTGTGTGTGTGTGTGTCTGTGTGTGTGATATTATCTCCAGTGTATTTTACACGTATTTGACAGAATTTCCAGCTTCTATGTGCAGATGAATGTAGGATCTAGTGTGCTAGTGTATTTTCTTCTGGAAAAACATCATACTCAGGAGAAATGTTTTTTTATATCTCAGTACCGTCTCCTGATTCGAGATAAAGAGAAAGTTACTCACTCAGAGGAGGAAGTGTAGGTCTGATTAAGTTGAAATGTTTACAGTATTTTTCTTAAGTAGTGTGGTGTCATTGACATTGTAATTGTGTCTGAATAGTTCTCAAGAGAAGATGACGTGACAGTGTGTAACTTTGGGAATAGTCATTGGCCATGTTTGTAGTTCGTGCAGAGTGTGTGCGCCAATTATAGGGGTATCACACTTCTCAGCCTCCCTGGTAAAGTCTGCTCCAAGGTGCTGGAACGGAGGGTTCGGTCGATAGTCGAACCTCGGATTGAGGAGGAACAAGGCAGATTCTGTCCTGGTCGTGGAACAATGAACCAGCTCTTTACTCTCGCAAGGATCTTGGAGGGGGCCTGGGAGTATGCCCATCCGATTTACATGTGTTTTGTGGATATGGAAAAGGCGTATGACCGTGTCCCCAGGGGTCTACTGTGGGAGGTGCTGAGGGAGTATGGGGTGAAGGGTTCCCTTCTTAGGGCTATCCAATCACTGTACGCCCAAAGCGAGAGTTGCGTCCGTATGCTCAGCAAGAAGTCAGACTTATTCCAGGTGGGGGTTGGTCTCCGCCAGGACTGCGCTTTGTCACCAATCCTGTTTCTGATATTCATGGACAGGATATCAAGCAGTAGTCGTGGTGGGGAGGGGTTGCAGTTTGGTGACCTGAGGATCTCATCGCTGCTTTTTGCGGATGATGTGGTCCTAATGGCATCATCGGCCCGTGACCTCCAGGACTTGCTGGATTGGTTTGCAGCCGAGTGCGAAGCGGCTGGGATGAGGATTAGCACCTCCAAATCTCAGGCCATGGCTCTCAGCAGGAAACCGATGGAGTGCCTACTCCGGGTAGGGAATGAGAACATAACCCAAGTGAAGGAGTTCAAGTACCTCGGGGTCTTGTTCACGAGTGAGGGGACATTGGAGTGGGAGATTGGCCGGAGAATCCGAACAGCGAGAGCGGTGTTGCAATCGCTTCATCGCACCGTTGTGACGAAAAGAGAGTTGAGTCGGAAAGCAAAACTCTCAATCTACCGGGCAATTTTTGTTCCTACACTCACCTATGGTCATGAAGGTTGGGTAGTGACCAAAAGAACTAGAACTCGGGTACAAGCGGCCGAAATGGGTTTTCTCAGGAGGGTGGCTGGCCTCTCCCTTAGAGATAGGGTGAGAAGCTCGGCTATCCGAGAGGAACTCAGAGTAGAGCCGCTGCTCCTTTGCGTTGAAAGAAGCTAGTTGAGGTGGTTCGGGCACCTGGTAAGCATGCCCCCTGGGCGCATCCCTAGGAGGAGGGAGGAGACCTCGGGGAAGACCCAGGACTAGGTGGAGAGATTATATTTCCACACTGGCCTGGGAATGCCTCGGGATCCCCCAGTCAGAGCTGGTTAATGTGGCTCAGGAAAGGGAAGTTTGGGGTCCCTTGCTGGAGCTGCTACCCCCGCGACCTGATTACGGATAAGCGGTTGAAGATGGATGGACATAATCAAACTAAAGCATGGTCACCTGGGGCAAATCAAAGACATGCTCAAACGTAGGTCAATGTCTAAGCAGGAAGCGAACAAACCAACATAAAGTCACGTGTCCATTTAGATGCCGTGCCCGAGTGCCTTATGCTGGCGGTGGCGTAACAAACATAATCTATCATTTTTAAATTTAAACCATAAATAAAACATTTGTCATTTGTCTACAGTTTGTCCAGTTTTAAGCAGCAAAACTTTCAAAAATATCCAAAATAAATAATCAAAAACTGAGTTTTAAAAATATATAGTTACAGTTACATCTGTTACAGTGGCTGCTTGTTGAGGAGTACATGGGGGATTTCTCCTCTGAACAAATTCACTCATGGAGAGATGTTTCTTTCTGAAATAAAAACAAAACAGCAATTGAGCATGCAAGAAGCAATTTATATGTAAATTGATATTTTCATTGTTTATGATAATTGCTAAATGATAATAGTTGACATCCATGATTAATATAAGAAATCTAAATAATATATAATTAATACACGTTTTAAACTTTTTTGTTAAATTTCTTTTACACAGACATGCTGTACTTCAGATGTGACAAAATACACCAAAAATATCTCATATAATTCATTCATTTAATGTATATAACACAGTAGATCCGCATTAGATGGCATTTGAAAAATAGATCAAAGATAACTGTAGCAGACACACAGAGGAACGCAGCACGCTCACAGGCTTGTTTAAAAGGACAGGAAAAATTACACACTACCATTTCACATGATCAGATAATGTAGATCTTCTCAGGTTTGTTCTTACCGTGCTGATGTTCCACCTTTGTGTTTCTGTTTCACGTGCATCACTGTGGTTATCCCGTGCCACACAAGCTCAGCTTTGAAGAACATGCACGTTACCATCTTCTTTGTTGCATTTAATGTAAAATGCTCCCAGGCCCTAGAGGACTTGGGACACACTTTTTTTCTGTATTCTCTGCCATTTCACACGTGTTTGCGCCCGTGTTTGGATGAAAGCGACGTCAGATGTAAACGCCCCCTATGATGTCAGCAGACCAACTGATCGATAAGGACATTCGTTACCGACGATTTTCATAATCGATTATTATCCATTTTATGGATTAGTTGTTGCAGTCCTAACTGAAATAAATTTGTATTGAACTGAGAGATTGTAATGTTGTACCTGAATAGAGTAGTAAATATCCATATTAAGGGGAAAATATATGAACATAAGGGTTTAGTCAGTTATCTTCACTAGCTTAAATATAGTAGCATTAACATTTATTCATCTAGCAGCTCCAGGCTACCTTTACTGTACTCAATATACTCCTACTGACATCAAGTACCTTATTACACACATTATGTAGTGATTTAACTGTGTATTAGTCATTCTAACAGATTATACAGTGAGGGGAAAAAGTATTTGATCACCTGCTGATTTTGTACGTTTGCCCACTGACAAAGAAATGATCAGTCTATACTTTTAATGGCAGATTTATTTGAACAGTGAGAGACAGAATAATAACAAAATCCAGAAAAACGCATGTCAAAAATGTTATAAATTGATTTGCATTTTAATGAGGGAAATATGTATTTGACCCCTCTGCAAAACATGACTTAGTACGTGGTGGCAAAACCCTTGTTGGCAATCACAGAGGTTAGACGTTTCTTGTAGTTGGCCACCAGGTTTGCACACATCTCAGGAGGGATTTTGTCCCATTCCTCTTTGCAGATCTTCTCCAAGTCATTAAGGTTTCGAGGCTGACGTTTGGTAACTCGAACCTTCAGCTCCCTCCACAGATTTTCTATGGGATTAAGGTCTGGAGACCACATTAAGGACCTTAATGTGCTTCTTCTTAAGCCACTCCTTTGTTGCCTTGGCCATGTGTTTTGGGTCATTGTCATGCTGGAATACCCATCCATGACCCATTTTCAATGACCTGGCTGAGGGAAGGAGTTCTCACCGAAGATTTGACGGTACATGACCCCGTCCATCGTCCCTTTGAAGCGGTGAAGTTGTCCTGTCCCCTTAGCAGAAAAACACCCCCAAAGCATAATGTATCCACCTCCATGTTTGACGGTGGGGATGGTGTTCTTTGGGTCATAGGCAGCATTCCTCCTCCTCCAAACATGGCGAGTTGAGTTGATGCCAAAGAGCTCCATTTTGGTCTCATCTGACCACAACACTTTTACCCAGTTGTCCTCTGAATCATTCAGATGTTCATTGGCAAACTTCAGATGGGCATGTATATGTGCTTTCTTGAGCAGGGGGACCATGTGGGCACTGCAGGATTTCAGTCCTTCACGGCATATTGTGTTACCAATTGTTTTCTTGGGGACTATGGTCCCAGCTGCCTTGAGATCATTGACAAGATCCTCCCGTGTAGTTCTGGGCTAATTCCTCACTTTTCTCATGATCATTGCAACTCCACGAGGTGAGATCTTGCATGGAGCCCCAGGCCGAGGGAGATTGACAGTTCTTTTGTGTTTTTTCCATTTGCGAATAATCTCACCAACTGTTGTCACCTTCTCACCAAGCTGCTTGGCAATGGTCTTGTAGCCCATTCTAGACTTGTGTAGGTCTACAATCTTGTCCCTGACATCCTTGGAGAGCTCTTTGATCTTGGCCATGGTGGAGAGTTTGGAATCTGATTGATTGATTGCTTCTGTAGACAGGTGTCTTTTATACAGGTAACAAGCTGAGATTAGGAGTACTCCCTTTAAGAGTGTGCTCCTAATCTCAGCTCGTTACCTGTATAAAAGACACCTGGGAACCAGAAATCATTCTGTCTGAGAGGGGGTCAAATACTAATTTCTCTCATTAAAATTCAAATAAATTTATAACACTTTTGACATGCGTTTTTCTGAATTTTCTTGTTGTTATTCTTTCTCTCACTGTTCAAATAAACCTACCATTAAAATTATAGACTGATCATTTCTTTGTCAGTGGGCAAAAATTCAAAATCAGCAGGGGATCAAATACTTCCTTCCCTCACTGTACCTTTTATATACTTCATTTATATTTACAGCTTGTCAGACGGTTGTAGACGGGGGACGGACGCAGGTGCAGTTCAACTTCTTTTATTTAAACAAAAATATAAAAACTCAAATCAAAAAACGTGGCATGAACAAACCAGGAGCTAACATATCATAGCCAAACTAGGAAATCGCTACAACACAGAATCCTTATGACCCAGACTGCTAGAATCCCTAGCATTACTCAAAATGTATAATTAATACCCAGCGATGTCCTCCGTAACCAGTGCGCTTAAATCCTAGTGCTCATTAACCCAAAAACACGAACACCCGTGACAAACCAGGAAACAAAACCAAAACAAGGGTCACGTGGTTAGTCCGATGGCAGACACCCCGTGCCACAGCGCCCTCTGCTGGCTGCACTGTGACACAGCTGAGGGGAAAACTCCAAACTTCACTGTCACAATACATTCAAAACCAATTAAATTACTATCAACTCTTAGTTCTTAGGAGGGAGATTTTTTTTTTAATTAAAAAATAAAAGCTCAATCTGAATCAATTTGTTTCGATGTCTTTCTTTCAGGAAATATGAGCATAGACCTTACAGAAGAACATGGTGCTGTTTGGCATGGTAAATTACTGCTTACTCAATGTGTAGTTGTTATTAAAATGTTTTATTAAAAAAATGTAAGTACAAAGACTATTTTGTATTGTACACACCCACTTGTGTCTCACATGTAAGACACGGGTATCACGTGGGAATTTACTGTTTTGAGGAGGAAAATAAACATCTCAATGTACACTCATCTCTCCTTTATGTATGTTGTGTACTGTATAGAAAGTGTGATCAAGTACTATTTGTGTTTGGAGGTGGGAGTGCTTGTGTAGCCCCTGTTTTGTTGCCTCTGTGTATTACTGGTGTTATTGTCTTGTCCACTCTCTCATATTTATTTGTTAAATAAATTCATGATTCATGTGAATGATGGTAACACTCCTGAAATATTCATCCAGATATGAAAACACATCTATACGTGGTCTTATCTTCCTCTCACAGCCACAGTGACTGTCCCACTGCTGCCCTGGTTCTGCTGAGTGTAATTATCATCATCCACACCATTTCCTACATTACTGTACACACTGTTTCCTATATTACTGTACACACTGTTTCCTACATTACTGTACACGTTGTTTTCTCTCTGGTGCGTCTAGTACTACTGTGAAGAATCGTTTCTCTCATGTGGATTAATCATATCTGTAAAATCAAAACAGAAAAATAGTTTCAGCACTGTACCCAGTGTCATTTCTCTTAGCCAGAAGCTATAGTTTATCTGTATATTATTATTAAAATCATATATATCAATAGTTTAACTACATAAAAACAAGAAATAAGGCATAAAAGTAGAATAAACATGAAGGATGAGATTAGAAGTGCAGTGGTATTTCTGTGTAGAACAGAATCAGATCAGGTCAAAGTGCACTTCTATTAAATCAGATCCTCAGAAAGCTATTAGCATGCAGTGACGAGTTACTGTTGGGTTTTAATTCTGATCCTAAATACTGAAGGTATATTCTGTGTGCTTCTGTCAGTACGATTACCAACATGCTGCTGATTTGACCATTTACATTACTCTTACACAACACTCTTCCACTTACATTATATTCTACAGAAACTACACATTCTGTACTGTGTGTTAAGTTTACTTACTGTATCTGTCCTCCTGAACGCTTCAGTAACTCCTCGAGTTGTGTGACTGAATTTCCCAGTTCATTACCGCTCAGATCCAGATATTTCAGATGTGAGGAGTTTAAGTTCAGAGCTGCAGTCAGAGCAGCACAGCCTCTATCTGTTATTCTGCACTTTATTAACCTGCAGAGAGAAAAGTCTTTAGTTTCTTTACCTCACAGGATTAAATATTGATGATGTAGGCATGTATGTAACAATGAGATGCAGAAATATAATAGTAAAGTACTTGTCTACATTGTTATTGTGTATTATAAAGATCTGTGTACGGTCTGTGAAAGACAACTCTAAAGTGTAATCCTGCATCATTATAAAGCTTCATTCAGTGTGTTTCATCACTGAGTTACTCACCGCAGTGTCTCCACTTTACACTCGTGTTTCTTCAGTAGATCACAGAGCTTCTCCACTCCTGAGTCTCCTAGTTCACACCAACTCAGATCCAGCTCTCTGATGTGTGATGGATTTGTACAGAGAGCTGAAACCAAATCAGTGCAGGATTTCTCATTTACACTCCTCCATAATCTGCAGAAAAGGAAACTGTTTATTCCAACATTAGAGAAGGAAAGGATATAGAAATGACTGAAGTAAGAACACTAACACATTTCTAAATCTCTGGTTTCTGTTCTTCTATCTTATATTCTTTCTTCTGGTTTTTACCAGACTCATAGGGCTGGGTGATAACTCAAATAATAATTATAACCATTAGGGGTTTAACAATATACAACATTTAAATACGATACGATTTCAATACAGAAAAAAGCACTGCCTGAATATGTGCCTTAGGCTTCCATTTTTAATTGATGAAAATATTTCATCATTTCGAAATTCAAAATGTCTGATAAAATAAAACAATTGTTGGACACAATGTCCGGTAAAAATATTA
This sequence comes from Ameiurus melas, assembly GCA_012411365.1. NCBI lineage: Eukaryota > Metazoa > Chordata > Actinopteri > Siluriformes > Ictaluridae > Ameiurus > Ameiurus melas. Next base: position 2,044,686 of record CM022777.1, read on the forward strand.
ACACGAAACAGACGTTAGATAAAGTACACTCACAACTGCAGACCTACATAAGATCTCTGTCTGCACAAAATATCTTTTTTAAAGTTTCTCTCCATTTTTTGTTTTTTTAGCGGACTAATTTCACACACACACAGACACACACACACACGCCAAGCTGCGTTGTTGCTATGTTGTAGGCGAGAAGATGGAGATTAAAGTAATAGAAGGTTGGAATCTGTAATTTACACACAGCTCAGAAACCAAAATAAAACCATTTTTGACACAGATTTGATGAGAACAAGGAGAAACTTTGCTGCAGATCGTCACTCGTAAATGTGGTAATGTGGTCAGAAGTACACGCTGCTTGACCTTGTGTAATAACATCAAAAGTCCATGTTACATTTTGCCCTGCGTTACGTCGTTCCCCGCTCTCCCCTACAATAATTACACCTTAATGCTGGTGTTTACGTGAACAGTTCAGAGTCTTAGAAACATAAGAACAATACAATAGAAACGTGTGTGTGTGTCTCTGAGTGTGTGTGTGTGTGTGGGTGTGTGTGTGTGATATTAACTCCAGTGTATTTTACACGTATTTGACAGAAGTTTCCAGCTTCTATGTGCAGATGAATGTAGGATCTAGTGCGCTAGTGTATTTTCTTCTGGAAAAACATCATACTCAGGAGAAATGTTTTTTTATATCCCAGTACCGTCTCCTGATTCGAGATAAAGAGAAAGTTACTCACTCAGAGGAGGAAGTGTAGGTCTGATTAAGTTTAAATGTTTACAGTATTTTTGGTTAGTTGATGTGATTTTATTTGTAAGATGTAAGTATGAAGGCTATAAGGCTGAAGTAAATATAAATAAAATGTAAAAATAATTTGGGTAATATTAGACTAATTTAAATTTACGAGATGTTTTCCTTCCCAAAAAGAGTGATTAGTGTCTGTCAGGGATTAGTGCTGATTACGTGTCAGTCACTGCAGATCAGACATTATCACTTTAGTAGTGCAGAGACAATGTATGTCACTGTTACGAGATTTGTTGTCTTGTGGTATGTTTTCTGGTTTAAACTCCGATATAAAGCACTGAGAATGAAAAGAAACTCAGATCAGGAGTCGGGAAAAGCAGATGTAGTGTCTTTCTATATTTTAATCATTATTACTGATAATAAATCTAATCTAGAGAGCAAGTTAGACATGTTAATTAGACATTACTAGCTAGGACTGGTAAGAGCTTTGTTCTGGTTAGTGCTTTTTATTATAAATCTGTTTCATCACATCACTGAGTTACTCACATCAGTGTCTCCAGTTTACACTCGTGTTTCTTCAGTAGATCACAGAGCTTCTCCACTCCTGAGTCTCCTAGTTCACACTCACTCAGATCCAGCTCTCTGATGTGTGATGGATTTGTACAGAGAGCTGAAACCAAATCAGTGCAGGATTTCTCATTTACACTCCTCCATAATCTGCAGAAAAGGAAACAGTGTTTATTCCAACATTAGAGAAAGAAAGGATATAGAAATGACTGAAGTAAGAACACTAACACATTTCTAAATCTCTGGTTTCTGTTCTTCTATCTTATATTCTTTCTTCTGGTTTTTACCAGACTCATAGGGCTGGGTGATAACTCAAATAATAATTATAACCATTAGGGGTTTAACAATATACAACATTTAAATACGATACGATTTCAATACAGAAAAAAGCACTGCCTGAATATGTGCCTTAGGCTTCCATTTTTAATTGATAAATATTTGAGATTATAAAAGTAGGGGAGAGCGGGACACAACCTAGCACATTCTGGTTTTCACTAAATAAATGAACAAATATTTAAATTAGAACAATATTTTTATAAGAAACATATACATCTCTGCTACAAAAGAACACTAGAGCTTTGTTTTTAGCTCCTACTGTTCATGTATAATTCCACTGAAAGTGACTGGATGTACAGTGTTATAATTTACCCCATGGGTGGGGTTCATTGGAACAGACAGAGTGAGAAGGAACACTTGCTAGAAAAGTCTGATAAATTACTTCCAACAAAGTTAATTCTATACAATTCTAGTTTATATAAAACAAATAGATTTTCTAACCCAACTGATGAAATCAATTTAGCAGTTTGTATAGAAAATATATCAAAAATATGTATAAGAAAATAGCTAGGACGTGTAATCAATATGTATAACTCACTTCTGGATATGTTAATGAAGTGTATTCAATGTAACCTACATTTAGAAGTACTACTTTAAGCATAATCAAATAATCTGTATGGGTTAAAAAGCATAATCTATAATATGTATAATCAATAGTTGGAAGCATAATCCAAATCTATAGAACAATGGTTAATCAAGTCATATTCTGAGTGGATTTGAGTTGGATGAATGCCATGTCTTACTGTACAACTAAAGTTCTTCTGTACCAGGTGGCACTTTTCTACACAGCTATAAATTGGCATTAGACATTCACTTTTGTGGGAGAAAACTTTGAATCCAGGTGCCTATGGAAGCAGGAAGAGGGCCTCAGGAAGGGAGTGTGGTTCAAGGACAGGACAGAGAAGCCTGAGTGAAACCATCTTCTTGTAGAAAGGAAGAAACCTTGTCCTCATAAAACCTTTTCAAGAAAATCAACTCACTGCGCATGCTCCACAAATTTAAGATAACGTATAGACATGAATAATTAATTAAGGCAATAGAGATTGGTCTGTTCCCGGAAAGAAAAGGGGAATGCCCCATCTAGGGATAATTTTACTGTTTCCAAAACGTATATAAAGACATGTTTGTGTATGTATAATTGTGACTCTCTGCAGACAGCCACACTTTGTTGGTTTTCAATAAAGTTTATTACTTTTGACATCTACTAAACTCTCTGTCTTAGAAGTTTTTTGACTTAGGCTAGAAAGGTTGATTTTATCCACAACATTTGGTTAGAAAATGTGTGTGTGTATATATCAGAATTTCCATTAGCCGGAAAGTACAGGTTTTAGAGTGTTAAAAATTCAAAATGTCGGATAAAATAAAACAATTGTTGGACACAATGTCCGGTAAAAATATTAACACGAAACAGATGTTAGATAAAGTACACTCGCAACTGCAGACCTACATAAGATCTCTGTCTTCTGCACTAAATATCTTTTTTAGAGTTTCTCTCCATGTTCTGCTTTTTAGCACAACCATTTATCATACACACACACACACACACACACACACACACTTACAGCCAAGCTGCATTGTTGCTATGTTGTAGGCGAGAAGATGGAGATGAAAGTAATATAAGGTTGGAGTCTGTAATTTACACACAGCTCAGAAACCAAAATAAAACCCTTTTTGACACAGATTTGATGAGAACAAGGAGAAACTTTGCTGCAGATCGTCACTCGTAAATGTGGTAATGTGGTCAGAAGTACACGCTGCTTGACCTTGTGTAATAACATCAAAAGTCCATGTTACATTTTGCCCTGCGTTACGTCGTTCCCCGCTCCCCCCTACAATAATTACACCTTAATGCTGGTGTTTACGTGATCAGTTCACACTCTTAGAAACGTAAAAACAAAACATTAAATATAATGGAAGAAGGGCGCTCGGTGGCTTAGTGGTTAGCACGTTCGCCTCACACCTCCAGGGTCCGGGGCTCGAGTCCCGCTGGGGCCGTGTGTGTGTGTGTGCAGAGTTTGCATGTTCTCCCTGTGCTGCGGGGGTTTCCTCCGGGTACTCCCCCAGTCCAAACACATGCATGGTAGGCTGATTGGCGTGTCTAAAGTGTCTAAAGTGTATGAAGTGTATGAATGGGTGTGTGAGTGTGAATTATATAAAAAATAATTAGGGTAATATTCAAGAGAGAGAGAGAGAAAAACACTGACATGGCCGATCCAGATTGAAATAAAGTCATGGAGGAGCTCCTGTAAAAGAGGAAATTACCCCAGGACCTCATGTACATCTAATCTCATCCAAATAGGGCTATACTTACATCCTACCCTACTCCAAGGCCCCGCCCACATATGCAGTATATAGATGTTTTAGAAAATTTATTTTTCTAATCTAGAGATCAAGTTAGACACGTTAGTTAGACATTACTAGCTAGGACTTGTAAGAGATTTGTTCTGGTTAGTGCTTTTTATTATAAATCTGTTTCATCACATCACTGAGTTACTCACATCAGTGTCTCCAGTTTACACTCGTGTTTCTTCAGTAGATCACAGAGCTTCTCCACTCCTGAGTCTCCTAGTTTACACTCACTCAGATCCAGCTCTCTGATGTGTGATGGATTTGTACAGAGAGCTGAAACCAAATCAGTGCAGGATTTCCCGTTTACACTCCTCCATAATCTGCAGAAAAGGAAACAGTGTTTATTCCAACATTAGAGAAAGAAAGGATATAGAAATGACTGAAGTAAGAACACTAACACATTTCTAAATCTCTGGTTTCTGTTCTTCTATCTTATATTCTTTCTTCTGGTTTTTACCAGACTCATAGGGCTGGGTGATAACGCAAATAATAATTATAACCATTAGGAGTTTAACAATATACAACATTTAAATACGATACGATTTCAATACAGAAAAAAGCACTGCCTGAATATGTGCCTTAGGCTTCCATTTTTAATTGATGAAAATATTTGAGATTATAAAAGGACAATAATTAAAATTTAATGACTGTGTTTATGTTCTAACTCTTAGAGGCAGGCATAAAACAAAACATTAAATATAACGTAAGAAAATGAAACATATGTGTCATGGTATGTCCAGCAGAGGGCACTGTGGCTCGATCCTGGACGAGTCACGTGACATTGTTTGGTTCGCTCGCTTCCGGTCTAGCGTAAGCGTTAGCGCGGATTGGTCACAGGTGTGTGAACTTTCTGTTAATGACGCTGGTTATTTAAACGCCTGAGTTACGGAGCACGTTGCTCGTTAGTGTTTGTAGGAATGTTAGTTATTGCGGTTGTATTAGTTGTAGCCATTTCATGGTTTGTCTATGCCACGTTTGGTATTTATGTTTAATAAGGAGTTTGATCTGCGCCTGCATCCGCCTCAGTCTACGATCCGTGACAATATGAGGCGTGGGGCTTTTCTTATTCTTATTCAGAGGAGGAAGTGTAGGAATGATTAAGTTTAAATGTTTATTACACCTCACATGATATAAGTGGTATTTTATGATGAATATTTGACTTTGAAATTATGTTAAAAATCTCCACCTGCAGATGTATTTATAGCCTTCACCAATCACTGGATTCATCAGTTACAGTATGTTTGGTTAGTAAGAATGAAGACAAAAAATCAATTGGCAGTTTGTTTAGAAAATGTGTGTGTGTGTGTGTGTGTGTATCAGAATTTCCATTAACCGGAAAGTACTGGTTTTTGAGTTAAAAATTCAAAATGATTTTTTTTAAAGATTCCTCAGGCCTGATATCTATGTTGTTAACACTGCTCTGTAGCAACATCACTAATTTCACTTGCATACTGGCTTACTCGTGTCCTTCACCTTTCTGTGTTCATTTGTATCAAATCTGAAATATTTCCAAATAGCTCTCCTGCTGTTTTCTGTATCCACCAAAACCGGTGGCGGAGGCTCTGCACTTCCATCTTTCTAACACCTGAACAACATGCTGTTCAACGGGAGAGAATGAGACGAGTGACTAGAACACAGCAGTGTGAGTGACAGGGGGCGGGGCTACAGTATGTGCGCACTGCCGTGTGTTAACTCGCTGTCGGAGAGGTGAGAGGGCAGCAGGTATCGGTGTATCGATATTGAGGAACATGAGAATTGAAACCGTTTCAAATATTCAGAATCAATATGTATTGAAAAACCTATTTCTGACAACACTAGTGCAGAGACAATGTATGTCACTGTTAGAAGATTTGTTGTCTTGTGGTTTGTTTTCTGGTTTAAACTCCGATATAAAGCACTGAGAATGAAAATAAACTCAGATCAGGAGTCGGGAAAAGCAGATGTAGTGTCTGGGCCGTTAGTATTTATTGGTAGTCGCCTGGCAGAAAAGGTTTAACAACCAGAGAAAGATAAAACCTCACTTTTACATTTAACTGATGCTTTTATCCAAAGGGACGTACAACTGAGACAGGATACAGCTGAGGGGTTCCTCAAGGACACAATAATAGCAGCTTGTTGGTGCTGAGATTTGAACTCACAACCTTCCAATCAATAACCCAATGCTTTAACCACTGAGCTTCCACTGCACTACTTCATGTTAGAGTTTGTAAAGCTTTTAATTCGGTGTCTGTTTAAATGAAATACCCTTCCCAGTAGTGCAAAGCACCTCAATGCTTATAACTACTGTGTACCTCTCTCTACTTGTTCCTAATCCCACATCCTCCTCATCACCAGAGTTCAAATACATCTTTATTTAATCTTTATTACTGATAATAAATCTAATCTAGTGAGCAAATTAGACACGTTAGTTAGACGTTAGACATCAAGTGGCAGCACGTCTGTTTGTCGCTCTGAGAGAGCTTGAGCACGACCAGTTCACCACATGTGAGCGGTGTTTTTAATGCCGTAGCTGTGTGCATATTTGGATTTACTTTTTTTTTTTACTTATTTTGTTTGCTTTGTCTTGCCTTTTCTGGGTGGGATGCGGCTTGGAAAAAGTATTGTTTGTCCGCGGTTGTTCTCGGTTTTGTTTTCTGCGTCATGGCGCCGGGTTGGCAGGGGGGCACCGAAGGGGAGTGGAGTTGGTGGTGAAGTCGCTCTACTCGAAGGAGAGCATCCTGAGTTTCTGGTGGATTTTAGTTGAAACTCTTGGGTTGGAATGGAGTTGAAGTTGCGGGTGAATTTTGCTGTGCTGTACTTGATGGCGCTGTGCACCTTGATTGGAATCTCCCCTCGTTGCGATGGAAACGGGTTGCTCTCATTTCCGGATTGTTTACTTTGGGGGAGGAGTGAAACAAACCATCAGCGGGCTGTGGTCATTCAATTCCAGCCTTTGCTCTTCGCCTCTGGTACAACAGATGTGCAACGTTTAAGCTGTCTTATGGCTCTGCAAAACCATCTGGGGTTTCAAGGAGCAGCTCTCTTTAAACTTGGCAATTATTCACAACCACCTTCACTGCGAACTGCCTAAACAGAGACTTTTGCTTTTATTGCTGCTATTAATTTCTGGGAATGTTCATCTAAACCCAGGCCCAGAGCAAAATATGTTATGACACTCCTGAAAGCTTTAAATGCAGAAGGGGCCTGGGATTTTGTCATTTGAATGTTCGTAGTTTGGTTGGTAAAATAGATATGGTTCGTATCTGGGCACTTTCAACTAATGCTGATGTTTTTGTTTTAAGTGAAACTTGGTTAAACAAATCTATTCTTGATAAGGATGTGACTACAGATGGGTACAACTTATTCAGAACAGACCGACCTAAAAAGGGTGGAGGTGTTGCAATATATGTGAGAGTCATTTATTGTAAATGTAGTTGTCTCAAAGTCAATAAGTAGATAATTTGAATTATTGGCTCTTGACTTGGACGTCTCTAAGAATTTTCATATCATGGTTGTTGGTTGTTATAGACCCCCTTCAGCTGACAGTAATACTCTTTCTTCTTTGAGGGAGTTAATAACAAGTTTAAGTTATAATGAAATTGTCTTTTTAGGAGATCTCAACTGGAATTGGCTTTTGCCAATGCCTGATCAATTTAAATAATTTTGTGATCCTTTTAATTTATTTCAGATTGTGAATAGCCCCACCAGACCTAACTTAAAACATCCAGACAAATCATCCCTAATTGATCTAATTCTTACAAATGTCCCTCACAAATATTCCTGTGCTTCTGTTTTCGCAAATGATCTAAGTGATCACTGTCTTATAGCATCTGTAAGGAACACAAAAATTCCTAAAACAAGAATGCACATAATTTATAAGAGGGCAATGAAGCAGTTCTCAGAGCAAGGCTTTTTACATGATTTATATGATTTTGATTGGGGAAAAATTAGCCTTATTGATGTTGAAAATGCTTGGACATTTTTTTAATGATGATTTTATAGGCCTGGTAAACAAGCATGCCCCACTTAAGACAGAGTGAAAGGGCGAAAAAATGTTTGGTTTAGTAATGAATTGTCTGACCTCCTTCTTGAGCGAAATTGAGCCTGGGCTCAAGCTAGAAGGTCAAAACTAGAGTCTGACTGGTTGAAATTTCGATGTTTGTGGAATTTATGTACTGTAAAAATCCGTAATGCCAAATCAGTCTATTTCCTTTCTGAAACATCCAAAAATCTAAATAACCCTCTTAGGTTCTGGAAAACAATCAAATCATTAACCAATGATCTAGATCTAGATCCAAAAAAAATCATCAGGTCCAGATAATTTGGAACCATATTTTCTAAAAATAGCTGCAGAGTTGATAGCCAATCTAGTTGCATATTTAATAAATTTTCCGTTAGCTAGGACTCAAATACCAACCATTTGGAAATCTGCCAATGTTATCCCCCTTTACAAAGGTGTTGACTCCGTAAACATTAATAACTATAGGCCTATCTCTAAGTTGTCAGTATTAGCTAAAATAATGGAATCATTCATTAGCATGCAGTTGAAAAATTATTTAATTAAAAACAATATTTTGAATGAATTCCAATCTGGTTTCAGGAAACAACATAGTACAATAACAGCTGTTTCAAAAGTTGTTAATGACTTGGTTAAGATCTTGGACAATAAACCGTATGGTGCAGCACTGTTTATTGATTTGTCAAAAGCTCTTGTCACAGTGGACCATAAAATACTTCTTCAAATACTCACCTCTATTGGACTATCAGAACAAGCAGTGGGATGGTTCAACTGTTATTTATCAGGAAGAACACAATGTGTGAAAGTAAATGGCCATACATCTATCTCCCTAAACATTTCAAAAGGGGTGCCTCAAGGCTCAATTCTTGGGCCTCTTCTTTTTATCATTTATACAAACAACCTCTGCAATAATATAAAAAAAAAAATACAAATTAGCATTACTATGCTGATGACATTTTTCTCTATTGTTCTGGGTCCACGTTAGGTCAAGCAATCATAACTTTACAATCTGCTTTTAACATCTTGCAATATAATCTGGCAACTTTAAAATTAGTATTAAACTCTGGAAAAACTAAGGTCATGACCTTCACTCTGGGAAAATTAACGGAAAACTTTATCCCGACTATTTTACACTTTCTGGTACAGAAATCGAAGAAGTATCGCATTACGAATACTTGGGTATTACTATTGACCAGTCACTGTCTTTCACAGTGCATGTCCAAGATTTGGTTAAAAGGTTGAAATTGAAGTATTTTTTAGAATCAAGTCTTGTTTATCTTTTGAAGCAAAAAAAAACAACAACTGGTAAATGCAACATTTTTGTCTGTCTTGGACTATGGTGATATTTCATACATGTATTCTACCTCCCAGTGTCTTCATGCTTTGGACACAGTGTTTCATGGAGCATTGAGATTTATTACAAACTTAAAACCTCTGACTCATCATTGTTAGCTGTATTCTCGGGTCGGGTGGTTCTCCCTTTCCATTCGGCGTTTGATGCACTGGCATCTTTTTATTTATAGGGCAGTGTTGGGAATTCTTCCTACTTATTTGAACACTTGCATCCTCCCGAGGCTTGTAGGGACAGATCACTTACGTTCAAGAGATTTATTTTTATTGTCTGTCCATAAAGCTCGTACTAACTTTGGAAAAAAGGCTTTTCATTTTGCAGCACCATCTGCATGGAATCGGCTTCAGAAGGAATTACAGTTGAAGGAGTTGGTCTCACTATTTTTTTTTTTTAAGTTTTTTTTTTTTTTTAAGGACCTTGCCAAAAGGCAGTCTGTCAGTCACTGTTATTTAAATCGATTAAGATCCTGGTTTTCTTATGATGACATTGTTGTCCAAATATGATGAGTGAAAGTGTGTCTATGTGCTTATTTGTAACCGTGCTGCTGCCACATGCCAGGACACTCTTGTAAAAGAGAATTTTAATCTCAAGGAGTTTTTATCCTGGTTAAATAAAGGTTTTAATGAAAATTACGAGCTAGGACTGGTAAGAGCTTTGTTCTGGTTAGTGCTTTTTATTATAAAGCTGTTTCATCACATCACTGAGTTACTCACCGCAGTGTCTCCAGTTTACACTCGTGTTTCTTCAGTAGATCACAGAGCTTCTCCACTCCTGAGTCTCCTAGTTCACACTCACTCAAATCCAGCACTCTGATGTGTGATGGATTTGTACAGAGAGCTGAAACCAAATCAGTGCAGGATTTCTCATTTACACTCCTCCGTAATCTGCAGAAAAGGAAACAGTGTTTATTCCAACATTAGAGAAAGAAAGGATATAGAAATGACTGAAGTAAGAACACTAACACATTTCTAAATCTCTGGTTTCTGTTCTTTTATCTTATATTCTTTCTTCTGGTTTTTACCAGACTCATAGGGCTGGGTGATAACTCAAATAATAATTATAACCATTAGGGGTTTAACAATATACAACATTTAAATACGATACGATTTCAATACAGAAAAAAGAACTGCCTGAATATGTGCCTTAGGCTTCTATTTTTAATTGATGAAAATATCTGAGATTATAAAAGGACAATAATTAAAATTTAATGACTGTGTTTATGTTCTAACTCTTAGAGGCAGGCATAAAACAAAACATTAAATATAACCTAAGAAAATGAAACATATGTGTCATGGTATGTCCAGCAGAGGGCACTGTGGCTCGATCCTGGACGAGTCACGTGACATTGTTTGGTTCGCTCGCTTCCGGACTAGTGTAAGCGTTAGCGCGGATTGGTCACAGGTGTGTGAACTTTCTGTTAATGACGCTGGTTATTTAAACGCCTGAGTTACGGAGCACGTTGCTCGTTAGTGTTTGTAGGAATGTTAGTTATTGCGGTTGTATTAGTTGTAGAGATTTCATGGTTTGTCAATGCCACGTTTGCTTTGACTTTGGTATTTATGTTTAATAAAGAGTTTGATCTGCGCCTGCATCCGCCTCCGTCTACGATCCGTGACAATATGAAGCGTGGGGCTTTTGTTATTCTTATTCAGAGGAGGAAGTGTAGGTCTGATTAAGTTTAAATGTTTATTACACCTCACATGATATAAGTGATATTTTATGATTAATATTTGACTTTGAAATTATGTTAAATCTCCACCTGCAGATGTATTTATAGCCTTCACCAATCACTGGATTCATCAGTTACAGTGTGTTTGGTTAGTAAGAATGAAGACAAAAAAAATCAATTGGCAGTTTGTTTAGAAAGTGTGTGTGTGTGTGTGTGTGTGTGTGTGTGTGTGTGTATCAGAATTTCCATTAACTGGAAAGTACCGGTTTTTGAGTGTTAAAAATTCAAAGTGATTTTTTTTAAAGATTCCTCAGGCCTGATGTCTATGTTGTTAACACTGCTCTGTAGCAACATCACTAATATCACTTGCATACTGGCTTGCTCGTGTCCTTCACCTTTCTGTGTTCATTTGTATCAAATCTGAAATATTTCCAAATAGCTCTCCTGCTGTTTTCTGTATCCACCAAAACCGGTGGTGGAGGCTCTGCACTTCCATCTTTCTAACACCAGAACAACACGCTGTTCAACCGGAGAGAATGAGACAAGTGACTAGAACACAGCAGTGTGAGTGACAGGGGGCGGGGCTACAGTATGTGGGCACTGCGGTGTGTTAACTCGCTGTCGGAGAGGTGAGAGCGCAGCAGGTATCGGTGTATCGATATTGAGGAACATGAGAATTGAAAGCGTTTCAAATATTCAGAATCGATATGTATTGAAAAACCTATTTCTGACAACACTAGTGCAGAGACAATGTATGTCACTGTTAGAAGATTTGTTGTCTTGTGGTTTGTTTTCTGGTTTAAACTCCGATATAAAGCACTGAGAATGAAAATAAACTCAGATCAGGAGTCGGGAAAAGCAGATGTAGTGTCTGGGCCGTTAGTATTTATTGGTAGTCGCCTGGCAGAAAAGGTTTAACAACCAGAGAAAGATAAAACCTCACTTTTACATTTAACTGATGCTTTTATCCAAAGGGACGTACAACTGAGACAGGATACAGCTGAGGGGTTCCTCAAGGACCAAATAATAGCAGTTTGTTGGTGCTGAGATTTGAACTCACAACCTTCCAATCAATAAGCCAATGCTTTAACCACTGAGCTTCCACTGCACTACTTCATGTTAGAGTTTGTAAAGCTTTTAATTCGGTGTCTGTTTAAATGAAATACACTTCCCAGTAGTGCAAAGCTCCTCAATGCTTATAACTACTGTATACCTCTCACTACTTGTTCCTAATCCCACATCCTCCTCATCACCAGAGTTCAAATACATCTTTATTTAATCTTTATTACTGATAATAAACCTAATCTAGTGAGCAAATTAGACACGTTAGTTAGACGTTAGACATCAAGTGGCAGCACGTCTGTTTGTCGCTCTGAGAGCTTGAGCACGACCAGTTCACCACATGTGAGCGGTGTTTTTAATGCCGTAGCTGTGTGCATATTTGGATTTACTTTTTTTTTTTACTTATTTTGTTTGCTTTGTCTTGCCTTTTCTGGGTGGGATGCGGCTTGGAAAAAGTATTGTTTGTCCGCGGTTGTTCTCGGTTTTGTTTTCTGCGTCATGGCGCCGGGTTGGCAGGGGGGCACCGAAGGGGAGTGGAGTTGGTGGTGAAGTCGCTCTACTCGAAGGAGAGCATCCTGAGTTTCTGGTGGATTTTAGTTGAAACTCTTGGGTTGGAATGGAGTTGAAGTTGCGGGTGAATTTTGCTGTGCTGTACTTGATGGCGCTGTGCACCTTGATTGGAATCTCCTCCGCTACGTGATGGAAACGGGTTGCTCTCATTCTCGGGATTGTTTACTTTGGGGAGGAGTGAAACAAACCATCAGCGGGCTGTGGTCATTCAATTCCAGCCTTTGCTCTTCGCCTCTGGTACAACAGATGTGCAACGTTTAAGCTGTCTTATGGCTCTGCAAAACCATCTGGGGTTTCAAGGAGCAGCTCTCTTTAAACTTGGCAATTATTCACAACCACCTTCACTGCGAACTGCCTAAACAGAGACTTTTGCTTTTATTGCTGCTATTAATTTCTGGGAATGTTCATCTAAACCCAGGCCCAGAGCAAAATATGTTATGACACTCCTGAAAGCTTTAAATGCAGAAAGGGCCTGGGATTTTGTCATTTGAATGTTCGTAGTTTGGTTGGTAAAATAGATATGGTTCGTATCTGGGCACTTTCAACTAATGCTGATGTTTTTGTTTTAAGTGAAACTTGGTTAAACAAATCTATTCTTGATAAGGATGTGACTATAGATGGGTACAACTTATTCAGAACAGACCGACCTAAAAAGGGTGGAGGTGTTGCAATATATGTGAGAGTCATTTATTGTAAATGCAGTTGTCTCAAAGTCAATAAGTAGATAATTTGAATTATTGGCTCTTGACTTGGACGTCTCTAAGAATTTTCATATCATGGTTGTTGGTTGTTATAGACCCCCTTCAGCTGACAGTAATACTCTTTCTTCTTTGAGGGAGTTAATAACAAGTTTAAGTTATAATGAAATTGTCTTTTTAGGAGATCTCAACTGGAATTGGCTTTTGCCAATGCCTGATCAATTTAAATAATTTTGTGATCCTTTTAATTTATTTCAGATTGTGAATAGCCCCACCAGACCTAACTTAAAACATCCAGACAAATCATCCCTAATTGATCTAATTCTTACAAATGTCCCTCACAAATATTCCTGTGCTTCTGTTTTCGCAAATGATCTAAGCGATCACTGTCTTATAGCATCTGTAAGGAACACAAAAATTCCTAAAACAAGAATGCACATAATTTATAAGAGGGCAATGAAGCAGTTCTCAGAGCAAGGCTTTTTACATGATTTATATGATTTTGATTGGGAAAAAAGAAAACTGCCTGATGATGTTGAAAATGCTTGGACATTTTTTAATGATGATTTTATAGGCCTGGTAAACAAGCATGGCCCACTTAAGACAGAGTGAAAGGGCGAAAAAATGTTTGGTTTAGTAATGAATTGTCTGACCTCCTTCTTGAGCGAAATTGAGCCTGGGCTCAAGCTAGAAGGTCAAAACTAGAGTCTGACTGGTTGAAATTTTGATGTTTGTGGAATTTATGTACTGTAAAAATCCGTAATGCCAAATCAGTCTATTTCCTTTCTGAAACATCCAAAAATCTAAATAACCCTCTTAGGTTCTGGAAAACAATCAAATCATTAACCAATGATCTAGATCTAGATCCAAAAAAATCATCAGGTCCAGATAATTTGGAACCATATTTTCTAAAAATAGCTGCAGAGTTGATAGCCAATCTAGTTGCATATTTAATAAATTTTCAGTTAGCTAGGACTCAAATACCAACCACTTGGAAATCTGCCAATGTTATCCCCCTTTACAAAGGTGGTGACTCCGTAAACATTAATAACTATAGGCCTATCTCTAAATTGTCAGTATTAGCTAAAATAATGGAATCATTCATTAGCATGCAGTTGAAAAATTATTTAATTAAAAACAATATTTTGAATGAATTCCAATCTGGTTTCAGGAAACAACATGGTACAATAACAGCTGTTTCAAAAGTTGTTAATGACTTGGTTAAGATCTTGGACAATAAACCGTATGGTGCAGCACTGTTTATTGATTTGTCAAAAGCTTTTGTCACAGTGGACCATAAAATACTTCTTCAAATACTCACCTCTATTGGACTATCAGAACAAGCAGCGGGATGGTTCAACTGTTATTTATCAGGAAGAACACAATGTGTGAAAGTAAATGGCCATACATCTATCTCCCTAAACATTTCAAAAGGGGTGCCTCAAGGCTCAATTCTTGGGCCTCTTCTTTTTATCATTTATACAAACAACCTCTGCAATAATATTAAAAAAAAATACAAATTAGCATTACTATGCTGATGACATTGTTCTCTATTGTTCTGGGTCCACGTTAGGTCAAGCAATCATAACTTTACAATCTGCTTTTAACATGTTGCAATATAATCTGGCAACTTTAAAATTAGTATTAAACTCTGGAAAAAACTAAGGTCATGACCTTCACTCTGGGAAAATTAACGGAAAACTTTATCCCGACTATTTGTACACTTTCAGGTACAGAAATCGAAGAAGTATCGCATTACGAATACTTGGGTATTACTATTGACCAGTCACTGTCTTTCACAGTGCATGTCCAAGATTTGGTTAAAAGGTTGAAATTGAAGTATTTTTAGAATCAAGTCTTGTTTATCTTTTGAAGCAAAAAAAAACAACAACTGGTAAATGCAACATTTTTGTCTGTCTTGGACTATGGTGATATTTCATACATGTATTCTACCTCCCAGTGTCTTCATGCTTTGGACACAGTGTTTCATGGAGCATTGAGATTTATTACAAACTTAAAACCTCTCACTCATCATTGTTAGCTGTATTCTCGGGTCGGGTGGTTCTCCCTTTCCATTCGGCGTTTGATGCACTGGCATCTTTTTATTTATAGGGCAGTGTTGGGAATTCTTCCTACTTATTTGAACACTTGCATCCTCCCGAGGCTTGTAGGGACAGATCACTTACGTTCAAGAGATTTATTTTTATTGTCTGTCCATAAAGCTCGTACTAACTTTGGAAAAAAGGCTTTTCATTTTGCAGCACCATCTGCATGGAATCGGCTTCAGAAGGAATTACAGTTGAAGGAGTTGGTCTCACTATTTTTTTTTTTTAAGTTTTTTTTTTTTTAAGGACCTTGCCAAAAGGCAGTATGTCAGTCACTGTTTTTTAAATTGATTAAGATCCTGGTTTTCTTATGATGACATTGTTGTCCAAATATGATGAGTGAAAGTGTGTCTATGTGCTTATTTGTAACCGTGCTGCTGCCACATGCCAGGACACTCTTGTAAAAGAGAATTTTAATCTCAAGGAGTTTTTATCCTGGTTAAATAAAGGTTTTAATGAAAATTACGAGCTAGGACTGGTAAGAGCTTTGTTCTGGTTAGTGCTTTTTATTATAAAGCTGTTTCATCACATCACTGAGTTACTCACCGCAGTGTCTCCAGTTTACACTCTTGTTTCTTCAGTAGATCACAGAGCTTCTCCACTCCTGAGTCTCCTAGTTCACACTCACTCAGATCCAGCTCTCTGATGTGTGATGGATTTGTACAGAGAGCTGAAACCAAATCAGTCGAGGACTTCACATTTACACTGTACCATAATCTGCAGAAAAGGAAACAGTGTTTATTCCAACATTAGAGAAAGAAAGGATATAGAAATGACTGAAGTAAGAACACTAACACATTTCTAAATCTCTGGTTTCTGTTCTTTTATCTTATATTCTTTCTTCTGGTTTTTACCAGACTCATAGGGCTGGGTGATAACTCAAATAATAATTATAAACATTAGGGGTTTAACAATATACAACATTTAAATACGATACGATTTCAATACAGAAAAAAGCACTGCCTGAATATGTGCCTTAGGCTTCCATTTTTAATTGATGAACATATTTGAGATTATAAAAGTGGGGGAGAGCGGGACACAACCTAGCACATTCTGGTTTTCACTAAATAAATGAACAAATATTTAAATTAGAACAATGTTTTTATAAGCAACATATACATCTCTGCTACAAAAGAACACTAGAGCTTTGTTTCTAGCTCCTACTGTTCATGGACAATTCCACTGAAAGTGACGGGATGTACAGTGTTATAACTTACCCCATGGGTGGGGTTCATTGGAACAGACAGAGAGTGAGAAGGAACACTTGCTAGAAAAGTCTGATAAATTACTTCCAACAAAGTTAATTCTACACAATTCCAGTTTATATAAAACAAATAGATTTTCTAACCCAACTGATGAAATCAATATAGCAGTTTGGTAAGGAAATGTGTGTGTGTGTGTGTGTATATATCAGAATTTCCATTAGCCGGAAAGTACAGGTTTTAGAGTGTTAAAAATTCAAAATGTCGGATAAAATAAAACAATTGTTGGACACAATGTCCGGTAAAAATATTAACATGAAACAGATGTTAGATAAAGTACACTCGCAACTGCACACCTACATAAGATCTCTGTCTTCTGCACTAAATATCTTTTTTAGAGTTTCTCTCCATCTTCTGCTTTTTAGCACAACCATTTATCATATACACACACTTACAGCCAAGCTGCATTGTTGCTATGTTGTAGGCGAGAAGATGAAACAGTAGTAGGCCTCTAGAATTGACAGTCAAATGGTGTTTCTGAATCTTCTTTTTTACTCCTCCCTCTCTAACCGTGACCACATCCCTCATCCCTGGTGCTTGCCTTGAAATGGCTTCTCTTTCATAGAATTCCTGAACATGATCAACAGTGTGGCAGTCACATGCTTTGTTTTTTTTCTCTCTGTAAGATGGCACAGTGACATGCCAATTTTTTAAATAAGTGTATTCATTTTTTTTTTTTTGCGAGGGCTGCTTGGTAAAGCTCAGAGTGCTCATTTTACTGCCTTGCCTAGAGACTGTCTTGATTTAAATGGTGATTTCTTTGCTGAATCCTGGAGTAAAACTGTGTTAAGTTTACTTACTGTATCTGTCCTCCTGAACGCTTCAGTAACTCCTCGAGTTGTGTGGCTGAATTTCCCAGTTCATTATAGCTCAGATCCAGATCTTTCAGATGTGAGGAGTTTAACTTCAGAGCTGCAGTCAGAGCAGCACAGCCTCTATCTGTTATTCTGCACATTATTAACCTGCAGAGAGAAAAGTTTTTAGTTTCTTTACCTCACAGGATTAAATAATGATGATGTAGGCATGTATGTAACAATGAGATGCAGAAATATAATAGTAAAGTACTTGTCTACATTGTTATTGTGTATTATAAAGATCTGTGTACGGTCTGTGAAAGACAACTCTAAAGTGTAATCCTGCATCATTATAAAGCTTCATTCAGTGTATTTCATCACTGAGTTACTCACCGCAGTGTCTTCAGTTTACACTCGTGTTTCTTCAGTAGATCACAGAGCTTCTCCACTCCTGAGTCTCCTAGTTTACACCGACTCAGATCCAGCTCTCTGATGTGTGATGGATTTGTACAGAGAGCTGAAACCAAATCAGTGCAGGATTTCTCATTTACACTCTTCCATAATCTGCAGAAAAGGAAACAGTGTTTATTCCAAAAAAAATTTTACGTGCTACGTTGTAGGTGAGAAGATGGAGATTAAAGTAATATAAGGTTGGAGTCTGTAATTTACACACAGCTCAGAAACCAAAATAAAACCCTTTTTGACACAGATTTGATGAGAACAAGGAGAAACTTTGCTGCAGATCGTCACTCGTAAATGTGGTAATGTGGTCAGAAGTACACGCTGCTTGACCTTGTGTAATAACATCAAAAGTCCATGTTACATTTTGCCCTGCGTTACGTCGTTCCCCGCTCTCCCCTACAATAATTACACCTTAATGCTGGTGTTTACGTGATCAGTTCAGAGTCTTAGAAATGTAAGAACAATACGATAGAAACGTGTGTGTGTCTCTGAGTGTGTGTGTGTGTCTCTGAGTGTGTGTGTGTCTCTCTGAGTGTGTGTGTGTGTGTCTCTGTGTGTGTGTGGGTGTGTGTGTGTGTGCGCGATATTAACTCCAGTGTATTTTACACGTATTTGACAGAATTTTCCAGCTTCTATGTGCAGATGAATGTAGGATCTAGTGCTCTAGTGTATTTTCTTCTGGAAAAACATCATACTCAGGAGAAATGTTTTTTTATATCCCAGTACCGTCTCCTGATTCGAGATAAAGAGAAAGTTACTCACTCAGAGGAGGAAGTGTAGGTCTGATTAAGTTTAAATGTTTACAGTATTTTTGGTTAGTTGATGTGATTTTATTTGTAAGATGTAAGTATGAAGGTTATAAGGCTGAAGTAAATATAAATAAAATGTAAAAATAATTTGGGTAATATTAGACTAATTTAAATTGACGAGATGTTTTCCTTCCCAAAAAGAGTGATGAGTGTCTGTCAGGGATTAGTGCTGATTACGTGTCAGTCACTGCAGATCAGACATTATCACTTTAGTAGTGTAGAGACAATGTATGTCACTGTTAGAAGATTTGTTGTCTTGTGGTTTGTTTTCTGGTTTAAACTCCGATATAAAGCACTGAGAATGAAAAGAAACTCAGATCAGGAGTCGGGAAAAGCAGATTTAGTGTCTTTCTATATTTTAATCTTTATTATTGATAATAAATCTAATCTAGAGAGTAAGTTAGACACGTTAGTTAGACATTACTAGCTAGGACTGGTAAGAGCTTTGTTCTGCTTAGTGCTTTTTATTATAAATCTG
>CM022777.1:2068921-2076887 GCA_012411365.1 Ameiurus melas
ATTGGGTGAGTCTGTGTCCACTGTAGCCCTACATGTGGTCTTCTGCTGTTGTAGCCCATCCTCAAGGTTCGACATGTGTTGTGTGTTCTGACATGCTTTTTCTGCTCAGCGCGTTTGTAGAGAGTGGTTATTTGTTATTTGGTTATACTGGTGACCTTCCTGTCAGTTTGAACCAGTCCGGCCTCCTCTGAGACTCTCATCAACACGCCGTTTCCACCCACATAACTGACCCACGGATGTTTTCTGTTTTCTGCACCATTCTGTATAAACCCTAGCCTGGTAGATGTGTGATCTCCCAGCAGTTTCCAGAAATAATCAAACCAACAACCATGCAACAGTCAGAGTCACAGAGATCACATGTTCCCCGTTCTGATCTTTGATGGAACACTAACTGAAGCTCATCATCTGTATCAGTAGGATTTTATGTATTGCTGCTGCCACATGATTGGCTGACAGGAAAATTACATGAATGATTAAGTATATAGGTGTTCCTAATAAAGTGGCCAGTGAGTGTATATAAAATAAGGTATGTTTTATATTATTAGTACCTTACTGTAGTCTGTATGAGTTCCACCTGAGTTATGGACATGTTTTATTAATTATTTCAAGGCCAGTCCGTGTAGAACATTAGTCTCTACTATTTTACAGCTCTATAGCCGTGTACATGTCCGGTATTTTTTGCCACAGGATTTTCTTAAAAATCTTGTACAGTAACACTACTTGTATTGTTCTCTGCTTGATATATCGCTTTGCTTGTATTCCTCATTTGTAACGTCTCTGTAAAAGCGCGCAAATGAATAAATGTAAATAAATGTATTTGTAACATGAGGCAGAATTAAAGGAATATATTATAGAGAGTCTGCAGCTGGGTTATACAATCAGATCAGCAGTGCAGTCACATCTGCATAATAAAATATTACATTTCATACTGATATTTTAGCAGAACTAGCAGTCTCATAACACTTGTGTACTATTGAGAAGAAGACAATAACAGCAGCACATAAGCCCTATTCAGATTGGATTAGTTGATCAGGGGAACGCCTGTAATACAGTTTTACACTGACTACAGGAGGAGTGAGATTCTAGCAGGTTTTATTTCTACAGACCCAGACATGGTCATAAGATCACGCTCTGTTCACAACATGGTGTCCAAGCAGTCAGAGAGGTGCTGAAGTGGAGAAGACACGCTGGCTCTTATGTAAGTTTGGGATGAACCAAAAGTTCAGCAGCAATTTGAAAATACATAAAACAATAATCACAAAGTATATGAGAAGCATTTTCCATTCAGTGACTCCGGCAGTGTTTAATATCTCAGGGAGGAGCCCTGATACACTAAATACAGCAAGTAGCAGCAGTCCAACAGCTTTTATTTCCAACACGAGGTGACATCTGCATAGAAGATCACAGACGGGTATCTGGACTAAAATGATCAGATGAGCGGAGTTTGGTGAGAAACAGTACAGGAGGTAATTCAGTCTGGAGTTTTCAGAGAGAGAACGGAGGAAAACACTGACATGGCCGATCCGACGGAAGTAAAATCACAGATGATGATGACACACCCACACACCAGCTAATTACAATAATGCATGGAAAATAGAGATCTATATGTTTATAGTTGTTCACGTAAGTTTCGCAGTCTGTAATGTGGATCCTGCAGCAGAGCCGCAGAGATGCTTCACTTTGACGCTTTCAGATGTGTTGTTTCTCAGATCCAGCTTTGTGTGCAGTAAGGGGTTTCTTCTGAAAATGTCAGTAAGACACTTGTAGGCTTCCTCTGCATCAGCACTTTCAACAACCTGTAGAGAAAAATGATATCAGCAGATTAATAACTGTGTACTGAGAAAGTAAGGAACTGATTGTTGTGTGCTTTAGCTGTCTTCAGTTTCTGTTTCAGTGTGTATCCTTATCCAGCTATATCTGTTCCACAATCAGTGCACACTAATCCTCATTTCTTAATAAAATATTCATGATCAGTCTACTGTTACTGTTTTATAACTGTTCAAGCTACAAAACTCTATCCAGCGCTGTTTCTGGATAATCAGCAAACCCACTTAACATTACACTGTGATATAGTGACATCAAATCATTCAGAATAAATCATTCAGCAGAATTCAATCATTTTCAAATAATAAATGCTAAAGTGATAGAAATATAGCTGTTTATGGTTATCTAGAGCCTTTTTCTCACCCCAGTGTTCCAGTGTACAGTGTGGATCCTGTAGTACATCAGCATGAGCAGCTTCACCCTGATGCTCCAGGGTTTCCCTCCTGAGATCCAGCTCTATCAGGGTGATGATTTCAGGAGCTTCAGCCAGAGCAGCGCATCCTTCCTCTGTTATACTGCAGTCTGAAAGTCTAAGAGGATAAATATCTGTTATTATTTCATCTTCAAAGCTTTGAATATAACATTTTCTATCTGTTCAGATTTAGTTTAAGATGAATTTCTGAATTCACCCTACCAAGAAAATGAATGTCTTTATATGAAGCCTTTAAAGTGATCATCATTTTTATTTGACTGAGAAAGACTGTAAAACAACCAAAGTGCTAATGATGTACCCACCACGCCAAACATTTGTGTTTTTAACTTAGTGTCACCTCACACCTACTTTATTTGTCAATTTCTTCATTTGAGGAAAAGTAGCTCCTCTTTATCTTAAACCAAAGAGAGGCTATAGGGCATTAAAAGCTAATCCAAAAGATGGTACAAGCAAAATACATTAATAATTCTATTAACACACTCTCTCTCTCTCTCTTCATATGATAATTATTCAGTCTGCTCTGATACTGCTCTGTGTGCTCGTGTCGCTCTCCTATTAAACACCAATTATGGTGACTAAGATAAAAACCACAATATTCAGGTACGCTTGATCTCAGTGTACAGTCAGAGTTCAGTACTGTCAGTGTATTAGATGTTTGTGTAGTAATTAGACGCTACCTCACAGTCTCTAGTTTACAGTCTTTCTTCAGTACTGCAGAGAGCAGCTTCACTCCTGAATCCTGAATCCTGTTCTTACTCAGATTCAGCTCCTCCAGGGTGGAGGATTCTGATCTGAGAGCTGTGAGCAGAGCTGAACATCCTTTCTCTGTCAGATTACACTCACTGAGTCTGAAAGCACAATTAATCACACTTAACTGTGGAATTATGGGTAAAAAATATCCCATTAATATTTAATATGTCTGTGTTTGGTGTGTATTTATTTCTCTCTACTACTCATTACTACTGAAAAGATACGAAAACAAAACCATTCATCCCTTTACATGTGTAATTAAAGTTTCTAAATTAATAAAGAAATAAAGTCCTACTGGAGTTTTTCAGGTCTGCAGTGTGGATCCTTCAGTAGATCCTTCAGTAAAGCGAGAGAGTTGCTCTACCCTGAGTCTCCTTCTATTTTCTCCCACTCCAGATCCAGATCCGTCTGCAGTATCGGGTTTATACCCAGAACTTCACTCAGATGATCACAAGCTTTCTCTGTGCATCAGGACTTTTAGCAACCTGTAGAGAGAAAAGAACAGAGAAATTTAACATCTAATTACATTTACACCAATGCAGTGGTACTTTTATTTAGTAAATGTCCAGTCCACAATGGTGGAAATAGTCTAACACTCACTCCTAAACATTAGTACACTTACTTCAGCACTTTTCTTACTTAAAATATCTTACTCAGTTTATAATTGGAATTAATATTGGAATAAAATGAAGTAATTAAAACATTAAAGTCCATGTAAGTGCGGTGGTATGCAGTAGTGCACTTGAGCAGTGGAGGATTAGAAGAAAAGAATTGTACTGTATGTAATGTACACGTTGACAAAGTGTTTGATCTTCAGAGATATGTACTGATCAGATATACAGTGGTGTAAACAGTGAAACTGAAGCAGTCTGACCAGTGTTACTAATCAACAGAAATTACTCACAATTTAAGGCTGGATTTTACAAATACTGGGAAAAAACTCACCCTCAGTGCCTCAGTACAGTCACTTTGGATCATTTATTAAATTCCTGAGATGCTCCATTCCTGAGTCTCCAAGGTCGTTCCCTCTGAGGTCCAGCTCTATCAGGTGTGATGAGGGGTTTGATTTCAGACCTTCAGCCAGAGCAGCGTATCCTTCCTGTTTAATATTACAGTCTGAAAGTCTGGAGAAAGAGGAGAAATGTTTAGTTTAAAAACAGTAACATGGGCTCCTGCTTTAAAAATAGGAAACAACACTCGCCCTAACATCACGAGACTGAGAGATGAATCTCTGTAATGCCACTACAGCTGCGATCTGCTGCTACACTAGAGCCGCGCATACACTACATCGATCAAATCAATAATAATATATAAAAATCATTAATAACCTAATCTCATTTATCAATTAGTTGGTCTACGCCATGGCAGGAAATGTTTACTCATTACTTGTTCAGAACGCACCCAAAAGTAAAATACCAAAGTTGTGTACAAATGACGCACTATTCACTTCCACTCTGCATGGAGCACTCTACAGTCTAGTCTGTGGATTTTAGAAAGATAATATCATCTTTAAATGGAACACTAGCTGGTTTTTTAACCAGAGGTATAATCCACTTCCTAGTGAATGGCGCCGATGCACATGCACGCAATGCGACGACGTTAGCTTTAGCCCCCCAGTCACCACACTGATCTCTTCGGTTTACTTTCTGTGAGACGCTACCTTTATCCCCAAACCTCAGTCACCTACTAGACGGAGGCGCTAAATCACCACATGACTGAGAAAAAAAAGTGTGTGACTTCTAAGTCCTCTAAGGCAGCGTCTCAACCCCAGTCCGTGGGTCATTTGGTACCCGGGCCGCATAGAAAAGAATAAATAACTTACATTATTTCATTTTATTTATTATGGATCTGAAAAATGAGCCGGATTCTTCCCGTTACAACTTCTACGACTCACTACTTGACGTGCAGCGACGCTTGTCTCGTCTACATGATACGTTGAAACATTACCATAGAGACCAGAGAGCGTTAGGGGGGAGAGAGAGGATGTTACGAGGACGCTGCTAATAAAGTTACGATTTCACATTGGATTCACGTTTATTAGATTTTATAAATACCCCAGTTTTTAGCCGGTCCTATATTTATTTTGTTGTATTTATCCACCACACCTAATGGCCGGCCGGAAAATATACTGAAAATATCGCCTCTGATATTAACAACCGTGTGTGGTGCAAAAGGTTGGGGAACCGCCACGGGTGCCTGGGGAGTATCATATTAAACAACCGCTGAGAAGATTTATAAACTTTATAAAGCCGGCGTTTCTGCAGCACGAAGCATATGACAGTCTCTCACTGTTCAAATGAATCTAACATTAAAATTATAGACTGATCATTTCTTTGTCAGTGGGCAACGTACAAAATCAGCAAGGGATCAAATACTTTTTCCCCTCACTGTGTGTGTGTGTGTGTGTGTGTGTGTGTGTGTGTTGGGTTCTTTTCTGTTTTGGACAAACAGTTTTGTAAAGCTTAGTCTGAATTTATACACTGTTTGTGAATTTTATTTAAATAAAACAAAAAAAGGCAATTGAAAGTCTGCCCTCCCCATCTGATTAATCGAAAGCAAATAATGGCCAACTAATCGACTTATGAAAATAATATTGCTTGGGCAACCCTAAATGCCACAGTCATCTGTGGACGGAGCCAAAGGAACAAAACTAGCCATGCTCTCTTCTGCAGATACATTTGTATAGTTCATGCACTTAGCACCGACCCCATCATATCCTGTTTTTCCTGCTGTGAGTTTCTTGTTAATAATGTGTTGGCAGCTCTACTAACAAGTAACGCTTAGAGATGTTGTATAATGTACAAACATTCTCTCTCTCTCAACAGGAGAGATGAACTGACCTCAGTTTCTCCAGGTTACAGTTTGGACTCTTCAGTCCAGCACAAAGCAGCTTCACTCCTGAGTCCTCCAGAGGATTACTGCCTCAGATCCACCTCAGTCAGCTTGGAGGTGATTCTGAGCTAAGAAAATCCGTGTGTAAACCAAGCAGCTTCTCTCTGGGTCAGGTTACACACCATGAGCCTGAAAGGAGAAAAATGTCCCATCAGAAAATGTATCAGATGTTGGTATCGGGTACTAGTACCAGTAACAACGCACCTCTATTTAGGATGAATAAATTATAAAGAGTAGTTAGGCGTATTATGCTGTGAAAACCACTCAGATCAGCTCCTCTCATTCCTCAAACACTGAGTTTAAAAGAGAAACAGCTTTTACTTACAGAACTCTTGTGGCTTCCTGGACCACTGGTAGCAGTCTCTTAAAGCATTCATCTGACTTTATGAACTCTGTAGCTCAAACACTTCCCAGATCCCCTCCTCTGATGTCAAGCAACACAAAAACAGAGCAGACCACAGAGCAGGTGAGAGTTCAGCTTCAGAGAGACTTCCTGAGCTCATGTAGCTTTGGATCTCTTTCACTAGTGAATCATCATGTAACTCGTTCAGACAGTAGAACAGATTGATGGATCTCTCTGAGATGGATTGTGTTCAAACTTGGATTTAATGTACTCAACTATGTCCTTTGGCAGTTAAAACTGTTTCCTTTGTGTGTCACCAGACTCGAATGAGCTCTCTGATTAGACTCCACTGAGAGGCCCAGAAGGAAAGCGGAGGAAAAGATCCAAGTGTCCGTTGTCACTCGTAGGGCCTGATCCACTGCACTCTTGAAGAACGTAGACATTTGGGATATGTTGAGAAGACCAGAAAATTACATGTTTGTTCTTTTGTTGGGTTTTTGTCAAGGAAGCAGAGAAATGCATATAATGCGAGCCAAAAAACTCCTGAACACTCAGATGCACAAAGCTGAACATCTTCCCCAGGTGGAGTCCAGACTCTGTTCTCGAAGATTTGAGTACACACTCCTGAGTACACTGCCACTTCTCTGACATCAATGCCACACTCTCTCAGGTCTTCCTCATAGAACATCAGGTTTCCTTCTCCAGCTGTTGGAAAGCCAGTTTTCCCAGTGCTAGGATAATACTCTCGGGTCTGGGGAAGATCAAGGTCACACTCTTGATGGGTACTTTTGGTCCTTGTGTTTGATCTGAAAGATCAGGAAGTGTGTGTGAACATTTGAGTCAGAGTCTTGGGGATCTCTACAATCTTTGGATTCACTCCAACATTCTCTCCAGAACAGAGGCTTACGAGATCCAGCAGAAGACTGGGATGTGGTACACATGATTGAGCTTCGGAAGACTTCATGTGTGAGATGATTTTATTGGCCAGGTTCTGATCCCTGATCCTCTTCCTGAAGTACTCCTCTTCCTGAGGATCACTGAACCCTCGTACCTCTGTCACCTGGTCTACACACTCAGGAGGGATCTGATTGGCTGCTGCTGGTCGTGAAGTGGTTATCCAGAGGAAGCAGAGGGAAGCAGATTCCCCTTGATGAGGTTTGTAGCAGCACATCCACTGAGACTGACTCCTGTCAACATCACACAACACTCATTCTTCTGGAAATTTAGAGGAAGTCGACACTCATCCAGACCATCAAAGATGAACAGGACTTTGTAGGTATCACTGCTCATTACTTCCAAGTCCTTAATTCTCAGGGAAAAACTGATGAAGAAGGCTCATCAGACTGAAGGTCCCCTTGCTCACCAACATCATCTCTAAAGGGAAGTGGAAACATTTGATGCCCTGATTCGGCTTTCCCTTCAGCCCAGTCCAGAATGAACTTCTGCACAGAGACTGTTTTCCAATTCCTGCCTTACCTTTAGTGTGCATACACTTCTGACTTCTGCCTTAAAGAGCTCATTACATTGATGGGCGTTCTCTGCTGCTGGTCTCCCTGACGCTGTCTCTACCTGTCTCACCTCATGTTCTTTATTGACGTCTCAATCTCACCCTCTGTGACGTAGAGCTCTGTGTGAATCTGATTCAGAAGTGTTAATGTCCCATGCTGTGAGATTCCTTCATTAATTCTTTTTAAGATTTACCCAGAAGCTCGATTTGAGCTAGC
>CM022777.1:2077277-2174777 GCA_012411365.1 Ameiurus melas
GAGTTCTCTCTGCAGTAAGGGGTTCTTATTCAGAACTCTATAAAGTAACTCATAGCCTTCCTGTGCAGCAGGACTTTTCAACAACCTGCAGAGAAAAACAAGAATAATTTTTGTGTAAACTCATTTAAATCAGGATATGCATGCATGATCAGGTATGGGGACATTACAACCTTCCACGCCACAGCTGAAAAGCCGTGTGTTTTAAAACCAATCATTGATTAAAATCACATGAACATGCTCCTATTTGTTGAGTTTATTGTGTATGGTTTAAATTATTGTTGAAATGAGATTTATTTTGAGTCTTCCCATCAGAGTAATTCTCCACTAGACCCTTGATGCTTCCAATAAAATAAAATACATAAAAAGTCTTATAGCAATTTGGCGTGCTTGCTACAGACCATGACTTCTTTTGTATGAACTGATTTACGGGATGTGACGTGAGAAGAGGAAGGGAGGCAGGATGCAGTCGCGGTGGAGCGGTGACTTTTATTAATAGTGACGAATGCAACACAAAACACGATAAACAAACTCCTGATCTAACTATGCTCACTTGGCTACGGCTGGTGCTAATGCTATTCTAAAGGCATAAACATAAACTGACACCTTGATTCCCCATAGCTAGCCCTTTAGCTTTACAACGCATACATTCCGTCATATACACACATGACATGTCCATATGTAGATCAGCCAGACAGCCAGTTGAACCGCGCCCGTGCGGAGCAGCAACTCCACTGCTCACTGTAGCTCTGTCATTAGCCCACAACCGCTAACAGCTGTGGCACTTCCATGTTGCGCACATCTGGCCTGTAGGCGAAGAGACGAGCGTCACCCGGAAGAGGTCACCGAATGCGCTAACCGCTCACGCACACTGTTGCACAAGGAATCATGATAGAAACATGGTTCATCTCGATCACTGAATTACATTTTATTTTAATGTCTGTATGCTGGTAAGTATAATATTGCTGTAATGCATAGTGGTGCACAAATGTACTGTTATTCTGCTATTATATATAGGCAGCAGACTGGTCTGGTTCATTCAAACACTGGGTTTCTTAAAACTAATCAAAAGGTTTCGTCATTTTCATTGACAAGGTGGAAAAACCAAAGTTTAAAATTTAGAGTTAGAGTTCTTTTATAATTCACTTTTAGCCTACAAACAAATGAAACTGAAGCTTCGTTCATTTACATGCATTATTACACCGCAAGTATAAATGCTGATAAAAGGTGAAATGTAAAATAACTTTTATTACATACTAATATTAAGATTACTAATAAGATATAACATTGTCGTAACCAATATGTATATTATAAACAATTCTAGAAATGAGTTGATAGAAATGAGCTGTTCACCTCAGTGTCTCCAGTGTACAGTGTGGATCCTGTAGTACATCAGTGAGCAGCTTCACTCCTGATGCTCCAGGGTCGTTCCCTCTGAGATCCAGCTCTATCAGGTGTGATGATTTCAGAGCTTCAGCCAGAGCAGCGTATCCTTCCTCTGTTATATTATTGTCAGTTACACTGAGGGGAAAAATAAAAAGTGAATTTCTCTGTCCACCATATCCCAAATATTGTACAAAATAAATACATACGATGTGACTATATGAAGCATGTATGAATTTCCTGGTTGTAATTAACAAATCGTTATTACAATAATTCAGTGTTTGACTGAGCGCTACTTCAAAAACTCTTAAGTAAAAGAAAAAATTGTAGTTAAGGATGAAAGTATTTCATGACACTTTCTCATGTTTTAAGAAATTGGAAAAAAAGACATACTTGAGTTTTTCTAGGACACAGAGTGAATTCTGTAGTAGATTAGAGATCTGCTTTATTCCAGAGTCTCCTGCTTTATTCTCACTCAGATCCAGCTCCAAGAGATGTGAGGGGTTTTCTTCCAGAGCTGTAGCCAAAGCAGCACAGCCTTCAGCTTCTACACTGCAGTTACACAGTCTGCAGAGGGAAAGAAGGAAATACGATGAACAGATTTCAGCTCATTTGGTAAATAAGAATGTAATATTTCAATTCATTTCTTTACCAGTTATCTTATAATTACATCAATATGACATTTACTATGGAATATAATATTTTGCATATTTTGCATACACATTTAAACACCTTTTAGTTAAATATAAATCTAATAATCTAATCTTTTTTAAATCAAAACCTGCTGTTTAATTATATTGTGTTCTAGTTTAATCAGTTTCTCCTGATCTCTTTACCAGCCTTGAACGTGGAGAAGATGGAAACTCAGAAATGTATTAAAAGCATTAAAGTCTGCAGAACACATTCTTTTATTTATTTTTTATTTTTATTACACATAATTCTGCAGTTATATAAACTGGTATATTAAAAATATTTTATTTACAATTCACTGAGGCTATTCAATAAATTTAGAATTATTGAAGGATTAGACGTCTTTTCATATGTTACTTCACCTGATTATTGTGAGTCGAGACTGTGGATTCTTCAGTCCAGCAGAAAGCCGAGTGACTCCTGAATCCTGCAGACTGTTGTTGCTCAGGTCCAGCTCTCTCAGTTGGGAATACTCAGAGTTGAGAACTTCAGCTAGAGCTGAACAGCTTCCCTCCATTAAATCACACATGCTAAGCCTAAATACAAAATCAGGAAGGAAGACATGATTTTAGTATTTAAGAACATTAATCACAAGCATTTACTGAGTTATTAATGTAAATCTTCATCACTCTATGAGAACTGAACTTACGTCAGAATCTCCAGTTTACACTGAGGACTCTTCAGTCCAGCAGAAAGCCGAGTGACTCCTGAATCCTGCAGACTGTTGTTGCTCAGGTCCAGCTCTCTCACACTACAGGACTTTAAATTGAGAACGCTGGCTAAAGCTGAACAGCTCTCCTCAGTCAGATTACATTTATTCAGCCTAAATATGAGATATTGTGTTAGCAGAGCTACATGCTACATCTTCATTCTGCACGTCATTTTAGCATCATGTGCACCAAAGTACGTATTCTGGGTTCATCTGGGTCATTAGTGGTCATTAGTGGTTATTTTTAACAAAATTGTATTCATTTATTCCTCTTTTAATTCGTCTTGTCTGTTATGTCTTAGTTTAAATCTTGTTTTAAGATTTAATTGAAAATGTCAGACATGTTGGTAATTTCTATTCTTCTGTTACTTTCTAGTTTCAGTAGCTTAACACTTTCCAGTGATGTAACAGGTATCAGGTGTTTCTATAATGTTGTTTCATCAATTATACAATTTTGGTTTTTATTAATAATACATTCAAAATAAATTTCTGCATACTTAACAGCAGGTCCCAGTAGAAAACATTTTATTAATAAAACTCTGCTGATAGCAATGCATGAATGAAAACACTTCCCTAATTTTCTGAAATTTACAATGTGAGTCTTCCAGTAGAGCCGAGGCTTCTCCACTCCAGATCTCCTGTTTCCTTCATGCTTAGATCCAGCTCTTTTTGGAGTAAAGAATTTTACCTAAAACTAAATCTAGCCAAATACAGGCCTCTTGTGCAGCAGGACTTTTCAATAAACTGCAAGCAATAAATAAATAAATAAATAAATAAATAGCACTTGGTGTTTCCAGAATAAGAGACCCATATTAACAAGAACAGTATGGCTTCTTCTGGTTCTCTCATGATAACTTCTCTTTAAATTTAAATGAAATTGTTATTGTATGAAATACACTGGAGAAAAAAAAAATTAGGACTAGACTAATAAACCGTAAAATGGAGTCAGATAAACTATTGAAGTTTTTTGCACAGTATTCGTTTATGTTTATTAGTTTTTAATAGTTTAATAATTGTCCTTGTTCATAGAAGAATCACCTCAGTGTCTCCAGTGTACAGTGTGGATCCTGTAGTACATGAGTGAGCAGCTTCACTCCTGATGCTCCAGGGTCGTTCCCTCTGAGATCCAGCTCTATCAGGTGTGATGATTTCAGAGCTTCAGCCAGAGCAGCGTATCCTTCCTCTGTTATACTGCAGTCTGAAAGTCTATGCAAAATATTATCACAGAGGATATAGAATGAAATGGATGAACATCTAAAGAAGCATATAAAATTAAGAAGCTCTTTGGCACACTGAGAAACATGGCACTTCTAATTATAATATTGTATTAAAACCAATTAAGTATTAATGTTCTTATTTATATACTGAAGATTAGATGGTCAAAATTAAGCATTTGGTATAATACACATTAATGAAAAAATATGAGAAAGGATAAACATTCAACATTATTTTTCTTTAACTGACATCTAATGAGAATTACAAAAATTAAATCATCACAGGATAAAAGACCTGAGAACTACAGCACTGTACAGATCTCATAATCACATTTAAAGAAATGCTGACAAGAGATAAGGAAAGATGCTATACAATATGAAATTTCTAAGGAAAGAATTGACTTTTGCCTTCTAATATTTATGTGCATCTTGAAGAACCTGCCACAGAGATTTTCTTCTGGACATTTTACATTTATTAGCTTAACGCTTGTGCAATATAATGATATCATATCATCTCTCCACAGTATTCTGTCAGGTTTATTACTGCTGATTATATAATATTACAAGACCTGCCAACCATTCTACAGTTTGCACTGGAGCTCCTGTGAGGGTGTGTAATCCACACACACACACTTATATTTGTCTGTAGAACTATGTGGAATAAATGCCACCACTCAGCCTTCTGACTCATCATTGTGAAGAAAAGACCCGGAAATATAGAAAATATCCCAGAGTGGCAGAACATTTAGCATGTCTTGTTATGTAGGGGTGTTATGATCCAGTAAAGTTCTTGCAACTGCCACAGTTTCCAACTGCACTGTGGGTAATGATATTATGCCTTCCACTACTTTCTTTAAACCAGAAATTTCCAAATGTGGAAATGCTCATTTTCCCTTTTTTTTTTCTTTAAATGACTTTTTTTTATCCTTGGTCATTTATTTATTGAGAAAAATTATACAATTTAACATATCTATGAGGGCTAAAAATATGTGCAGCTTTGTTTTCAGTATGTAGTGTGACCCCCTGGTGCAGTAATAACTGCAGATAAACGTGTGTGGTAACTGTTGATCAGTCCTACGCATCAGCTCGGAGGAGTTTAATCCTGTTCCTCAGAACAGAACAGCTTAAACTCTGGGATGTTGGTGGGTTTCCTCATATGAACTGCTTGCTTCAGGTTCTTCCACAACATTTCTATTGGATTAAGGTCAGGACTTTGACTTGGCCATTCCAAAACATTCACTTTATTCTTCTTTAAACATTCTTTGGTAGAGCGACTTGTGTGTTTAGGATTGTTGTCTTGAGACAACTTCAAATTCAGTTCACAGACCGATGTCCTGATATTTTCCGTTAGAGTTCGCTGGTTTAATTCAGAACTCACTGTTCCAACAATGATGGCGAGTCGTCCTGGTCCAGATGCAGCAAAACAGGTTCAAACTGACACTACCACCACCGTGTTTCACAGATGGGAGAAGGTTCTTATGCTGGAATGTAGTGTTTTCCTTTCTCCAAACATAACACTTCATCCATCCATCCTTCCATCTTCTTCCGCTTACTCCTTTCTCAGGGTCACAGGGAACCTGGAGCCTATCCCAGGGAGCATTGGGCACAAAGCGAGGTACACCCTGGACATGGTGCCAGTCCATCGCAGGGCACCATAACACTTCTCATTTAATCCAAAAACTTGTATTGTGGTCTCATCCATCCACAAAACATTTTTCCAATAACCTTCTGGCTTGTCCCCGTGATCTTTTTCAAACTGCAGAAGGGCAGCAATGTTCTTTTTGAAGAGCAGTGACTTTCTCCTTGCAGCCCTGCCATGCACATTGTTGTTCAGTGTTCTCCTGATGATCTTTGTTAGTCTCCACTCCTGGTGAGGGATTGGTGGAGTCCAAACTTGGTGGGGTCCATACTTTTTAGAGATGGTTTTGTGACCTTTTCCAGCCTGATGAGCATCAACAACTCTTTTCTGGGGTCCTCAGAAATCTCCCTTGTGACAGCCGGCTGAGGGCAGATGGAGTAAGCGCACTTTACTGAGCCTCCTGCAACAACTTTTAATATTATGTTATAGCCACTTTTTTGTGGAGTTTTTGTGGTAAGTCGTGTCCAACACCTTAATCTTCACTTTTGATGTCCAAAATGCCAGGAAAAGCCAAAAGCAGGAATATTTCAGCTACTCTGCTTCAGCAGCCTGCTCCGCACGCTGCATCCCCGCCTCATAGTGATCCCTCCTCCACCTGCGAAGGTGTTGTTATGCCCGCTATCCTCCCCGGTTTCAAGGAGGAGCTCCTCGCTTCACTCCGACATGAAATGGCATTTTCAAAACCGAGCTCCAGGCGGCCTTGGGCGAAAACTTGACCTCTATTAAGAGAGAGCTACAGACCGTAAAGGCGGAATTAACAGTCAGTATTACAGTTATCCAGTCGGAGGTGAGCACCTTGAAGAATACCGTGGGTGAAATGGAAACTTCGCTCTCCACCTGTTGCGATGATATCACCACACTACAGGCTAAAGTGGAGCACCTCTCTGCCGAGTGGGGGAGGGTGGAAAATAAGTGCGAGGATCTCGAGGCCTGATTCCATTACCACATGGACTGTGTAGACATCCTGCGGCGGACCAGAGCCCAACTGTTCACTGTGTTTGTTTGGAATGTGTGTGTTTTCTCTTTTATTAAAATTTTTTATTATTTATTTTTATTGTATTTATTTTTTTTTTCACTCTTTACTTTTGTTTTTAATTTTATCTTTGTTTTTGTCTTTTTTCTCCCCCCTCCTGTTTCCTTTCCCCTTTTCCTTCTCTCAGAGGTGAGGATTCATTTTCATTCTCTTCCTGCCGTAAACACTTCATAGATGTCCACTAATACTGGAAATTCTGGCTCACATGTGAACTTTGTGAGCTGGAACATTAAAGGTATGGGGAGCCCTATAAAGAGATTTTCTCTCATCTGACCATCTTCAGAAATCTCCTATTTCAAGATTTTATAATAACCTTTTATCCTACGACAGCTCACTAATCACTAAAATCAAGGATGCTTGGGAGGGTGAATTGGGGTTGACCCTACATGAAGCCTGGTGGGACGGTGCCCTTAGCAAGATCCACACAAGCGAATATTGTGCTCGTCTCTCTTTGATACAGTTCAAGGTATTGCACAGGATTCATTTCTCCAAAACACGTCTGTCACAGATTTATCCCACTGTCATTGACAGATGTGTCACGCCTCTCCCTGCAACCTCACTGACATGTTCTACTCCTGCCCATTGTTATTCTCCTTCTGGCAGAAGTATTTCAATAGCATCTCAGAAATACTGTCCATTACTGTTAAACCCTCTCCCCATATTGTCATATTTGGGTATCCGGAGGATTATAACAGGTACAACTCGAACCAATTAGATCTCTTGGCGTTCACTTCCTTGTTAGCAAGACAGTGCCTTCTTTTCCATTGGAAATCCACAAAGCCTCCCTCCAGCACTCAGTGGCTTAGGGACGTAATGTCTTTTCTAAAATTGGAAAAGATTAGGTACTCTCTGGGTGCCAACTCTGACAAGTTTCACAGGAAGTGGCAGCCTTTCTTAACATTCTTCAAATCTCTGCCATCTTTGTCTTCTGACTGAGGGAATCCCCCCACCCCCCTTATATTTATTGAATTTGATTTAGTTTATTAATTTAATTAATTAATTAATTAATTAATTTTTTAATCATTTATTTTTATTATGTTTCTTTTTGTTTTTATTGGGTATGTATGAACGTATGAATGTGTGTCTAATCTGTACAAAAAACAAGTTTGGCTCCCGACTTGTTGATTCACTGAGATATACAAAATAATCTCTGTAACCTTTTTCTTCTTTTATACATGTGGGTCTCAGTGTACTGAGGTTTGTTTGTTTTTTTTCCAATGTGCCATGTCTTTCAATAAAAATATTAATTAAAAAAATCTCCCTTGTTCATGCCATTATACACTTCCACAAGCATGTGTTGTGAAGATCAGACTCTGATAGAGCCCTGTTCTTTATATAAAAGAGGATGCTCACTCACTCACACCTGATCATCATCCCATTTATTGAAAACACCTGACTCTAATTTCACCTTCATATGAACTGCTAATCCTAGAGGTGCACATACTTTTGCCACTCACAGATATGTAATATTTTTGTCTTATTTAATTTCATTCTCTTTATCTACTTTTAGGACTGAAAATCTGATCTGGTTTTAGCTCATATTTATGAAGATATATAGAAAAGGGTTCACAAACTTTCAAGCACCACTGTAAATCAGAATCATATTCAGAATGTTCAGTAGTATGTTTTTTAAATCTGTTTTCTAAAACACATTTAAAGTTAAAGTCAAAAATTATGTTCTTCAAAAGGAACATAATGTACAGATGTGTCTGATATGTTAAGATCTAAATTGGATAATAAGAACAGCTGATCACTCTTAAGCTTCAAAAGCAGAAAAAAAACCTAATATGTAATATCCACACACTGTTGTGCTTTTACATTATTTTTATTAGTAGTAGTACTATTACACTCCTTATAGAAATGACTGTACCTTAATATCTTCAGAACACAGCTTTGGTTCTTCAGTCCTTCAGATAATTGCTGGATGCCTGAATTCTGTAGGTTGTTGTTACTCAAGTCCAATTCAGTTAGAAAACAGGGGGGTGAACTGAGAACTTCAGCCAGAGATTGACAGCTTTCCATCACTAGTCCACATTCAGTAAGTCTAAGGAGAAAAAGGTCCACCACTTTTCCAATGAGTATATGCATACAACATAATAAAAGTTCAGTATTTTAGCATATCCAATCCATCCCTTGGCATATTTCTGGGAGGTCGGTGGAAACTGGGAAACTTTCACATCGCAGCAAACCAACAATTACAACTCCCAGAATTCAAAACAAATTACCAAGGGCATAACCATGGTAAGGACGGGTGGGGGTGGGGGGGTTCCAAAGTTTGATACTGAAAATTTGCATATTTAGAAGATGGTTTTAGGATTACAGATACTGTTTGAATTGATGTGGTTTCTGAGTGATAGAAGCTCCCAAAGCATGGGGAAATAGTAGGGTGCTGTGGACGTCCTGTGGGCAGAAAATATATCAACAAACTTGTGTTGCGTCTGGGCGAAACCAAGTGTACAATTGGAGGGGGGACACATCGATTTTCCTTAACAAATGGAAATATATATATATATATAAAAAAAAAGAATAGACATAAATAAATAGATAAATAAAATAATATAATAGATGAAGAAAAGTCATCTGTTTTCAGGGAAAATTAAAGCGGGATATATAGAAAATATTTTCTCCTGTATATTGGGGGGGACAGATTTCCTCAATACGACCTCCCCAAAGAGTGCGTGGTTACGCCCATGCAAACTACAAACATGGCTGATGAGGACTACACTTCCCATACACACAAGTGCACCATCTCCGGAGTTCTGATCACGGACACCTGCACCCAATCTCTCTCTCACACACACACAGTGTTTAAGTGACAGTTGAAGCATTGAAAGTTTGCGAAGTAAACGCTCAGCAGCCTCATCTCTGTCATTAATCAAGCCTTATATTCCATGTTCGCTATCCTGTTTTTGATCTCTGCTTTTGTTTGTTGATTACGATTCTCTGCCCTTCCTAGTATTGCCTGTTTGGATGATCGACTGACCCCTGCTTGCCCAGTGACTACGCTTTCTGCTTGATCCTCATACTTCAGTGTTATTCCTACCTGCGCTTGCTTCCGTCTCAGGTACCATAACGTAACAGAAACCTTGCTTACTTAGTAAAATTAAATAAAATGCAGTGTAATAATAATAATGATAATAATAATAATAATAATAATAATAATAATTCAGTGTACACACGTAAGTCTCTCAGGTCTGCAGTGTGGATCCTTCAGTAGAGTAGAGAGCTGTTTCACTCTTGAGTCTCCTTTTATTTTTCCACTCAGATCCAGATCTGTCTGCAGTAAAGGGTTTGTATCTAGAACTTTATTCAGATATTTACAGGCTTCCTCTGCTTCAGGACTTTTCAACAGTCTGTGAAGGGATACAAAGTTTACACTATCAGTATCAACAGTATTATTTAAGTATACCTATAGAATTCTGGTCTATTCGTACTTTTTTTATCTTTATCTTTGAGAAGTCTATTAGGACCTTAATAAAAAACAACCCAATGGTTTGGTTGTTTCTTTTAAACATTTCTGTTATGTATAATTTGATCACCTCAGTGTCTCCAGTGTACAGTGTGGATCCTGTAGTACATCAGTGAGCAGCTTCACTCCTGATGCTCCAGGGTCGTTCCCTCTGAGATCCAGCTCTATCAGGTGTGATGATTTCAGAGCTTCAGCCAGAGCAGCGTATCCTTCCTCTGTTATACTGCAGTCTGAAAGTCTACATAGAGAACATTTGATGGCATTATTATAATAATCTGATGTAAGTAAAATCCAGTTCAGTCCAGTACTTACCAGTCCAGTATCTGATGTAATATTGTAGATGTAAGCCTTTTTTTGTGGTTTACATGTATAAAAAAAATCATGAGTTCTTCTCTAAAGTTTTAATAGCAGGATCTGAAACTCACCTCAGTATCTGCAGGTTACAGGGCTGATGTTGCAGCAGTGCACAAAGCTTCTGCACTCCAGAGTTTCTAAGTTTATTTTCACTCAGATCCATCTCTCTTATGTGTGCAGGATTTAATTGAAAAGATGAAGTCAAAGAAGAACAGCCTTTTTCTGTAACACCACAGTTCTTTAGCCTAATGATAGAGGGCAAATTAATTTTAGTTTAAGCATAATAAACATAGCTGCAAGCAGCAATTTAAAAAAAAAAGGTTAAAATACACACATGAGTCTCTCAGGTCTGCAGTGTGAATCCTCCAGTAGATCAGAGAGCTGCTTCACTCCTGAGTCTCCTTTTATTTTTCCACTCAGATCCAGTTCTCTCTGCAGTAAGGGGTTTTTACCCACAACATCAGTCAGAAAAGCACAGGCCTTCTCTGCATCAGCACTTTTCAGCAGCCTGCAGTGAGGGAACAAAGACAGGCTGCATTATTCACAACCTCATACTTTATTTTTATGTTCAATTTTATTTGGTTTGTTTTGTACAATTGTATTGGGTGTACTGTGTGGAGGTGCTGAGGAGTATGGGGTGAAGGGGTTCCCTTCTTATCCTATCCAATCGCTGTACTCCCAAAGCGAGATCTTTGTCCGGATGTTCGGCAAAAGTCTGACTTCGTTCAGGTGGGGATTTGGCTCCGCCAGGGCTGTGCTTTATCACCAGTCCTGTTTGTGATATTCATGGACAGAATATCGGTCGTAGTCATGGTGGGGAGGGGTGTGGTTTGGTGGCCTGATCATCTCATCGCTGCTTTTTGCAGATGATGTGGTCCTGATAGCATCATCGGTCAGTGACCTCCAGCACTAACTGGATTGGTTTGCAGCTGAGTGTGAAGTGGCTGGGATGATGATTAGCACCTCTAAATCTGATGCCATGGTTCTCAGCAGGAAACCGATGGAGTGCTTACTCGGGTAGGGAATGAGTACTAACCCAAGTGAAGGAGTTCAAGTTCCTCAGGGGCCTTGTTCACGGCGAGGGACATTGGAGCGGGAGATTGGCCAGAGAAGCGGAGCAGTACTACAATCGCTTTACCGCACCGTTGTGACGAAAAGAGAGCTGAGCCGGAAGGCAAAGTCCTCGATCTACGGAGCAATCCTCGTTCCTACACCCACCTATGGTCATGAAGGTTGGGTAGTGACCGAAAGAACTAGATCACTCAGAGTAGAGCTGCTACTCCTTTGCGTTGAAAGCAGCCAGTTGAGGTGGTTCAGGCACCTGGAAAGGATGCCTCGTGGGCGCTTCAATAGGGGGGTGTTCGGCACATGTTCCAGCGTGGGAGGAGACCTCGGGGAAAACCCAGGACCAGGTGGAGAGATTATATCTCCACACTGGCCTGGGAGCGACCTCGGGATCCCCGTCAGAGCTGCTTAATGTGGCGCGGAAAGGAAGTTTGGGGTCCCCTGCTGGAACTGCGCCCCCATGACCCCGTAACAGATAGT
This sequence comes from Ameiurus melas, assembly GCA_012411365.1. NCBI lineage: Eukaryota > Metazoa > Chordata > Actinopteri > Siluriformes > Ictaluridae > Ameiurus > Ameiurus melas. The sequence continues at coordinate 2,089,311 of CM022777.1, forward strand.
TGAGGATGCTGTCGCAGCTGTTGAGGATGGATGGATAGATAGAGCAGGGGTGCTCACACTTCCGACAAAAGATTTACTTTTTCATATTATTATTATGGTACGGTCCACCATGCACATCAACTCTATATTTGGACTTTATTTTTATTTGTGAAATTATTTTGAGATGTGTTTTTAGGGGCCAACACCGCAGGTGTGAGGCACCTATCATGTCTGTTAGTTTTCTTCTTCCTCTTATTATTATTATTATTATTATTATTATTATTATTATTATTATTCGTCTTCTTTCTCTATGGAGTCTGTTTCAGCCCATAGAACTGCTTGCTGAAAAGTTATTAAATTTTCACACAGATAGAGGACAAAATTAACCATAGTTTTTCTTAAAAACCTACTTTTTCAAACTAGCCATAGACGGTTCATCTGATTTTCACCAAAATTTCATTTCAAAAGATCATTTTGAGACCATGCTGGAAAAAAGTTACTTAAACCTTATCGATAGACCAAACCATCCTTGAATAACATGTGAATGAATTTGATGTAGAACAGGTCAAAATTTACATGATGCTATATCTCCACAAAGCTTTAGTGTATTGAGATCTTGGTCTACTTTATCAGAACTATGACCTAATGATACTTACACAGTTTCAGGACAGCACCACCTACTAGTCAGGAGATTTGAAAAATAGTTATTTTTTTACTTATAACTTGCAAATAGTTTAACCAAAAATCACAAGATTGGTCTCTCTAGATTTAGTGCAGCATACTGATAATGATATACAATTTTCCTGCTTCAGCCATTTTGAATTTTGTCATAAAAAGGTTAAAAGTTTTCAGGACAGTGGGACCTTCTGGTCAGACGATATTATGAAAACTTGACCTTTGGCAGATTATTCTTGAATTACAGTAAAACAAATTGACTATGAACACAGCAAATTACACGTGTAATTTCTCTCACTCTGTTTTTTGACCTATTAAGAAAATCGACCAGTAGTTGTCTTGTGATCGACTGGTTGATTGTGTTCAACGTAACGAGCACCCCTGTGTTAGAGTATTAAAATGGAGTTTGTATTGAAGTAATAAACCCCAGTACATATTGCTTACCTCAATGTCCTCAGTTTACAGTTTTGATCCTGTAGCAAATCAGTGAGTAGCTTCACTCCTGATGCTCCAGGGTCGTTCCCTCTGAGATTCAGCTCTATCAAGTTTGATGAAAGGTTTGATTTCAGAGCTTCAGCCAGAGCAGCGTATCCTTCCCCTGTTATATTACAATCTGGAAGTCTAAGAGGACAAAAGCTTTTTGTTATTTAATCATGAAGAAGATCACACCATGAAATCTAACCTTATCTTTTTGATAGGATTCATACAAATGTGATTCACAATTATGCACATCACAAAAAACATTTACTGTTCAGGGTTTTTGGTTTTAGTATAATTGTATACAATTATGACTAATTTTTCATTCAGTTTTTTCATTGTTTGACATTTACAGCATCATTAATATATTAAGTGTCACACGGCGTGACAGCAGGCAAGTAGTCAGGATGCAAATGCAAATCAAACGGAGACCTTTATTTATCGAAGGGAAAGCAAACCAAACAGAAACAAGAAACGTAAAGCAATCAACAAACTAAGCTAGGCTCACTTGGCTAAGGCTAATGCTAAGGCTAAGGCTATAACTAAGGTTATGGCTAAAGCTAGAACAAGGCCGCTCTATAAGCGCTAAACATGGCAAAACCACATATACATAAATCACTATAACTGTTTATCGAACCGCCTGTCTCGAGCACGGGTCACGATATATAAAGATCTCTGTCATTAACCCGCAACCGTTAGCAGCTGCCGGCAATTCCCAAACACACATGACCCAATGAACTATGACCCTTGACAAGGCGAGACGAAAACCTGACGTCAACCTGGAAGAGGTCCACGCATTGTTATTTCAGTGTGTATTTGGTCAGAATTAAAGTGAAAATACAGTGGGTTCTGTCATTTGGAAATTTAATGTTCAAACATGTCTAGCCATTAACCTTAAATTTGTTTTCCAAACACATCATTCAGTGTTCATTTGTGGTATAAAAGGGATAAGCAACCTTTCTGCTGAAGTCTACTCAATAGGAGAGATGAACTGACCTCAGTTTCTTCAGTTTACAGTTTGGACTCTTCAGTCCAGCACAAAGCAGCTTCACTCCTGAGTCCTCCAGAGGATTACTGCTCAGATCCACCTCAGTCAGCTTGGAGGATTCTGAGCTGAGAACTGTGTGTAAAGCCGAGCAGCTTCTCTCTGTCAGGTTACACTCACTGAGCCTGAAAGTATAATTTGACAGTGAATAAAAAGCATGCGTCCTTACTTGCAGCACCAACTACCCAAGTACAAGGTTTTCACACATTATATCAGCAAAAAAGGAGACTCCATATTACTTCCCATGGTTTTAGAATGAATTGTTCAACAAACACACATGGAAGCATCTGATATTCTGGTGTCCAAATAACTTTGTACCATACAACGAAACATTCATTTGACTGCAATTTGAAGACAGCAGGAACAAGAATGACTCATCAATTCAACAGGTTAATTTGATGTCAAGTTATAAGTCAAGTCCATAGTGTTTATGCCAAATGATTATTGTTTCCTGCCATCAGTGTACCTATGGCCAAGCTTTAGGGGGACACAATAAGATGAATGTAGAAACAGGTTTTACTTACAAAACTCTTGTGGCTTCCTGGACGACTGGTAGCAGTCTCTTAAAGCATTCATCTGATTTTATGAACTTTTTTAGATCAAACACTTCCAGATCCTCCTCTGATGTCAGCAACACAAAGACCAGAGCAGACCAATGAGCAGGTGAGAGTTCAGCTTCAGAGAGACTTCCTGAGCTCATGCGGCTTTGGATCTCTTTCACTAGTGAATCATCATTTAACTCGTTAAGACAATAAATTAGATTGATGGATCTATCTGGAGATGGATTTTCATCAAGTTTGGACTTGATGTACTCAACTATGTCCTTCTGACAGTCAGAGCTGCTTTCTCTGTGTGTTAGCAGACCTCGAATGAGCTTCTGATTAGACTCCACTGAGAGGCCCAGAAGGAAGCGGAGGAAAAGATCCAAGTGTCCTTTGTCACTCTCCAAAGCCTTGTCCACTGTAATCTTGAGCAAATCAATTTCTTTTGTTTCTTTGCTCTCTTCTGGATGCTCAAAAACATTCTTGTTTTCATTTTTAAGACTTACGTATGTAAATAAAGCAGCAATGAACTCCTGAATGCTGAGATGCACAAAGCTGAAAACCGTGCCTAGAAATCTGCCAGTTTCCTGATTGCACACTCCTGAGTACACCTTTATGTTATTGGGGTCAATTCCACAGGCGTCTAGATCTTGTGCATAGAATATCAAGTTGTTTTTTTCCAGGTGACTAAAGGCAAGTTTTCCCAGTGAAAGAATTCCCTCTTTATCCCAATGAATATCTGAGACACTTTTTCTATTGTATTTCTTGTCCCCCTGTACAGTCTGAAAGATCAGAAAACATGTGTACATTTCCGTCAGAGTCTGTGGAATCTCTTCACCATCTGTTTCTCCCAAAATCCCCTCAAGTACAGTAGCTGAAATCCAGCAGAATACTGGAATATGACACATGATGAAGAGGCTTCTTGATCCTTTAATATGATCAATGATTCTGTTGGCCAGACTCTCATCGCTGATTTTCTTTCTGAAGTATTCCACCTTATGTACATCATTGAAGCCACGCACCTCTGTGACCCGGTCCACATGTTCAGCAGGGATCTTAGCAGCTGCTGCTGGTCGAGTGGTTATCCAGATCAGAGCAGATGGAAGCAGGTTTCCTTCAATGAGGTTTGTCACTATAGTGTCCAGTGAAGCTGGCATTGATGCATCAGTCCACTTCACATTTTCATGGAAAGTCAGAGGAAGTCGACACTCATCCAGGCCATCAAAGATGAACATGACTTTATACCTATCTGTAAATCTCAGTCCTTTTGCTTCTGGGAAAAAATGATAGATGATTTCCCTCAAACTGCGCACTTCCTTCTCCTTCAGGTTCAGCTCTCTGAAAGGCAGTGGAAATATGAACTTGATGTCCTGATATTCTTTCCCTTCAGCCCAGTCTAGAACAAACTTCTGCACACAGATGGATTTTCCGATGCCAGCGACCCCCTGCGTCACCACAGTCCTGATGGGTTTGTCTTCTCCAGATAACGGTTCGAACATGTTCTTACATTCAATCTGTTCCTCTTGCTCCATCTGACTTTTTTCATTTTTCACTCTCGTTTTTTGCTTTTCAATTTGTCTCACCTCATGTTCTTCTTTTATTTGTCCACTTCCACCAGCTGTGATGTACAGATCTGTGTAGATCTTGTTAAGATTGTTGGACTCTCCTTGCTTTGCAATTCCTTCACATACACGATTATACTTCTTACACAGGTTTGTTTTGAGTGCACGCTGCTGAATTCCTATTAGAGCATCTAATTATATCAGTATAAAACACAAGAAAGACAAATACATTAATAAATAAATAACGATGTTCTGAAATATTAGAGACACTACATTACTACATTTAGTCATACTGTTAAAAAAAAGTAGAGAAATTAGGGATAGTATTATGAAGGGTTATAAATTTTCACCTCTTAAGAAAGTTCAGGTGCTGTTTGCTACTCTCTAGTGATCTCTTACCTTGGAGCGCATCAGCAAGGTCACTGTGATCCATCATCTTCAGAAAGTACAACGCCATATCAAGAGTTGCTTCTTTAATACTCCACAGATCATCACTCACATCTCCATAATATTTTGTGTTTTCTTTTCTCAGAAATTTCTTAAACATCTCCAGCTCATGTTTTATAAATACAGTCATTTTATTTTCGAGATCCTTCACAAAACACAGAGAAAATTAAATGCAGAATCATTTTATAATAAACATTATAAAATGATTTTTGTCTTCCTTGAAAATTTTAAAATTTCATTTGATTCTTCATGACTGAAAAAAGTTCTAAACACAGCAGGCAGGTACTGTACATAAAGACTAGACAGAGATGTATTCTGTTAGGAGTTGGGACAATGTAGACCTTGGACACTAGATGGAGACATTCAGCCTTTTCTGTTGGCTTACCCAGTTAATCTTAATTATTGTTTTCATTACTTGCTGATTTGTTAAAACCCTCCCTTCTCCTTGGTTTTTGCTCAGTCCTCATGTGAGGAGCTCAGCTACAGTCTTTGCCTTTTGTTACAAAGGTTTTGTTTTGTCTGCTGCTGTCTTCCTTTTTATTCAAGCTGATAAAATATTGTTATGTCATTTACTATAGTAACATTAAGCTACGTGTGTGCGCATGTTCTCTCATGATCATCCACTCAGTGATGAAGTGGGTAGGAATCACTTACTGAGATAGGAATAACACTGAGATGGTGTCATACAAAAACTCACGACTCATGAATGTCCATTTTATCAGTGTATAGTTTAGGTTGCTAATAAATCGAAACTTAAAGTGTCATGAAACACTAAACTACATTTTCTGTTCGTATCGCACATCATAAAAGACAATCTTAGCTTCCATTCATTTTAATTGTAAGAGAAAACTGGTTAATTGTTAGCTTTTTTCTGATATTTCTGATTATATCTTCAGGGTTTAAAATCTCATCCTGTCACACTTCACAGACAGTGACGTGGAAATATACTATAGTACTACAGTGATGTGTAGGTCTCTCAATTATTCATGAGCCATATCCTATGAGAAGAGGCAGTTTTTTACTGGCAAGAAAAGACTAAATTGAGGAGTAGTTCAGAAAGTACCTACTACTTTTTTAAGGCATTCATGGCACTATTTGTTACATAAATTCATTACACTGAACAGCTCTGTATGAATTATTGCATTTAAAGTGTTGTGTGCATGTGCTGTTTTAAGGATACAGCACAGCACAGCACTGAAGAACGCATCTGCATTACACCAACTAGTCAATCTGGGCCTGTATTTTTGGATTTGTTTGTTCTGTACATGTGAGACTAACACACTATTTTATCAGTCCATTTGTTCTAGTTTTCATCATCAAACTAGACACCTGTCTTTTTTATACTTATCTGAAATAAATAACCCCCAAATGTTTTCTGAAAAGGTGTAATGGTGGACATCATGGGAAGTATTAACAAAGATGATTTAAGTCTTACATTGAAGATGTTGTAGAGAAAGTCTGTAATCTTCTTCTGTAATTTTGCAGTTTTCACAGTATCTTCAGACTCACAATGATTTCTGCAAAATAAAATCAAAATAAAATATTTTATTATTATTAATTAAGAATGACAAATAACAGTATTAAATGAGAAAAAATTATACCTTTCCTTGGCGTGTATCCCTGTTGTTTTGTCAGTGCTAGGTGTATTCTTTAGCTGTATAGCTAGGTAGGAATTTTGTCTAAAAGAAGAGAATGAGTTTCCATATTACACTGTAATTGTACCAATATTGAAACAACCTGGCTGACTAATAATGTCCAATAGAAAACAATAATCAGTATATTCTGTACTATATTTGGCCAAAATATGTGGACACCTGACCATCACACCCATATGTGGATCTTCCCCAAAGTGCCACAATGTCTGAAGCACACAATTGTACAGAATGTCTCTGTATGCTGTAGGGTTACAGTTTCCCTTCACTGGAACTAAGAGGCTCAAACCTGTTCCAGCATGATGATGAGCTCCATGAAGACATTGTGTGTTAAGGTTGAAAGAAGGTGGAAAAACTTGAGTGTCCTGCACAAAGCCCTCACCTCAACCCCACGAATTTCTTGTAGCTGAATGAACACAAATCCCCACAGCCACGCCTCAAAATCTAGTGGAAAGACTCTGCAAAAGAGTCAACCATATTATAACAGCAAAGGTGGATTAAATCTGGATTGGGATTTTCAACAAATACATATGGGTGTGACGATCAGGGGGCCACAAACTTTTAACCAGATACTGTAATTATAACAGAGTAACTTATTTGTGTTTTCTTTCAAAAATAAATGAACAAAAAAGTGATGGGGATTCTCAACAACCTACAAAAACAGAACACATTAATAAATTCATTTTATATACAACTGTGATAAAGTTAGCACTTAAATTCTATGGCTTGCAATTTAGATAAGTGTAAGCTTTTTTTTTTTTTTTTTTGTAATTTCAGACATCCATGATTAGCTTGCCCTCCTCTGGACAGCACTGTGAATAATGAATTATTTTATGTAATAAAACAAGCTCTGTATGTGGGAACTTGGCTAGTGGATGATTCTTCTCTGGGATTGAAAGATTATTTGTGACCTGGTACCATTGTGTGAGATCTTTTCAGTGTGACTAAGAGTAGAGAAAGCACTTGAGTTTATTTTTTTCACGTCTACACTTACAGACTAAATAAAAAACATGAGTAATTCCAGTCTGTGGCTCTACCTCTAAAGATGTAGCTGAAGATGAGGTTTATGATGAGCAACAGGAAGAGAAGTGAATACCTGTCCTGAGAAGCTGTTTCTTCTTTAAAGCTGATAAAGCGTGGTATGGACTGGTCGCTCTTAAAGGACACACAGCTGGTTTCAGGAGATTTTGGTCTTTCCTCATTTTCTCTAAAGAGTGGTGTAAAGGAGAAGGGAGAGAGAAATATGATATTGCAAATTGTTTACCAAATGGTTGTTGACTTCAGGAGGATTTGTGGTGATCATTCTCCACCACACATCAACAGCACCACCATGAGCACAGTAGACCTCTATGGAAGTATAACAGTGCCAAACGTCCTCAAGGCAAAAATGCATGTTGAATTGCATAAACTGTATAAAAACATATAGCAATAACAATACTTGATTTTTTCTGCCCAGCAATTTGACACAAATTGGGAAAAACAGCAATGTCAATGCTTTAATTAACTTCCTCTGCAATTCAGTGGGATTGTCTATTTTGACTGAAAACAAAAATCCAGCATTCAAAATTCAATGCACACATATTCATCTTCCTAAAATATGGTTCTCAAATATTGAGTTGTTAAAATACCATCTACATTATTCGTCAGGTAATATTTCAACACATTCTTTTTCAACCTCACAAATTCAGGCTGCAAAAATTCAGGTCTTCAAATTCAAGTCTTCACATCCAGGTCTCACAGGAAGAGCAATGGATTGCCGATACTGTTGTAACATGTTACTCTGGTCCGGCCCCTAGTGTTTGGTTTGTGCAGACAAGCCATAAGAGAAGATGAACCTAGTGGACTGGCATGAAGTTGGCTTGACGTTGGATGTTCGATATTTGCAGATATGCGCAAATTAAGGGACCGTCTCTAAAGTTACATACTGGTATACATGTTTCTAACTTCAATAGCATTCGAAGGGAATGACTTGGTCATAAAACCAACTGTAAAGTGTTCATCTAGGTGTATTCACCTAAATGAATATTATACAGTTGGCTTTATAACTGTAAGTCATTCCCTTCAAATGATATTGAAGTTAGAAACATGTATACTGATGTCAAATGTAACTTAGAGACAGTTCCTTTGTATGCGAATTGCTGAGAACCTCATGCATATTCTCAATGTGACCTACCTAGACAGAAATCCTGGAAAAACTCCCCCTTTCCTTTCTCACTATATTCTACAGGGTGTACAGAGACACCATCCTGATCAGCTACACCACTGTTGGGTAAGAAAACTGTAACTTATTGAGCTGACATACTGAAAAAGAGAGAACATCACCAGAGTAACTGAAAGTCCAAGTCTGAAATCTGAAATCTAAATCTGGCCTTTTTTTGGCTTCTCTACCCACCTCTGGCTTCTAGTCAATAAATCAGAGTCCAACCTAAACACTGTGAAGCAGCATTTTACTTTTAAGCTGTTCAAATCTGTAATCAGATCCCAGAAGAAGTCAGATGTGCCACCAATGTAGCTAGTATTAAATCTAGATTAAAACCAATAAAAATAAGATTTTTTTCACATCTACATTTAAACTGTCATCACTTATACGTCATCTCTATATTGCACTATATTCTTTGTGCTATAATTACAGACTAAACAAAAAACATGAGTAATTCCAGCCTGTGGCTCTACCTCTAAAGATGTAGCTGAAGATGAGGTTTATGATGAGCAACAGGAAGAGAAGTGAATACCTGTCCTGAGAAGCTGTTTCTTCTTTAAAGCTGATAAAACGTGGTATGGACTGGTCGCTCTTAAAGGACACACAGCTGGTTTCAGGAGATTTTGGTCTTTCCTCGTTGTCTCTAAAGAGTGGTGTAAAGGAGTAGGGAGAGAGAAATATGATACTGCAACTTGTTTACCAAATGGTTGTTGACTTCAGGAGGATTTGTGGTGATCATTCTCCACCACACATCAACAGCACCACCATGAGCACAGTAAAGACCTCCAAGTTCCTCTTTGTGCGTATTGCTGAGAACCTCATGCACCTCAAGCGATTATTGACCCAGGCAAACAGTAACTGGTAAGTGTTTCTTTTTTGGATTTTTTAGTTGAAACTAGTTTTAGCACCGATTGTAAGATAGAAGCTGTAACTGTGCTTCCTTGTTGCTACAAGCTGTGTACATGTTGCTAGATTAAAGCTAATTCTGGTATTCTTATTCGGTTTCGGTCGGGAGTCACTTGTTCAGGTGACTACTCTTTGTTTTGCTAATTAAAGAGGCGTGCTTAGCTGTGAAACACCGCAGTATTTAAGAATTAAAGAACGCTGAGGTGGAAGCATCAGCCCTTGTCGTGTGAAGACCGAGCTCGTGTAAAGACCTACGAGTCTACCTGCGCGAGTCCACCGAGCAAGGACACCGACAAGACACCACTCGCGCTGCTAAGTATTCTTTCTTTTCGCCCCTTTATTCCTTATGCTGTTTACCTGTTTACACAGGTACTAACACGAACATGTGTCATCAGTTTATCCCTGCTATTTGCATACTCCCAGAAAAGTACGCAACTTGGACAACCTACACTCTCTGAATGTGGCCTTTGCAGATTCCTGCTCCTTCTCTATCAGACTTTGGAACTGCCAATCTGCCGTCAACAAGGCAGATTTTATTCCTGCCTTTGAAACCCACTCCAACCTGCTGGCTCTGACTGAGACCTGGATCCATGCTTAGAACACTGCCACACCCGCTGCCCTGGCCTCCAACTTCAACTTCTCCCATGCTTCACGCCCCAACAGACGAGGGGGTGGTACAGGTTTGCTTCTCTCCAAAACATGGAAATTTACCTGTCTTTCTCCCTCTTGCTCCTACACTTCCTTTGAATTTCATGCTGTTACAGTCACTGACCCCATCAAAATGCACTTTCTTGCTGTTTACCATCCTCCAGATCAACTGGGGAATTTCATTGATGAACTTGACCTGCTACTGTCCACCATCCTGGATAATGGAACTCCTCTTGTGGTCCTTGGTGACTTCAACATTCATCTAGACAAGCTACATGCAGCTGACTTTCTTGGTCTTCTTCCCACATTTGACCTCGAGCAGTTCACCACACCAGCAAGACACAAAGCCGGCAAACAGCTCGACCTCATCCTCACGTAATTGCACCACACACAATATTCTCATTACTTCTCTCCACACCTCTGACCATTTCTTTATCCAGTTCTCTATTTCTCTCCCCTCACCCGGTTCAATGTCTCCACTCTCTATCTCTTTTCGTTGCAATCTTCGCTCCCTTTCCCCCTCACATTTCTCCTCCGTTGTCACACCCTTACTTTTCTCTGATAGCCACCTCTCCTCACTTGAATTAAACACTGAAACTGACATGCTATGTTCCACCCTAACATCTTCTCTTGACAGCATCTGCCCCCTAACTTCCAGACCTGCTCACACAACACCCTCTAGCTCTTGGCTCTCAGAAGCTCTGTGTAACAATCAGGCCAAACTAAGAGCATCTGAAAGGAAATGGCGTAAATCTAACAATCCAACTGACCTAACCAATTACCAGACACTTCTCTCCTCTTTGTCCAATAGCATCTCCATTGCTAAAGCCACATACTACGAAGATAAGATTGGCAGTTCTCCCAACACCCACACTCTCTTCCAAATCTTTTCTTCTCTTCTCTTTCCCCCTCCTCCCCCTTCCCCTCTCACTGCAGATGACTTTGCAACTTTCTTTTCCAACAAGGGTACATCAATCAGGAACCTGTTCTCAACAGTTTAATCAACTCTCCAATTTTCTCACACTTAACAACCTCCTGGACACCAGGCAGTCTGGCTTCAAAAGCAATCACTCCACGGAGACTGCTCTGCTTTCCGTCACTGAAGTCTTACAACTAGCAAGAGCAACCTCTAGATCATCTGTTCTCATCCTACTCAACCTCTCTGAGGCTTTCGACACTGTGAACCATCAGATCCTCCTGTCAACTCTCTCCAGCCTGGGCATCACCGGAACAGCTCCGCGCTGGGTAGAATCCTACCTGTCAGACAGATCCTTCAAGGTATTAAGAAGCGGAGGTATTTCTGAAACTCAGCAACTCACAACTGGCATTCCACAGGGTCAGTTTTGGGTCCACTGCTCTTTTCTATCTACACTACATCTCTAGGGCAGATGATTGAGTCGCATGGTTTCTCATATCATTGCTATGCTGATGACACCCAGCTCTACTTGTTCTTCCAGCCTGACGATCCATCAGTCTCTGCACGCATCTCTACTTGTCTGTCGGACATCTCGGTCTGGATGAGGGAACACCACCTTAAGCTCAACCTGGCAAAATCTGAGCTTCTCGTCATTCCAGCCTGTCCCTCAATCAACCACAACCTCACTGTACAGCTCAGCTCAACCACACTCAAGCCAACCAGGACGGCCAGGAACCTTGGGGTGATTCTCGATGACAGCATGACCTCTACAGACCACATCTCAACAACTGCATGGTCCTGTAGGTTCATCCTGTACAACATCAAGAAAATCAGACTCTACCTCACCGAACAGGCTACACAGATACTAGTCCAGGCTCTTGTTATCTCAACTGGACTACTGCAAATCACTACGTCACAACTCACCATGTCACACCCCACTTCATATCTCTCTCTCTCTCTCTCTCTCTCCCCCAAACTAAGTGAATCCCACTTCCGGTTCCGGTGACAGGGTACGCTGGTGTGTTTTGCTGCCGCTCCTGTTACCATTTGTTTTGTTTTCATTTGTTATTTTAAGCCATATTTATTTTTCTTTTAATAACTGCGAGTTTTTTAAGTCATATTGTCTTTAGTGCTGTTACGATTGCGATGTGGTGGTGGCATTTTATATATTTTGGTCTGTAGTTTTTATTTCTGTGCTTCAACTGGAATAACCTGCAGCATGTAACTCTGAATCAATGCCTCGGCTGTGTGTGTGGATTGTACGACTTTGTGCTCGCAGTGCGCTCCGGAGTTTCATTCTCTCTGGCCTTGCGAGTGTGCTCTCACCAACCATGGCGCTAAGGTACACTACACGTCAGATATTGAATCTAAAACAGAACTGTTATTGCCTAGCCAAAGACTCTTACAATCTCTGTCGAGATGCTGGACTGCTACGTCCTAAGCAATATATCCATCGGGCATCGATCCGTCACCATAAGACCACCAAACTGCTCCATACTGGTGTTGATCACAGAAATTTTATATCGGTTCCCCGCGTGGAGATTAAACCACCGTCGTCTCCGCTTGAGAGCCTGGCTTATGCCGCATTATTCAATGCGCGGTCTGTGAATAACAAAATGCTGCTTTGATCGGATTTTCTTACAGATAAAAAGTTGGACATGTTCTTAACTGAAAACTGGCATAAAGAAATTGATGGGCTACTGTTTAACCAGATCACTCCAGCGGGCTTTGGAGTTTTAGATCTCCCGAGGTTATCTGGCAGAGGCGGAGGCATTATTGTGGTTTACAACCTGAAGTTCAACACAAGCTCTGTGTCTGTTCCCCAGTTTTCATAATTTGAATGCCTGGTCTTGAGTATTTCCACTCCTGTATCCACCATCATCGCTACACTCTATAAACTACCTAAGGCTAAGGCACATGCAGCTTTTAAGTCTGACTTTGCAGACTTTAAGGAAGGAATTTCTGTCACTAATTGATTGAAACTTCACACAGTTTATAACTGACCCTACTCATAACAAGGGTCATACGCTGGATCTTGTGATTGCTAACGGCTCATTTGTATCGCAGTTTTCATCTATTGACATTGGACTGTCTGATCAATCTGTATTTTTTTAACCTCGAACTGTATCATTCAAGTGAGCCGACCATCCGAACAGTAACCTTCCGGAATTGGATCAGACAGCTTTCTCCATTTCTGTGGTTTCCATCCTAAGCGATCTTCATCCCTCATCACTGGAAGAAAGTTCTGCAGCTAAATTCCACTCTTGCTGCTAATCCTGACACTTTTTCTCCTCTAAGGTCACGTAAGATTACATTCGCCCGCTCTGCTCCCAGGTATAATGACAATCTGCGCTCTAGAAAGGCTGTATGTCGGAAAATCGAGCGAAATGGCACCTTACTGGACTTAGTGTCTACTATCAAGTGTGGAAGGATCTTCTTGGGGATTATCAGGCACTACTGGAGACTGAAAGATCCTCTTACTTTTCTCAGGCTATTGTAATTAATCAAAATAATCACAGACACTTGTTCCAAATCATAAACAGATTGCTTCAAGTTAATGTTGTTACCACTTTTCCTGTTTCTCAGCAGCTCTGTGATTCTTTTCTACAGTTTTTTAATTCTAAGATTGTCAATGTTCGCAAAGGAATTTCTATTAACCCTGACTGTGCCACTTCACTCCTTCGTCCATCTGGGTTCACTGGTGCTTCTTTCACTCATTTCTCACTGCTTAATTCTGAGGCTCTCACAAGGGAGGTATCCAGCATGAAATCTACCACTTGCTTGCTGGATCCAATTCCTACGAACCTGTTTAAATCGTGTTTCACTGTGTGGTGCCCTACTATCCTCAGCATTATAAATGAATCACTGGAGACTGGGGTCGTTCCAGCAGTACTAAAGACTGCTGCTGTTACACCTGTACCAAAGAGAGAAAATGTTTCTGTGGATGATTTTAACAATTTTCGTCCCATCTCAAATCTTCCGTTTTTGGCAAAAATACTTGAGCGTGTTGTTGCCTCTCAACTCTGTACTCATCTTACAACCAATAACCTCTTTGAACCCTTTCAATCAGGTTTTCGTAAATTTCACAGCACTGAAACAGCATTGGTCAATGATATCAATGACTTGTTGATGGCCTCTGTTTCTGGAGCTACCTCACTTCTTATTCTTCTTGGCCTTAGAGCCGCCTTCGATACTGTGGATCATCTGGTTTAAATCCTATTTTACTGACCGTTCCCAGTTTATTTCTGTGTGGCGCTTTAGGTCTGACACTTGCTCGGTGCTCACTGGTGTTCCTCAGGGTTCAGTTCTAGGCCCTCTACTCTTCAATATTTATCTATCTCCGATTGGGCATCTGCTGCGATTGCTTGCCCTCCATTATCACTTTTATGCTGACGATACCAAAATTTACATTCACTCTAAATCTGGTGAAAACACTGATGCTTGTTGTCTTCTGACTGTGTTTCTGAGATAAAATCATGGATGAACAATAACTTTCTGTGCCTGAACAGCGGGAAAACTGAGGTTATGCTTATAGGTTCCCGTCATCAAATTCGCAAAGCGGCTCCACTGTCTCGGTTTGTGATGGTTCTGTTTTAGAGACCCAAAGTTAGTTGAGGAACCTTGGTGTAATTTTTGACAGCAGTCTCACTTTTGATTTTTTTGTTCAGGGCACTGTGAAGGTGTCCTTTTTCCACCTCAGAAATATAGCCAGACCACGCCCAATGCTAAACTTATCTGTCGCTGAAAAGTTGATTAATTCGTTTGTTGTCACACGGCTGGATTCATGTAATGCCGTTCTAGCCGGAGTTTCTAAAACCGCAATAAACAAATTGCAATATGTTCAGAACTCTGCCGCCCGGATCCTAACGGGAACCAGGAAATGTGACCATATTACTCTTGTTTTGAAGTCCTTACACTGGCTCCCGGTTAGGTTCCGTGTCGATTTCAAGATCATGTTATTGACATACAAAACATTACATGGATTGGCTCCGCAATACTTATCTGGCTTATCAATCCCTTCCACCCCAAATCGTAGACTGCGCTCCTCACAGTGTAATCTGTTAACTGTTCCACAAACACACCTAAAATCTGGGGGCGACAGGGCTTTTTCTATCTATGCTCCTTCACTTTGGAACTCTTCTTTGGAACTCTTCCCCCTGAACTCAGGGACCCCCAGACTTTTGGCATTTTTAAAGCTCTTCTCAAGACACACTGTTTTAAACTGGCATTCGACTGCTGATGTCTTTTTAGATTGTTTTATGTTTATTATTAATGTTGTTGTTTTTGTTCTCATTAACTTTTATTTGTTTTATTTTTCTGTGAACTGTGCTTTTATATACAGCACTTTGAGAAGCTGCTTTAAAGGCGCTTTAAAGTTTATTATTATTATTATTATTATTATTATTATTATTATTATTATTATTATTATCATCTCCCTCCACTGGCTTCCTGTAGCCGCCATCATCAAATTCAAGGCCTTGATGCTCACCTACAAGACCTTGTCTGGAACAGTACCCTCCAATCTCAACTCTCTCCTGAAGGCTTACGTTCTCTCATGATATCTGCGATCAATCAACGACCGACGCTTAGTAGTACCTACTCAGCTTGGCTCAAGGTCCCTTTCAAGAACATTCAAATTAACTGTTCCTCAGTGGTGGAATGAACTTCCAACCTCAATCTGGATCGCAGAATCTATCACCATCTTCAAAAAACAGCTAAAGACCCACATCTTCGGTGAACACCTAACCAACCCATAAAAAATAAAAAAGAGACTTATAATAATATTATAAAATAATAATAATTTACTCTGGCACTTACACCTCTACTCTGCGCACTTTGCTTCTTCTGGAACTCAATTAATGGATCTTTTACAGTAGCACTACTTGTATTGTTCTCTGCTTGATATCACTTTGCTTGTATTTTCTCATTTGTAAGTCGCTTTGGATAAAAGCGTCTGCTAAATGAATAAATGTTAATGTAAATATTCCCAATGTGGCCTAGCTAGACAGAAAGCCTGTCAAAACTCACCCATTCCTTCCTCACTATATTCTACAGGGTGCACATAGACACCATCCTGATCAGCTACATCACTGTTGGGTAAGAAAACTATGCTTACGTATGTAACCATGATTCTATTTAATTTCTACTGGTGGATCTTTCAGCACCTGGATGAGTAATACCAACAAGGTCACAAGGAAGTTCTACGTGCCCCTTTACAATGTCTGTGAAGCCGGGGAAAAATGGCTGTAGCCACAGAGTTGTGTGAGATCACATTCAGTCTATAAAATCTTTCAAATGTGCAGGTTGATGCCCATGATGCAGCTGCACAAATATCTGAAAGAGGGACCCATGAAGTAGAAACACTCCTGACTGAGTGACTTCAAACCTGAGGAGGGATCTGGAGACCCCTGCCCTTATAGGCATAAACGATAGCATCTATAATCCATTTTGACAGACATTGCTGACAAAGAGTAACCTCGCCTATGCCCCATATGGCAGACAAACAGTGAGTCTGACTGTCGGAATTCAGCAGTCATGTGGATATAACACTTTAGTGCTCACATTGGGCACAACAGGCTTGCACTCGCCCCCTGTTCATCCTCCTGAGTTGGGGGCTCAAAAGCTGAAAGACTGAGCAGCTGGTTCGTTTAAGACGAAGAAATGGTCTTTGGGAGAAATGAAGCGCTCGGCTATAAACTTAACCCCATGTTCCCAGAACTCAAGTGTAGGCACTCTCGGTTTACTGATAAAGCGTGCAACTCACCTACTGCCCTAGCCGACACAATGGCTAAGAGGAAAGCTGTTTTCTTATACAGCCACCTCAATTCTGGCCTCTCTAGGGGTTCAAATGGAGGCTGACACAGTGCCTCTAATACAAGAGGCAAGTCCCAAGAGGATAATGGGTTTCGTCTAAGAGATCTCAGTCATTGAACACCTTTAAGAAAGCGGTTCACAAGGGTGTGGGACCCAATCGTCATGCCAAGTACTTTATTATGCATGGCTGAGATGGCAGCTATGAATACTTTGATAGTCGAGGCTACAAGGTCTCCATAAAGATTGGACTGGAGAAAGCTGAGGATTACCGGTATGGAACAGTGTGTTGGTTCCTGATCTTGTGCTTGCACAACTCAGAAAACAGCTTCCATTTGTTAGCATACAACACATTGGAGGTAGTTGCACAGGAGTTGTGGATGGTCTGTATAACTGCTGGATCACACAGCCTTAGTAATGGCTCGGGCCCTTACCAGACCCAAAGTTGCAGCCGGGATGAGTTTGGGTGCCAGTTCGACCCTCCAGCTGTGAGAGGAGATCCCTCCTCACTCAAGGCTCCTTGTACAGTAATCTGTGTAATATTGGAACCACACCCTCCCTGGCCATTTGGTGGCTACTAGTAGCACCTTGTGATTGCCCCAAGGATCCTGTCTTGGGAAGGCAGTATCAACGGTATTGGAGGGAATGCAGTTGACAGCAGTCGATTTGGCCACTCATGGGCCAGTGCATCCTGGCCCAAGGGGCTTGTTGGTTCCCCCAGTGAAAAACAAAGGGGGTAGTGTGTGTCGTTGACAGGGAGGTTAAAAGGTCCACTCTGCCCTGCCCTATCAGTGCCAGATTGCTTGCACTACTTCGGGGTGCAGCTTCCATTTGCCAGGGTGGGGTTGTGCCGGGATAGGTGCCTGGTAAGTGCATTGCCCTCATGCTCAATAGGTGAGGATGGGCCCACAATAGCAGCTATAGAGTCGTATTTGTTGCCCTACAGGGTCTCTGTCTAGCGTGGTGTTCACGACACAGACTAGCAAACTGTTGTCTGGCCTATGTAACCCGTAGGCTGCGCTCCAGGGCTTGCTGTGCAGTCGGGCCGAACAATTCCCCAGGAATAACAGGAAGAGAGCGGAGGGCTCTCCTGCAGGGTTCCAAAAGTGGAGACTGGGCCAGCGTCGGGCGAGGCTTAACAAATACATTAGCCTCCCCAACTCCCTGGTCATACAGGAAAATGCCTGCTAAGAGGCCTCACTCAGGCTCTAGGCAGAAGGGACAACCTGCATTGTCTGGGACAGGGCCAGCATAAGGTGTGACATGGAATTCCCAATATGACCCATACGTGCTGCTGTGTCATAGCTTCTCACAACGAAGTCATCTGTCAACCAGCACTGTGGCCATGGGCAGCATACATCAGGCCAAAGTGCTTCATCAGGCTACAGCACAAGGGTGGCAACAGCCGACTCTATATTGGGCATGCAGTCAAGACCATGGTTGGACTTGACTGATGGTTACATCCTGCATATTAGCTAGTGCTCTACAGTCTGTCGGTAGATGAGAGAAACGTCTGGGGTCTGCCCAGCACATCTGCAGTTCCTCGATATATGGAGCTGAGGGTGAGACACTGCGGACTGAGAGGTCTTCCTGAAAAAAGCGCTCTGAGGAGTCACTTGGACAGGTGCTGCATCTAACCCCAGACGCACCAAGGCCATTTTTACCAAACTCCTGATGTCTGACTGGTCTCTAAGCCCATCAGTATACTGTGGCTCGTCCCCTGCAATTGGAATGAGATGAATGGGAGCCCTCACCTGCCCCCTCCTCATCATAACCTTTCCCAATAAATAGGCTCTCTGAGGCTCTAGTGGAGAGTGCATCCACCTCCTGGGTCTCAAAGGCTGGTGACAGTATTGGAGGCAGCACCCTAGGGGGAGACAGCGGTGTGGCTGCAGCAGGACCACTAGCGGGCTATGCAGTGGGTGGTTGCAGATTAAGGAGGAGAGACTTAATCTCTGCAAACTCAGAAGCCAAGGTGTTTACCTTCAGGGCTAGGGGATCTACCTTTCCCCGTTTCCCCAATCTCAGTCAATACTTTTACTCATACTTGAATTATTATTTTTATGAGCAGTTTTACCTGAACTTGAGAATTTTTTGGCTTCTCTACCCAACTCTGGCTTCTAATCAATAAATCAGAGTCCAAATTAAACACTGACTACGTTTACATGGACAGCAATAATCTAATTATTGACCTTAATCCAAGTAAGGTAATAAGGTGATTAAGGTGTTTACATGAGTCTCTTTTAGAATACTCCAGTTATGTTCCCGTTTTACGTTATAGATCATAATTAGATTAAGAGCCCGCGTCATTACGTCACCGCGCCACGCCGTTCGACGTCACTCAAACGCTTTAAGTGCAGTTAATTATTTGTCATGCTGTACGTGGTAATAGACGACTACTTGAAGCCGTGGGCTGCGTCTCAAATCGCATACTTACCTGCTGTATAGTAGCCGAGATACATGTATTTTTCCCCACTACAGGACTATAGTAGGTAAGTATGTAGTTTGGGACGCAGCCGAACTCTCTTGTTCGCAAAATGCGATGAAAACGCTCACACTACGTTCATAATGTGATTAAGGTGTTTACATGTCTGTAATGCACGTCCATAATACGATTAAAACAGGGGTACTCCACCTGTCTTAATTCGATTAGAGCTTACTTAGATTATGACCTTAATCAGATTAAGGTTGGTGTTTACGTGGTAGTTTTTTAATCAAAGTATGGTCTTAATTAGATTAAGAGTGGATTATTGTTGTCCATGTAAATACAGTCACTGTGAAGCAGCATTTAGCTTTTAAGATGTTAAAATCTGGAATCAGATCCCAGAAGATGTTAGATGTGTCACCAATGTAGCGATTATTAAATCTATATTAAAACCAATAAAGATAAGATTTTTTTCACGTCTACACTTAAACTGTTAGGACTTGTATTTCATCTCTATATTGCACTATATTCTTTGCACTATAATTACAGCCTAAACAAAAAACGTGAGTAATTCCAGCCTGTGGCACTACCTCTAAAGATGTAGCTGAAGATGGGGTTTATGATGAGCAACAGGAAGAGAAGTGAATACCTGTCCTGAGAAGCCGTTTCCTCTTTAAAGCTGATAAAGCGTGGTATGGACTGGTCGCTCTTAAAGGACACACAGCTGGTTTCAGGAGATTTTGGTCTTTCCTCCTTATCTCTAAAGAGTAGTGTAAAAGAGTAGGGAGAGAGAAATATGATATAGCAAACTTGTTTATCAAATGGTTGTTGACTTCAGGCAGATTTGTGGTGATCATTCTCCACCACACATCAACAGCACCATCATGAGCACAGTAAAGACCTCCAAGTTCCTCTGTGTGCAAATTGCCGAGAACCTCATGCATATTCTCAATGTGACCTACCTAGACAGAAAGCCTGGCAAAACATCATCAGAGTATCTGAAAGTTCAAGTCTAAAATCTAAATCTGGCTTTTTTTGTTAGATGTGCCACAAATGTAGCTATTATTAAATCTAGATTAAAACCAATAAAGATAAGATTTGTCTACACTTAAACTGTTAGGTTATTGCACCATATTATTTGCACTATTTTCTCATTTGATCTAACTATCAAAGATGATTAAAATGCTCTTAACAGATGTTCCTTGTGAAAAGAACGTTAAATCTTTGATTTGTTAGTAGTTCAATCTGAGTTCTATGTTTTAACTGTTTGTTAATGGATGTTTAATTAGTTTATAATCAAAGGTAAAGTTGTCTTATTATACTGAAGTAGGTGAGGCAAGAAATGTCCTCAGGAACAATTAACATCTTCAAAATCTTGGTTTAATATGGGTTTGAAAGTCCCACTGTACCAACAGATTTCACATCCAAATGACACCCCCTGCTGTACTGATCCAATCACTTCAGTGTAGGAGAGTTCATTTCTGGCCACTAAAATAGAAACTGGGCGAGAAAGAGAAAAAGGTGTCCTACAAACCAATGAGTAATACACCAATGTTATAACAATAACTTATGGTTCATCATCGGATCATTTACAAACCACCTCATGAATTTTAATTTATTTTTTTTTGTAATTTCAGACATCCATGATTAGCTTGCCCTCCTCTGGACAGCACTGTGAATAATGAATTATTTTTGTATGTAATAAAACAAGCTCTGTATGTGGGAACTTGGCTAGTGGATGATTCTTCTCTGGGATTGAAAGCTTATTTGTGACCTGGTGCCATTGTGTGAGATCTTTTCAGTGTGACTAAGAGTAGAGAAAGCACTTGAGTTTATTTCTTAACTTGAGTTTATTTTTTTCACGTCTACACTTACAGACTAAATAAAAAACGTGAGTAATTCCAGCCTGTGGCGCTACCTCTAAAGATGTAGCTGAAGATGAGGTTTATGATGAGCAACAGGAAGAGAAGTGAATACCTGTCCTGAGAAGCTGTTTCTTCTTTAAAGCTGATAAAGCGTGGTATGGACTGGTCGCTCTTAAAGGACACACAGCTGGTTTCAGGAGATTTTGGTCTTTCCTCCTTATCTCTAAAGAGTGGTGTAAAAGAGTAGGGAGAGAGAAATATGATATAGCAAACTTGTTTATCAAATGGTTGTTGACTTCAGGCAGATTTGTGGTGATCGTTCTCCACCACACATCAACAGCACCATCATGAGCACTGTAAAGACCTCCAAGTTCCTCTGTGTGCAAATTGCCGAGAACCTCATGCATATTCTCAATGTGACCTACCTAGACAGAAATCCTGGCAAAACATCATCAGTGTATCTGAAAGTTCAAGTCTAAAATCTAAATCTGGCTTTTTTTGTTAGATGTGCCACAAATGTAGCTATTATTAAATCTAGATTAAAACCAATAAAGATAAGATTTGTCTACACTTAAACTGTTAGGTTATTGCACCATATTATTTGCACTATTTTCTCATTTGATCTAACTATCAAAGATGATTAAAATGCTCTTAACAGATGTTCCTTGTGAAAAGAACGTTAAATCTTTGATTTGTTAGTAGTTCAATCTGAGTTCTATGTTTTAACTGTTTGTTAATGGATGTTTAATTAGTTTATAATCAAAGGTAAAGTTGTCTTATTATACTGAAGTAGGTGAGGCAAGAAATGTCCTCAGGAACAATTAACATCTTCAAAATCTTGGTTTAATATGGGTTTGAAAATCCCACTGTACCAACAGATTTCACATCCAAATGACACCCCCTGCTGTACTGATCCAATCACTTCAGTGTAGGAGAGTTCATTTCTGGCCACTAAAATAGAAACTTGGCGAGAAAGAGAAAAAGGTGTCCTACAAACCAAATGAGTAATACACCAATGTTATAACAATAACTTATGGTTCATCATCGGATCATTTACAAACCACCTCATAATGAATTTTAATTATTTTTTTTTTTGTAATTTCAGACATCCATGATTAGCTTGCCCTCCTCTGGACAGCACTGTGAATAATGAATTATTTTTGTATGTAATTAAACAAGCTCTGTATGTGGGAACTTGGCTAGTGGATGATTCTTCTCTGGGATTGAAAGCTTATTTGTGACCTGGTGCCATTGTGTGAGATCTTTTCAGTGTGACTAAGAGTAGAGAAAGCACTTGAGTTTATTTCTTAACTTGAGTTTATTTTTTTCACGTCTACACTTAAAAACGTGAGTAATTCCAGCCTGTGGCTCTACCTCTAAAGATGTAGCTGAAGATGAGGTTTATGATGAGCAACAGGAAGAGAAGTGAATACCTGTCCTGAGAAGCTGTTTCTTCTTTAAAGCTGATAAAGCGTGGTATGGACTGGTCGCTCTTAAAGGACACACAGCTGGTTTCAGGAGATTTTGGTCTTTCCTCATTTTCTCTAAAGAGTGGTGTAAAGGAGAAGGGAGAGAGAAATATGATATTGCAACTTGTTTATCAAATGGTTGTTGACTTCAGGCAGATTTGTGGTGATCATTCTCCACCACACATCAACAGCACCACCATGAGCACAGTAAAGACCTCCAGTAAAGTCCTCTATATGCGTATTGCTGAGAACCTCATGCATATTCTCAATGTGACCTACCTAGACAGAAATCCTGGAAAAACTCCCGCTTTCCTTCCTCACTATATTCTACAGGGTGTACATAGACACCATCCTGATCAGCTACATCACTGTTGGATAAGAAAACTTTAACTTACTGAGCTGACATACTGAAAAGGAGAGAACATCACCAGAGAAACTGAAAGTCCAAGTCTGAAATCTGAAATCTAAATCACATTTTTTTGGCTTCTCTACCCACCAAACTAAACACTGAAGCGGCATTTAGCTTTCAGGCTGTTCAAGTCTGGAATCAGATCCCAGATGTTAGATCTGCCACAAATGTAGCTATTATTAAATCTAGATTAAAACCAATAAAGATAAGATAAGCCACATGCCTACAATTAAACTGTTAGGACTTATACTTTACATCTATATTGCACTGCGACCCTGAAAAGGAGTAAGCGGTTGAAGATGGATGGATCTATATTGCACTATTTTCTCATCCCTTCTGACAAGACGAAGAAAAAAATGTGCGATACACATGTTATACCAATAAGTTATGGTTCATGGTAGGATTATTTAGAAACCATTTTAATGTGAGGCTAAAAAAGCCATTCTGAGAAAAACATCTAAAGATGCATCTGAAGATTAGATCATGATGAGCAAGAGTGTCATGAAACAGAGGGATAAACAGGAAGTATGTGCAGGAGCACTGTCTTTATTAATAAATCAATGAAACAATCAAACGCGGTCTATACAGAGTTAGCAAGAAGAACACAGGACTAGAGTCGAGGCAGGAAAGAGGACACGAAAACAAAGACTGCTTAGCATGCTAAACTTAGATGCTACACTGTTAAGACTGATGCTTCTCACACAGGTAACTCAACTGCAAATATCATCGCACGACGTGCGCCTAAACCCGAGGGGTTTAAATACTCAACATACCGTATTTTCCGGATTATAAGGCGCACCTTCATTGAATGACCTATTTTAAAACTTTGTCCGTATATAAGGCGCACCGGATTATAAGGCGCATACAATAGATGCTACAGTAGAGGCTGGGGGTTCCGTTATGCATCAATTAGATGGAGCTGCGCTAAAGGGAATGTCAACAAAAAAGTCATATAGGTCAGTTCAACTTTATTAATAGATTACAACCCAGCGTAGTTTAAGGTAAAACATGTAGTGCAATGTTAATATACCCCACATAGTGGGGGGGGGGGACTTTTCCTCGATTCAATAATAATAATAATCACAATATAGTAACACTCGAAATAGTGCAAAGCGATAACAATATATCAATAACTCAACGTTGCTCAAACGTTAAAATCACACAACACACAAAATAAACACGTAAAGCTCACTTTACTAAGTTATTCCTCATCCACGAATCCCTGGAATTCTTCTTCTTCGGTGTCCGAATTAAACAGTTGGGCAAATACGGGATCCAACATGCCCGGCTCTGTCTCTTCGAAGTGGATGGAGAGATTACGTCTTTTCATAAACCGAAAGCACCAAGAAGGACCGCTTAACTTTAAAGTTTATTATGCCAAGTTCGCTTGCTAGCGCGGTTGCATTAATTCGAATAGTGATTGTACTGACACTTATACCTGCTGCTCTCTGTTCAACAACCCACTGTTCGAGTTTGTCCTCCAAATGTAGCCATCTCGCTTTATTCCCTCGGAAACTCTGTTTAGTCTTCTTTACTTGGCGTAGGTCATCTTGTTGCTTCCTCCACTTTCGCACCATTGATTCGTTAATGTTAAATTCTCTTGCTGCTGCTCTATTCCCGTGTTCTTCTGCGTGACTGATCGCCTTGAGTTTAAACTCTGCGTCATATGCGTGTCTCTTAATAGGAGCCATTTTGGGGTCTTTACATAAAAAACAAATGGAAATGAAATATATATACCGGTATATATCCAGCATGCACCCGCGGCGTGTGGTGAAATAGGTTTCCCGTGAGTCATCTTGAGGGGGGGCGATCCTGGAGTAGTATTTAAGGAAGTGGTTTCGACTGAATGGTACGTCGTTCAGTCAGTGAAAGGACTTCCTGGTTAGTGACGTGGGATACCGGTAGCTTTGGGCGTGCGTAATGCGTGAAACCGCTGGCTCAACAGGTAAGCACTGCTTGTTTTCCTATTTGCTTAAATGACTCTTTTTGAGGTAGAATCTTAGCTGTTTGTTTGGTTGTGGGTTTATAATAATTAATGTGTTTTGTTGGAATAAATTATCGTTGATGTAACGCATGTCTCCGGCTCCTTGAGTTTACGAACCTGTGTGCTCGAATTACCCTTAGGGGTTAATCTAGTTTAGTTCCTTGTCCTGGGGCCCGGCCTCCCATCCCCTAGGTGGCGTAGTTGATGCAACAAATCCTCAGATGCACCTTGTCCCTGCCACACGTGGAAGAAAATGAAGTCGGCGGCTGCTTACCGTAGTTGCGAGACCTGTTGTGGCTCAATATTGGTCCATATATAAGGCGCACCGGATTATAAGGCGCACTGTCGGCTTTTGAGATAATTTGAGTTTTTTAGGTGCGCCTTATAGTGCGGAAAATACGGTAATTAATCTAAACCAAAGACACCTGGGTCAAATCAAGGACATCCTCAAACAGAAACTAGAACTAGGGCAGGAAGCGAATGAAAACAAAACAAAGTCATGTGTCCACTCAGAAGCCGCAGAGACCTGTTGTGGCTTGTCCTGTCAGAGACCTGTTGTGGCTCAATATTGGTCCATATATAAGGCGCACCGGATTATAAGGCGCACTGTCGGCTTTTGAGATAATTTGAGTTTTTTAGGTGCGCCTTATAGTGCGGAAAATACGGTAATTAATCTAAACCAAAGACACCTGGGTCAAATCAAGGACATCCTCAAACAGAAACTAGAACTAGGGCAGGAAGCGAATGAAAACAAAACAAAGTCATGTGTCCACTCAGAAGCCGCGCCGCAGTGCCCTAACTAAGAGCGTAACAAAGAGGAAAAGTAATGAATACCTTTCTTGAGAACATGTTCCATATTTAAATTTATTAGAGACTGGCAGTGACTGGTCACTCTTAAAAAAATAAATAAAATAACAATAATAATAATAATAATAATAATAATAATAATATAATAATAATAATAATAATAATAATAATAATTCCTTTCAATTATACAGCGTTGCTGTAGACACTCAAAACACTTTACATAGTATAGGGGAGGGGGGGGTGTCTCCTCAACCACCACCAGTGTGTAGCAACCACCTGCACGATGCCATAACAGCCACAGAACGCCCACCACACACCAGCTAATGGAGGAGAGGAGACTGATGTAGCCAATCAATGATGGAGATTATTAGGGGGCAATGATAGAGGAGGGCCAATGGAGGAATTTCACCAGGAGTCTGGGGTTATACCCCTACTCGTTACCATAAGAGTCCTGGGATTTTTAATGACCACAGAGAGTCAGGACCTCAGTTTAAAATCTCATCCAAAGGATCGTGCTGTATTTACAGTCACAGTTTGGCATTAGGCCCAGCACAGACCACAGGGTAAGCGCCCCCTGCTGGACTCGCTAATACCACTTCCAGCAGCAACCTTAGTTTTCCCCAGGAGGTCTCCCATCCACTTACTGGCCAGGCTCAACCCTCAGATCAGCTGAGGGGGACATGTTAGATTTTCCCTACCGTTGGGAATCATTTATTATGTATAGCTCTCAGAAGACACTATATTTCCTGACTTCTTGTTGAGAGTCATGCATGACACATATATAAGCTAACATCTGTCTTAGCTATTATACAAATGTTTGAATTTATATCATATCTTAAAAATATGTATGAGGGCAATTGGTCGTTTGCAAAATGAAAACCATTTTTTAAAAACTGGAACGTTAGTCTGTTAATACAGTAAATGTGATTTGCTGTAATGTAAGTAGCAAATAAACCTGGTTCACTTACCTTTGATGTTTACATTGGCCCTCAGATAGACTTGTTTCAGTGGTTCTGATTTCCTCAAACTCCCCCGACATTTTCTCAGGAAGTCAAACATCTGCTTCACTCGTAATCCTGGTAGGAATGTATTAAGAGAGTATAAACTGACTGAGCTCATCAAATTAGCTTTTGTATATTTGGATAACATAGAGAAAAGGTTCAAACCCTGGTCCTAGAGAACTCCCTGCATTGTACATTTTAGTGTTTTCTCTGCTCCTAACAGACCTGATTCAATTAATCATCTAATCAGTTAATCAAGATGGCGATGCATGAATACGGGTCTACAGGACCCTACTTAGCTAGCTGAAGCAAAAGATCTGCTTTTTGACATATATTGTTAAACAGTAAGCACTATGCAAGTTTGCTCTTTCATCTAGTACTTGCTAACTGTTGATATTCACATTGAGTTGCACTAAAGTTTTTAGTTTTTTTTCATAATACTTCTGTAATACTGAGGAATGGCAGCAGACAAAACTGCATACTACTGTACTAAATGAGAAACAACATACTCCCTATGGCCTTATTACTATTTACACATACTGTTTAGTGGGTCATATCCAGTTTTTTAAATCAGCTTTTCAAGCTAAAATCAGCTTAGGATACTCTATGTGTTAGTCACTGTTACAGTTATATAGCACTTTTATAGACACTCAAAGTGCTTACATAGTGGGGGGTGGGGGTCTCCTCAACCACCACTAGTGATGATATACTCATATGTATTGAGCTGCTATTCACAACCATCTGATTAATCTGTGATGACAAACAGTGCTGCACAATTCATGTTACAAAATGTTTTTTGTTTCTAATAATACACCTCCAGGGTCCGGGGTTCGATTCCCGACAGGGCCATGTGTGTGCGGAGTTTGCATGTTATTCCTGTGCTGTGGGGGTTTCCTCCGGGTACTCCGGTTTCCTCCCCCTGTCCAAAGACATGCATGGTAGACTGATTGGCGTGTCTAAATTGTCCGTAGTGTATGAATGGGTGAGTGTGTATGTGATTGTGCCCTGCGATGGACTGGCACCCTGTCCAGGGTGTACCCCGCCTTGTGCCCGCCCCCCTGGGATAGGCTCCAGGTTCCCCGCAACCCTTAAGAAGGAGTAAGCGGTAGAAGATGGATGGATGGATATATGGCCAAATGTATGTGGACACCTGACCATCACACCCATATATTCTTATTGAACATCCCATTCCAAGACCATGGGCAAGCTTGACTCTTCTGGGGAGGCTTTCCACTAGATTTTGGGGCGTGGCTGTGGGGATTTGTGAACATTCAACTGCAAAAATATTAGTGAGGTTGAGTTCAGATGCTCATGTTGTGTGAGGAGCAGTGGCAGCTGGTCAATAGAGGGTACTTGAGGCTGCTCTAACTGGCTTGCTTTAGATTGTGCTCCAGACACCCAATTTTTTTGTTAAATGGTAAATGTGCACTTATATAGCGCTTTGATCCAAAGCTTTACACTGTGTCTCATTCACTCACACACCAATGGGAGCAAAGCTGCCATGCAAGGCGCTAGCTTGCCATCAGGAGCAACTTGGGACACTTCGGCATATGGAGTCACCCGGGCCGGGAATCGAACCACCAACCCTACAATTGACAATGATGGACAACCCACTCTACCAACTGCGCCACAGCCGCCCCGGTTATTATATTTTTTGACCTTATGTGATTGGGCCGTTCTCAACGACTCTCTTTCCCACTCAGCTTGTTAGATGATAGCACTGCAAGACATAACGTAGGTGCAACATTTCTTCCAGGCTTTCAAATGAAGAAAAAAAAGATAAAGATTGATGGACCAGATCGACCCAACTTACAAATTCAGCAGCAGTCAAGTGATTGTAGGCGAGCTTACACTTGTTATGGCAATCTGAAGTGGTGAGCTGGATGTGATATAAGTCATGTAAGTATTATTTTCAATACTTATCATATAAGTATTATTTTCCTTGCTTGCTGTTTCAAAGTCCTGACACTGAAATGTTGTGGACCATGACAGGGGTACGAGACTTAAAACATCTTTCTGAAAAATGCAAACAGCATGAAAGTAGCCGCTGTCATCTTCACAATGCTATGAGGCTGCAGTTTTTTTGGGGGAAGCTTAGCATTGATGAACAGCTAGATGAAGGCTACATGAATGGCATTAGAAGACAAGGGCAAAATTTATTATCAAGTAGTGCTGATGGCCATTGTTTAGGCAACATTACTGTGGGGTTTTTTGGAGTGATTACCTTGATTATTTTATTACTGATGATAAACCCACATTAAACACAAATTCACTGATCCATAATCCCTAAAACAGTTGAATTGTAAATTTTAGCCAACAGTGGTGATACATTGTTATATCACCTGTTAAATGGCTATTTAAGAATTACATTCTGTCTACATTACTAGCTGTTATTTTCAGTTTGTTTGCGTCCTCTCCATGTCTTCATGGAGCTCACGTTGTATACAGGGGCAGTGTCAGGCTAATTATAATACAAATTATAATCCTACAACACACAAAACATCCTATACAATTGTGTGCTTTCAACTTTGTGGGGAAGAACCACATAATTGTGTCCACATACTTCTGGCCATAAAGTGTATTTCTACCAGAGAGGGCTTTAATTTGTGATTATGTTTTGATAACTCCTATAAAAAGAACAAAATGCAGAATATCACATAAATGTTTAATATTAAACCAATTTTCCGCAGTCTCAAAATAGCTTCAACATGGTGACCTCCTTCCCAGAGCTCCAGCACGAGACCCACAAGGTGGTCTCATTTCCAGAGCTCCAGCATGAGGTCAATGAGGTGACCTGCCATGTCAAGTTCCAATCAAAGGCCGACAAGACAGCATCCCAAGTCAAGTTCCCATTAGAGGTGGACAAGGTGACCTCCCAAGCCATGTTCCTGTCCGAGGTCTATGAAACGGCATCTCAAGCCATGTTCCTATCTGAGGTCGACAAGACGGCCAACCAAGTTCTGCTTACACCCAAGTCTGCTGACACAGCCAGTTCAGCCTGCAGCGTTGATGGAGAATGACGCTCAGCCTCACTGATCAACTGAGGACGCCACTCATCATCCCTAAACAGCTGAGGGCATTTCTCCACTTCCCTTTGCAGCCAAGAGGTCCACTTTGCATCCATACTCTGCCTTGGATGTTACTACACCAGGCTTCTCTAAAGATGTCGCTCCACTTTCCCACGCTGCTGAGTATGTCGCTCTGTCTCCGTGCGCCATGGAGAACATTGCCTCACACTCAAGAAAGGCAGACAAGATGGCCCACCAAGTCCAGCCCCCCTCTAAAGCTGATGACATAACTTCCCAAGCCTGGGTCTTGCTGAATGAACCCAGCGAACCAGCCCAAGCCTCATGTCTGCTCCTCAAGGAACCTGCTACTTTTTGGACAATGCCATTAGAACCTGAGGGGTGGTGTGAACATTTCAACCAGAGGTCCAGGACCACGGGGAGGGATTGTTTTTTGGCACTTTGGGAGAAGCGTTCTGGGCAAACAAGCGACTCCATTTCTCAGAATGGATTACAAACATGGCTGATGACCACAACTCCCAAAGATACGCACTGTCACATCACCATTGGTTGAGAATTAATCAGACAAACCTGTTCCAAATTACAATCTCAGTCACACCACACTATTTAAGAGACTCTTACACACACAGACATTGTGAAATATACGCTCAGTTACATTTTGTCTCTGCCGTTACCAAACCTTGATACATTGTTTATTCTGGTTTTGACTTTGTTCTTGTTTTTGACCTTGTCTTTTTGAATTGCCTTGGTTTGGACTGTTTGCCTGATCTCTGCCCATCTATGCTTATTGATTTCTGCCTGATCTCCTGGACTTGTTATTTTATTAAGTGCCCTACCTGCACTTGTTTCTATCTCAGCCTCCATTATGTGACAATATTGCAGGTGTAGATATTTATCTGACGTGAGATAAATGATAGAAATATTATTAATATATTATGAATTTCCAATCTGACATGATTGGTTTAGAGCAGAGGTTCTCAACCTTTTGTAACTAAAGCCCCCCTATCATGTGGCACCCCCTTCAACCTAACCCCCCCTTCAACCTAACCCCCATTCTACCTAACCCCCATTCTACCTAACCCCCCCTCTACCTAACCCCCTCAAGCTAACCCCCACCTAACCCCACCAAAAGCTAACCCTCCTATCTAACCCCACCAACCTAACCCACTCTACCTAACACCCCCACCTAACCCCCCCTACCTAACCGATCCCTCAACCTAACCCTACCTCTACCTAACCCCCCAACTTAACCCCCCTCAACCTAACACCCCATTGGAGAAGACCAGGAATAATGATTATCTATTCTATATCAAATTTAGCAATATATAACCTAATCCATCATCTGATTTTGGTAGAAAGATAGATAGATGGATTTTTTTGTGTTTTTGTACTTTTTTAAATTACTTTTTATAACTTTTTTTAATAATAACTTTTCTAAAACTATGCATGACCTAAAGCATGACCTCGCGCTGCACTGCAGGATAGTAATGCTTATAGTTGGAAAGTCGCTAAGGGTTGTTTCTAGACTCTTTTTTTTTTGGTTGTAAAAAAAAAAAAGTCACTAAAGGGGTCTGAAGTCGCTAAGTAGGAACACTGGTCTGCGCTGAGGGCGAGATAAAAGGCCACTAAGCTCCGCCCCTCCCCAGCAAAAAGAAAATACAGAGGGAGAAGTAAAGCGGGGGTTTTCATTTATGCACGTTCTATTCGAAAATCAATAAAATACAAAGAGAACCCAAATGATGCCGTGTCTGTGTTTTATTTTTCTTGAAAACAATCTGCGCCCCTCTTCCGATCTCTCCGCGCCCTGAGTTGAGAATCACTGATTCAGAGACCTTCAACACTTCAGCCTATATCTAATGAGGAAGTGACGTTGTGTTTATTGCTGCTTATTGTGTGTGTTAGAGATAAAGAAGAGAGAGTAGAAATATGTAATGAATTGTTAAAATGAATATGAATATGATTCCCTCTTTAATAAATAACAGCTATAAACTTTACACACTGTGTGTAAGAAACCCAGCAGGACACACAGGTCTGTTAACTTCCCTCAGGTTAAGTTACTGCGTTACACCGCGTTATTCAATAAAGATTAAAGTCAACTGTGGAAGTGAACACAGAAATCTTCATTTAGTAAATAATCCTAAAACTGACATATTACAGCTTTATATTCATGTACTCACTGCGGTTCTGTTCCAAAGAGCCTCGGGTTTCTCTCCACACAAAAATTACCTGCTTTCACTTTCACTTCTGAGTCATTTCCGGTGGAGAAAAGGCGGAGTTTCAACTACAACTTCTTACAGTGTCTAATATATAATGTAGCAGGAACTACATACACACATGCTCAAACACATAAGTCATAAAGAGCTGTGTAGTTTATGAAAAAAGAGACATTTGTAAGGGACACAGTGGTACAGTGGGTGGAGCAGTTCACTCACTGAGTCCCCAGTTTCTTCCTGTATCTATGTGGGTTTCCTCCCACTGTACAGAAACATGCAGGTATGGCAGATTATATGGATGTGATAAATTGCCCCTAGGTGTGGATGAGTGTGTGTGTGTGTGTGTGTGTGTGTGTGTGTGTATAATCACAGACAGTAAGAGATGGAGTCAGTGCGCCCCCTAGTGTTCCACTCTGAGCTGGATGAATAAATGAATGGTGATAAAATGAACAAGAGATAAACCCCTAATAATTTTTTTTAAAAAGACAAATATTCATAAACAGTTCTTTAAAATAATAGAATATTAACCACACTACATTTGAAGTATAGTTTCATCTGAATCATCTTCATATTTTAGGCCACACCTCTTACCTGAGTGTGTACAGTCAGAAACAACACCAGGGCTCTACAGTGCGACAATTTCACTCGCATTTGCGACTGAAAAATATTTTGTGTGACTGTGAATAAATATTTATTCGCACCGGTGCGAGTGACCTGTTGTATAATACAATCGGAATAAAAACTACAGGAAGTCCAAAATGCATCAGTTACTTTCACACTGCTTTTCATCTCCTCAGTCAACTGAACAAGTGTGTAAATACTGCACAGAAGCCTTTATTATGACAATTACCTCTGTACATCATCTGCTTCTCTCAACTTCCCGATCTCACAACCGGTATCTTTTATTGATCCTGCAAACTGACCTGCATCTGCCCGTGTAGAGACAGCGGTAAATTAATAATAATGTTAACGCTACAAGGTGGGTTTCATTCAAACTTCTTTATGAAATAATTCTTCACCAATCATAATCAAGAGTAGCAACTGTTCAGTCTGTAAACATACAGTACACTGCTGCTCTCATTCTCTCTCTTCACCAACTCTAATAAAGAGCGCATTTACTTCATTTCAACTCAGGGTTGCCAGATATCACTAGAAAGGTCAACTCCTGTTTCCATGTTTTGATATAAGACCCCAAAAAACACAATACTATCAGCAGACATGGCAACACTGTACTGGGAGAATCCATCTAAAAGTGGCTCCAAGGGGAGGACGTGCCGGAGGATAAGGTTGTGGTAGGTCGTGAGCAGTGCGGATTGGGACGAAGCCGTTAAAACAGCATTAATAAATGCAGCGCTCAAAGATGCTCATAAATGCTGCCATGTAAAAATAAACAAATAAATAAATTCATAAAAACAAACAAACCAATCAATAAATAAATATTTCGAATTATTGTGATTATCCTCAGAATCTCAACGTTATTTTGTATGAATCCATTTCATTCAGTTTTTTTTTCTTTCACAAAATGGCTGCCAATCATTAAAACTTTCAAAAAGACACCAAAAAGACATCAAAAAGACAACTTCAGACTGAGGAAAAATTACAATGTTTTCTATATTTAATCTGTATGTTAGTATGAGGTCAAGAGTCTAACCACCATTATGAGTAGGCCGGAATACATTAATCCTACTGAATCTAAGATGGACACAACCACTGTTCTCAGAGGGTCTTCCGGGTTATTGAAATGAATATTAAAAACACAGATGATTAATGCTTTATCTACAGAAACAACCAGGTTTGAGACAAAGTTTGAAAATTCACTAAGAAATTCAGTATATGGCCCTGGGGGTCTGTAAAAACAATTAGAGGCATTTAGTTATTTTTTTGTGGCTACATAAGTTATGCTGGTATAAAGAATTCCAAAATAATTAAATGTATGACTAGGTTTTTGTGTGACGCCTAGATTTTCACTATGGATGAGACCAACACCTCCTCCTCTACCAGTTGAACGAGGCTGATGTACATAACTGTATCCAGGAGGACTGGTTTCATTTAATGCTATGTACTCGTTTGGTTTAATCTAAATTTCCATTAAACACATTAAATTACATTCCTGATCAGTAATGATTTTGTTAACAATAAGAGCCTTAGACGCAAGAGATCTAATATTTAATAGTCCTAACTTCAGATTAAAGGTGCTGATCTGAAGCTCGTTTACTCAGAGTTAATGGAGAACCTCAACTTTCGGTTTCAAAAACAGAGGTAACTTTCAGGGTATGTACTGTAGCCATAGCTACTTACTCTCTGAACATCACCTGGTCTGAAGCAGGTTATGTTACAGGATGAGTTTGTTTCAGAGAGCTGATGGAGCATAGGCGTGGCCTTATGAGTTATGTCCTGTGGACGAGGAAGCACGGATTATATGAAATCTTTTTCACTGTGAGAGGAAGATAAGACCAGGATGAATATTTCAGGAGTGTTACCATCATTCACATGAATCATGAATTTATTTAACAAATAAATATGAGAGAGTGGACAAGACAATAACACCAGTAATACACAGAGGCAACAAAACAGGGGCTACACAAGCACTCCCACCTCCAAAAACAAATAGTACTAGATCACACTTTCTATACAGTACACAACATACAAAAAGGAGAGATGAGTGTACATTGAGATGTTTATTTTCCTCCTCAAAACAGTAAACTATACAGTTATTGTTAGAGATTTAACACATGAATATGTCTGTATGTTAATGATGTGTGTATACAGTGTAACGCAATTAAAATTAAGAAGTGGTCACATGTTCATAATCACTTTTAATGTGTGGAAACTTGTTAAAATGACACGTGCAGTATGTGGAACACGTTCCCTTTGCACATGAGAAACGTGTGTTTTTGGAACGCTTTCATGGTTTAATGTGTGAATCCCATGTAAATTCCCACGTGATACCCGTGTGATTACATGTGAGACACAAGTGGGTGTGTACAATACAAAATAGTCGTTGTATTATTTCTTTAGGTCTTGCCATACCAGACCCCCCCCCCCCCCACACACACACACACAGGCAGCAGAAGATTGAGAGAAGTTTTGATGATTGGCCGCCATTTTGTGAAAGAAAAAAAAATACAGTGAATGAAATGGATTCATACAAAATAACGTTACGATTCTGAGGATAATCAAAATCTTCAGAAGTATTCATTTGTTTGTTTGTTTGTTTTATAATTTTTATTTTTACATCGCAGCATTTTTGAGCACTGCATTTATTAATGGTGTTTTAATGGCTTCGTCCCAATCCGCACTGTCCCCTCCACCTCCCCCAGGCAGCAGTGAGACCCTACATGAAGTGTATCTACAGCTTATTGACACACACTTGTTAGCGCGCGATTACGTCACCAGGCTTTCCCGCCGTGTGCGCGCGCGCCCGGTGTTAATTCCCCTCAGACTTTAGCATCGTTAGCATCTTCCACAGATCCTGATCTCCCCCGCTGTTGTAGCGATTTTAATCAGATTTAATATTGATAAATAGTGATAAAGTCAGTAAATCCGAGCTGTAGTAAGAAAAAACAGTGATTATTGCTGCAGGTGAACAGGTAAGATACAGGTAAAGTACAGAGAAGTGACTTCATGTAGGTTTTAACTCTCAGTTTATTTTCTGATCAAATCATTTCTCAGGTTTTTACCTCAACTGTGAAAAGAACTAAGAGTTGATATTATTTTCATTGGTTTTGAATGTATTATGACAGTGAAGTTTGGAGTTTTCCCCTCAGCTGTAAGTATAAATGAAGTAAATAAAAGGTAGAATCTGTTAGAATGACTAATACACAGAGTTAAATCACTACATAATGTGTGTAATAAGGTACTTGATGTCAGTAGGAGTATATTGAGTACAGTAAAGTTAGCCTGCAGCTGCTAGATGAATAAATGTTAATGCTACTGTATTTAAGCTAGTGAAGATAACTGACTAAACCCTTATGTTCATATATTTTCCCCCTAATATGGACATTTGCTACTCGATTCAGGTACAACATTACAATCTCTTTCAGTTCAATACAAATTTATTTCAGTACAAAATTCTATTTTAAAATGAGAAAAGCAAGTAATGCTTCTCAAACTTACCAAATAGCCGCTATTAAAAACATATCAGTCATTAAATCAGCATATTGCTGGGGTTACATTACATTCTCACAATCCAGCTGTCACTATTTATTTTATTAAACACACATTGTTCACTCCTTCATCAGGTTACATAAACAAACCTACTTAATGAACACATATTAACCCTTAAATGTATAAATGTTTGGCCAATAGTTATTAAATATTCAGATCTTTAGTGAGCCGGAATATATATCTAACACGGATGGATCTCTAAACTGCCCCAATAGTATAAAACTGCCCTAATATTTTATTAACATTACAAAATAATAAAATAAAGCACATTTCCTTGTATTTTTAAATTTTATTTGTCAGCAAACATCTTCATCAACAATACGAAAACAAAAACATTTAAATATAAAACAATTTCATTTACACAATGAATGAAACACATTTGTAATAAATGAAACTCTTGCACTTTAACATTTTTTTGGGGCACTCTTTGTAAATTTATTTGTAATTTGTGGAATTTTATTAGTAGGCTCATTTTTTTATGAGAACAATAGTTATAAATGACACTGACTCTGTGGTGGTCATTGCAGCATAAATGGGCCACACCCACAGCAACGGTCCACTGTTTGGGATCAAGTGATAATGGGCAAATCATTTATATAATTTTATACAAAGGGCTTATTGCTCAAGGGCCCAGCAGTGGCAGCTTGGCAGTCCAACGTCTTAACCACTGAGCTACCACTGACCCCATTGTTGTAGTCTAGAATCATCACATTCTTCCCTCATTGACCTCTTTTTAGTGTATGCTGGATAAAAGTACAATCACCTTGGGACACCATGGCTTGCTTTTGCTTTGGCAAAAACCAGACACGCTTAATCCCAGAGGTCTCCTGTTATAGGCAGGAAATGCAGGCAGAACTTCTGGCTTGTCTTAGCATACTGTCCCCAGCAAGATCATTTGTTTGTGCAGAGCAAATCACTGATGGGTTTTGCACTTGTAAACCAGTTTACAACTTGGCTCTACCAATTTCTTCACTACAAGCTCTGCCACTCCCGTACATCGCTGATCGCCTTAATGATGAAACAGTTTCATGTCGTATTTGTTCGTTTATTTGGGCATGTACTGCCAGAAACGGCAACGTCCTCTGAATGGGATGAGCTGCTCATCAACTGTCACATACGCACCAACATTGTAGTTTTTCCTGCAATTTTCATTGAAGGCTTTCCAGAGTGATCTGAATGACGTCTCACCTGACGTGTGTCATGATCATCAAATCTCATGAATGATGCAATCTGCATCATTGATGCTAAATGCAGCTTTGAATATTGGTTTCCCACTGTGACCACTGGACCAGACAGATCTGAGCGACTCGTGCTCAGAGAGATAGACACCAAGCATTGTTATAATTAGTGATTGGTGGGAAACCTTAGTTTGGTGAGGAAATAACAGAAAATTATACTTTCCTATTGTCATAAATGAATTGACTAATACACTCTTTCTTCAGTGGTTCTGAGCTTCCTACATAGAGCATTTAAGGGTTCCTTCACAAGGACAAACCGAAGAACCTGAAGGGTTTATGGTTGTGGACAGTTCTATCTATTGTTTCTTTTCATTTATATCTATCATACAATTTATAGCACGCTACATTAGTATTTAATTAGACCTTGAGGGACTGCTGTGTTTAGTGCTGCATCTTGCATCACACTCTAGAGCAGATTCAGGTCCAGAATCAGTCTGTATTGATTACTGCTTATACAACTAGAGACTGAGGTCCCTCACACAGAGTCACATTCATATAGCAAGCATTCATATATTCACATACAATCTGCAAACAAAGGCCGAACATATACAATTTTAGTCATGTTCTAAATAGAAGTATGCAGACACTATATTGTGGAACATTACAAAAAACTAAAAATGGAGTCGCTTCATTAAGTCTCTCCAACATACAGCAGTATCAGATCTAGAATAACAGTCAAGTCAGTTAAAGTTAAACAATAAAGAGTCCTAATTAAAAGTAGACTAACACAAAAATGATCCATATTAAGAAAAAGGATAATAGCCTTCTAAGGAAATGGCGAACTAAGCTTAATGTCAAATTGATATTAAATGCAACCCATAGTAATTAAACATTATTTCATTTCTTGTTTTCTAATTTTATGAATTTATTATAATATCTATGTTTTTACATTTAATTATTTATTTACAACTAACCACATTTTCGGTTTTTACATTTTAGTAGTATTTTGCTGTTTATTTATCAGTTCCTTTTAGATCGGTTCCCCCAGTACAGTGTTGCCATGTCTGCTGATAATATTGTTTTCTTGAGGAGATTAAATCAAAACATGGAAACTGGAGCTGACATTTTTCTAATGATATCTGGCAACCCTGAATTTAAATGAAGTGAATAGAGTTATGTATTAGAGTTGGTGAAGGGAGTGAAGGAGAGCAGCAGTGTACTGTATGTTTACAGGCTGAACAGTTGCTAATCTGGATTATGATTGGTGAGGAATTTTGGACTTCCTGTAGTTTTTAATCCCGATTGTATTATACAACTCTGAACAGGTCACTCGCACCGGTGCTCCTAAATATTTATTCACATTCACACAAAATACTTTTCAGTCGCAAATGCGAGTGAAATGGTCGCACTGTAGAGCCCTGAGTTTATCTGCAAAGTTTTTTCCTGTTCGGCGTGATGATGTTTAATGTCCCCGACAAACTCTATAGTGCCATTTAGCACCATCTTAATGTCATGATTTCTTCCTCGCACAAGCGAAGCTCGCAGATTCTGGAATCTCGTTTCTGGATTTTGGAATTAGAAAATGACGTAATCCGTGCACTGCTCTATGGTGTCTGGCTGTAAGTTTAGGAAGTGCTTCATTTGATCTGTAGTGGAGTTTTCTATCAGCGGAGGATGAACTTTAATTGTCAATATCGCAGTCGATCATGTTCATGTAATCGTGGGCAGTCAAAATCGTGATCGAGATCAATATTTGATTAACTGTGCAGCCCTAATCCACACTGCTTCTTACATTACTGTATACGCTGCTTCCTCTCTGGTGTGTCTAGTACTACTGTGAAGAACCGTTTCACTCATGTGGATTTATTATATCTGTAAAATCAAAACAGAAAAATAGTTTCAGCACTGTACCCAGTGTCATTTCTCTTAGCCAGAAGCTATAGTATATCTGTATTTTATTATTAAAATCATATATATCAATAGCTTAACTACATATACACAAGATATATGGCATAAAAGTAGAATAAACATGAAGGATGAGATTAGAAGTGCAGTGGTATTTCTGTGTAGAACAGAATCAGATCAGGTCAAAGTGCACTTCTATTAAATCAGATTCTCAGAAAGCTATTAGCATGCAGTGATGAGTTACTGTTGGATTTTAATTCTGATCCTAAATACTGAAGGTATATTCTGTGTGCTTCTGTCAGTACGATTACCAACATGCTGCTGATTTGACCATTTACATTACTCTTACACAACACTCTTCCACTTACATTATATTCTACACAAACTACACATTCTTTACTTTACTTACTGTATCTGTCCTCCTGAACACTTCAGTAACTCCTCGAGTTGTGTGACTGAATTTCCCAGTTTATTACCTCTCAGATTCAGATCTTTCAGATGTGAGGAGTTTAACTTCAGAGCTGCAGTCAGAGCAGCACAGCCTCTATCTGTTATTCTGCACTGATATAACCTGCAGAGAGAAAAGTTTTTAGTTTCTTTACCTCACATGATTAAATAATAATGATGTAGGTATGTACAGTATCTCACAAAAGTGAATACTTTCCTCACATTTTTGTAAATATTTAATTATATCTTTTAATGTGACAACACTGAAGAAATGACACTTTGCTACAATGTAAAGTAGTGAGTGTACAGCTTGTGTAACAGTGTAAATTTGCTGTCCCCTCAAAAAAAACTCAACACCAAACACACCACCGATGACCACTGCCTTGTTAAAGAAGCTGAGGGTGAAGGTGATGGACTGGCCAACCTTGTCTCCAGACCTAAACCCTGGCAACAAAAGTAAGTGAAAATGTCCAAATTGGGCCCAAAGTGTCAATATTTTGTGTGGCCACCATTATTTTCCAGCACTGCCGTAACCCTCATGAACATGGAGTTCACCAGAGCTTCACAGATTGCCACTGGAGTCCTCTTCCACTCCTCAATGACAACATCACGGAGACAACATCATTCCGTTTGAGGATGCCCCACAGATGCTCAATAGGGTTTAGGTCTGGAGACATGTTTGGCCAGTCCATCACCTTCACCCTCAGCTTCTTTAACAAGGCAGTGGTCATCTGTGGTGTGTTTGGTGTTGAGTTTTTTTGATGGGACAGGAAATTTACACTGTTACACAAACTGTATGCTCATTACTTTACATTGTAGCAAAGTGTCATTTCTTCAGTGTGGTCACATGAAAATATATAATCAAATATTTATAAAAATGTGAGGGGTGTACTCAGTTGTTACATACTGTATGTAACAATGAGATGCAGAAATATAATATACTGCTCAAAAAAATAAAGGGAACACTTAAACAGCACAATGTAACTCCAAGTGTTCCCTTTATTTTTTTGAGCAGTATAGTAAAGTACTTGTCTTAGTACATTGTTACTGTGTATTAGTAAAGATCTGTGTACGGTCTGTGAAAGACAACTCTAAAGTGTAATCCTACATCATTATAAAGCTTCATTCAGTGTGTTTTATCACTGAGTTACTCACCGCAGTTTCTCCAGTTTACACTCGTGTTTCTTCAGTAGATCACAGAGCTTCTCCACTCCTGAGTCTCCTAGTTCACACTGACTCAGATTCAGTTCTCTGATGTGTGATGGATTTGTACAGAGAGCTGAAACCAAATCAGTGCAGGATTTCTCATTTACACTGCTGCATAATCTGCAGAAAAGGAAACAGTGTTTATTCCAACATTAGAGAAAGAAAGGATATAGAAATGACTGAAGTAAGAACACTATATATTTGAGATTACTAAATATTTGAGATTATAAAAGCACAATAATTAAAATTGAATGACTGTGTTTATGTTCTAACTCTTAGAATCATAAAACAAAACATTAAATATGATGTAATAAAATTAAACATGAAGCGTGGGGCTTTTCTTATTCTTATTCAGAGGAGGAAGTGTAGGTCTGATTAAGTTGAAATGTTCATTACACCTCACATGATATAAGTGATATTTTATGATAAATAGTCAACTTTGTTATGTTAAAAATCTCCACCTGCAGATGTATTTATAGAGATGTAAGTAGGAAGGCTATAATTCTGTAGTAAATGTAAATAAAATGTAAAAAATTATTTGGGTAATATTAGACTAATTGAAATTGACGAGATGTTTTCCTTCCCAAAAAGAGTGATTAGTGTCTGTCAGGGATTAGTGCTGATTACGTGTCAGTCACTGCAGATCAGACATTATCACTTTAGTAGTGCAGAGTAGTGCTGTCACGATACTGGAGTTTCTAACTTCGATACAATACCTTAAACAATATCGATATTCCATACCACGGGGAAAATTCCCACAACATTAAGGGCATAAAATGTTAGATTTTGATTAAAAGACAAATATAACAAAGCTATTGTCATGATTCCCCCCTGTGTAGCAGAGTGCTCTTGCGCTATTGCGCGAGCACCTGCTTTTTCAATGTCAACAGCAGTGGCATTTTTGACACGTGTGTTTTGTTTACGTTTCTGTCATGTCTCCTCCCTGTTCGGTCATTGGCTGGGATTCCACGTGTGTCTGTATTGCCCTCAGCTGCGAACAATTTAGATGCTGATCATGCCGGCATATATACGGCGCGCCTCCCAGCACACAACGCGGAAGATTAACGTTGAATAGAGTTAGTAACGTAGCTTAGCTTCTAGATTAGATGTTCGTTTCCATAGTCATTGTTCAGGTCATGTTTCTTGGTTCAAGTTTATAGTCATAGTCCATGTCATAGTTAGTGTTTAGATTTGC
Organism: Ameiurus melas; assembly: GCA_012411365.1. Taxonomy (NCBI): domain Eukaryota; kingdom Metazoa; phylum Chordata; class Actinopteri; order Siluriformes; family Ictaluridae; genus Ameiurus; species Ameiurus melas. Next base: position 2,131,468 of record CM022777.1, read on the forward strand.
TAGTTTAGTTCGCTGGGTTATCCGCTCCCACTTCCAAGTCACAGTCCATGTTTCATGTTTGTTTATTGACCCTGTTTTCCATACCACGACCCTGATCTCTGCCTTGCCCTGTATATGCCTGTTTGCCGATCGCCTGACCTTCGCCTGTTTTGGAACATGTTCATGGATCACGTTTTGGACTTGTATGCCTGTCTCGTCTTGTAAATAAAACTCTCGTTCTAACTGCGAATGCATCCTTCCAACTTCCCTGACGTCATGCCACGTGACAGCTATAACATGACAACGAGGTATATTTTCACATTAATGAAAGCTTCTTCAGGTAGTGCACGTGTTCATAAATGTAAATGTATCATATGAAAATGAATAAATAATTTAAAAGGTAAACAAATAAATAAAAAATAAATAAACTTCCCATTAGTGCAAAGCACCTCACTGCTATAACTACTGTATACCTCTCACTGCTTGTTCCTAATCCCACATCCCACAGGATGTGGAACAAGCAGTGAGAGGTATATAGTAGTTATAGCAGTGAGGTGCTTTGCACTACTGGGAAGGTATTTATTTTTTATTTATTTGTTTACCTTTTAAATTCACCAGAGTTCAAATAAATCTTTATTTAATCTTTATTACTGATAATAAATCTAATCTAGAGAGCAAGTTAGACACGTTAGTTAGACATTACGAGCTAGGACTGGTAAGAGCTTTGTTCTGGTTAGTGCTTTTTATTGTAAAGCTGTTTCATCACATCACTGAGTTACTCACTGCAGTGTCTCCAGTTTACACTCGTGTTTCTTCAGTAGATCACAGAGCTTCTCCACTCCTGAGTCTCCTAGTTTACACCACCTCAGATCCAGCTCTCTGATGTGTGATGGATTTGTACAGAGAGCTGAAGCCAAATCAGTGCAGGATTTCTCATTTACACTGTGCCGTAATCTGCAGAAAAGGAAACAGTGTTTATTCCAACATTAGAGAAAGAAAGGATATAGAAATGACTGAAGTAAGAACACTAATGTGGTAACTTGTATAATAATCAGGACCACAAAGGATGTTGTACCGAGTGGTAGCTTTTATATGAAATATAATCACATGAATCTGTAGTATAAGAACACTAGTAGAACCGCACGTGCTTCAGGTAGGCGACTTCCCTAGGACACCTTTTCTCTAAGAAGGTAGTGCAAAAACTACTATCTAAAAGCATAGACTCCACCTAGTGGTAAGAACGGTAATTACTATTTGTAAGTATACAACACTCCTCCCCTACTAAATTCCCAAATTCTCCCAATGCAAATAAACTGGAAAATTTAAACTAATGTGGTGTCATTTCTTTCTTACACATTGACTCATTATACTTCTTCAAAACACAAATCATATTATTTGGCATACTCTTATAATCTAGCATATGCCCATTCCACTGAACACATTCAGATTAATTAAACATTCAGTCTATCTGGAGGCTTCCGATCACGCTGTGACCTGCGAACTATCTCCGGTGCTGTTGCTGGCACAGCTGAGGTAGGTGTTTTGGGTGGATCTGGTATAAGAGTCACAAGAGGGGCCTGTGTGTCTGTGATCACTTGACCATCCTCTCCCGGGGGCACAGACATTTCTTCAAGTGACTTTTCCTCTGGTGAAGCTTTCCCAGTAGTCTGACTCACCAAGGGGAACTCTGAGGTGCTACTGACCTCTGGGCCTGTATCAGTGACGCAGCGCGTGCGTGGTCCTGATGTCTGCGGAACACTCGTCCATCAGTCAGTTCTACGACGTAGGAGAGAGGGCCTCTTTGTGTCAAGATAACCCCCGGCAGCCATTGCTGATTAGAGTTATTGCTGAAATTCTTAACGTGGACATTGTCACCTGGTTTCAGCTGTCTCTGTCGTGCATGTTGATCGTGACCTTCCTTCTGTCTTTCCTGCTTTCTCAGCACGATAGCCTTAGTGTCTGGGCGCAGCAGGTCCAACTTTGACTTAGGCCTACGTCCCATCAACATCTCTGCTGGAGTACGTGCAGTAGTGGTTTGCGGTGTAAGGCGATATTTAAACAGGAACCGTGAAAGTCTGGTACTGAGAGAGTCACCTTTCATCCTTTTTAGACCCTCCATCACTGTCTGGACAGCTCTCTCTGCCAATCCATTCGAGGCTGGGTGGAAAGGAGCTGTACGAATGTGTCGGATGCCATTCTGTTTCATAAACTCACCAAACAGCTCACTGGTAAACGTCGGACCATTATCTGTGACTACTGCATCTGGCAACCCGTGGATTGCGAACACTTGTCTGAGCTTGTCTATGGTTAAGGGGGCTGTTAGGTTGCTCATGATGTGAGCGTCAATCCACTTGGAGTGCGCATCCACTATTATGAGGAACATCTGCCCCATGAACGGACCAGCAAAGTCCGAGATGTAGCCTTGACCAGGGGGGTGGCGGCTGGCCCCTCCCCATGGCTGCAAAGGGGCTGGTGGCGACATGTGTTGATTTGCCTGACATTGTGTACATGCCTTTACCTTGTTCTCCAGGTCTAAATCCATTCTTGGCCACCAGACGTAGGATCTCGCCAAGCTCTTCATTCGTGACACTCCTGGATGGGTCTCATGTAGTTCTTCCACGATGTGTGAGCGTCCTGGGGGAGGTACAACTACCCTCGAACCCCAGAATATGCAGCCATCCTGCAGGCTGAGTTCTGTCTTGCGTTTGGCATATGGTTTCAGTTCCTCACTGACAACCACACTGGGCCAGCCCTGCAACAGGTAAGTCTTTACTTTGGACAGCACTGGGTCTCTCTCTGTCCACTGCTTGACCTGGGCTGCCTTAACAGGTGTCTCTGACAATTTCTCTAATGAAAAAACAGTCTCTGGAGGTAAGTATGTTGAGACAGGCGCCTCCGGCAATGGCAGGCGACTCAACGCATCAGCGTTTGCGTTGTCTTTTCCCGCTCTGTATACTATTGCGTATTGGTAGGCTGACAATATTAGTGCCCACCGTTGGATTCTGGCTGACGCTAGCGGCGGAATGCAGCGTTTTTCACTGAACAGACTCATCAGTGGTTTATGGTCAGTGTGGATTTTGAAAACACGTCCATATAAATACTGATGAAAACGCTTTACTGCAAAAACAACAGCAAGACCTTCTTTTTCCAACTGTGAATAACCTTTCTCTGCAGCCGTCAGCGTCCGTGAGGCGAATCCAACAGGTTTCTCTGAGCCGTCTTCCATAACATGCGAGAGGACCGCCCCCACCCCTTAAGGCGACGCGTCACATGAGAGAACAATGTCTTTATCGGGATCATAGTGAACTAACAGTTTTGCTGAATGAAGGAGCTCTTTCACCTCCTTAAACGCTTTCTCCTGTCCCGCACCCCACTGCCACTTTGTGTCATTGTGCAGCAGCTTGTACAGAAGTGCCAACACTTTTGATAGATCCTGCAGGAACTTCCCATAGTAATTCACCATGCCTAGAAACGAGCGGAGTTCGGTGACGTTTTTGGGCTTGGGGCGTCCTGATAGCCCTCACTTTGTCCTCTGTCTACGGGCGAAGACCCTCTGCTGTGATGGTATGTCCCAGATACGTCACACTTGGTGCCATAAACACACATTTTCCACGCGTCGTACGCGCCCTGCATCTGAGAGTCTCTTTAGTACCTGCTCTAGGTTTTCAATGTGCCTATCCTCAGTAGCCCCCGTTATTAAAATGTCGTCTAAATATGCGGCTACATGAGGAATCCCTTGCAATATAGTGTCCATTGTCCTTTGAAAAATAGCGGGACTGGACGCTACTCCAAACACTAGGCGATTGTACTTGAATAATCCTTTGTGTGTGTTTATTGTGACAAATTCTTTTGATTTCTCATCAAGAAGTAGCTGCTGGTAAGCGTGGCTCATATCAAGCTTTGAGAACAGTTTACCTCCAGCCAGTGTTGCGAACAGGTCATCCACCCATGGCAACGGGTACTCCTCCAGCTTTGAGACTTGATTCACCGTAGCTTTATAGTCACCACAGATCCTTACGGTTCCATCAGGCTTCAACACGGGAACTATAGGTGCTGCCCACCTTGAAAACTGGACAGGCTCAATGATGCCCAGCGCCTGTAAGCGTTCCAGCTCCTCCTCCACTTTGCTTTTCATTGCATAGGGCACCACTCTGGGCTTGAAAAAACGTGGCGCTGCATCAGGATCTACATGGAGCTTCACAGTGACTCCCTTTAGTGTGCCCAGTTCGTCTCTGAACACATCACTGTATCGGTACAGAATGTCCTCTGTTGTGTGCGCATACTTGATCTCATGCCAATTTGGCTTAATTTTGCGTAGCAAAAATTAAGTAGTCACGGCCCAAAAGACTAGGCCCACTACCTTTAGCTATGACTAGTCTGCCTTCAGCCCTCTGACTTCCCACTGAAATGTTCACCTGTCACACCCCCAAATGAGGTATGGCCTGACCCATGTATGTCCTTAGTTTGAGATTCAAAGGCTTAATAGGAGGAGGCTTATGTCCCCATGTCCTCCTGTAGGTCTCCTCACTGATGACCGATGCTGTAGCCCCAGAATCAACCTCAAACTTAATGTCTTGTCCTTCAACAGTCACTGTCGCATAGTAGGGCATAGGTGGTCCCTCATCCGTATCCACTGTAAACATGTTGAATGCACACGCGGCCTCTCCGTCATCTTCCTTGACGTGATGTATGTGTGCTTGAGCCTGCCGGGCTTTCCATGTTTCATTCTTAGCCTTTTTTTTTTTTTTTTTTTTTTTTTTTTTGGGGGGATTTTTTTTTTTTGGGGGGGGGGGGCGTGGCCAAAACACCTTCTTTTTTTTTTTTGTTTGTGGCTTTTTTGTTTGGGTGGTGCACTGCACACTGACTGTGATCCAGCCTGACCCTTTTGAATGTCTTTTGCATTATTTTCCGCCATTTCCATTCCGAACGATATTTCTAGCGCTTTCTTGAAAGTCAGTGGTGGAGTTTCCCCAGCAAACGGCGCTGTATGGCGTCATTAGCAATGCCGCATACTAATCTGTCACAGAGCATGTCATCTAAGACGTCCTTAAAATCACAATGTTCTGACAGTTGCCGCAATTCTGCAACAAAATTAGCTACCGACTGACCTGACTTCCGAAAATGGCTGTGAAATTTGAAACGTTGGACTATTACTTATGGTTTTGGATTGTGGTGATTCCCGACGAGCTTGATCAGTTCAGTATATTCAATTTCCCCGGTTTCTTCGGTGTAGCTAAGTTCCTTATCAGCTTATAAGTCTTAGCTCCACACACACTCAGGAGAATGGGCGCGCTTTTACGCCGCCTCCGCAATTCCATTTGCAGCGAAAAAGTGTCCCAACCTTTCCTCATACTCTGTCCAGTCCTCGTCTCCTTCCACAAATTCACCGATAGTCCCAAACGTAGCCATTTGAATGCTGTGCTCTTCTCCTTGTCCTTGTCGCTCCTCTATAGCCACTGGCGCTCTGATTCTCTCTTCACCGTGCTCCTCTGCACTGCTCGAACTTCCACTCATGAAGATAGTCGCAAGTTTTCTAGCTAGCACTCCGTTTAGCTAACACTGAAAACAAAACACGATAGGAAAAAAAAAATTCCAATTCACCTCGTCGCCAAAAATATGTGGTAACTTGTATAATAATCAGGACCACAAAGGATGTTGTACCGAGTGGTAGCTTTTATATGAAATATAATCACATGAATGCTGTAGTATAAGAACACTAGTAGAACCGCACGTGCTTCAGGTAGGCGACTTCCCTAGGACACCTTTTCTCTAAGAAGGTAGTGCAAAAACTACTATCTAAAAGCATAGACTCCACCTAGTGGTAAGAACGGTAATTACTATTTGTAAGTATACAACAACTAACACATTTCTAAATCTCTGGTTTCTGTTCTTCTGTCTTATATTCTTTCTTCTGGTTTTTACCAGACTCATAGGGCTGGGTGATAACTCAAATAATAATGATAACCATTAGGGGTTTAACAATATACAACATTTAAATACGATACGATTTCAATACAGAAAAAAGCACTGCCTGAAAATTTGCCTTAGGCTTCCATTTTTAATTGATGAAAATATTTCATCATTTCAAAATTCAAAATGTCAGATAAAATAAAAAATGGTCAGACACGATGTCCGGTAAAAATATTAACATGAAGCAGACGTTAGATAAAGTACACTCGCAACTGCAGACCTACATAAGATCTCTGTCTGCACAAAATGTCTTTTTTAAAGTTTCTCTCCATTTTTTGTTTTTTTAGCGGACCCATTTCTCCCACACACGCACACACACACACACACACAAACAGACACACACTTACAGCCAAGTAAAGTGTTACAGCCAAGCTGCATTGTTGCTACGTTGTAGGCGAGAAGATAGAGATTAAAGTAATATAAGGTTGGAGTCTGTAATTTACACACAGCTCAGAAACCAAAATAAAACCCTTTTTGACAGATGTGATGAGAACAAGGAGAAACTTTGCTGCAGATCGTCATTTGTAAATGTGGTAATGTGGTCAGAAGTACACACTGCTTGACCTTGTGTAATAACATCAAAAGTCCATGTTACATTTTTCCCTGCGTTACGTCGTTCCCTCGCTCTCCCCTACAATAATTACACCTTAATGCTGGTGTTTACATGATCAGTTCAGACTCTTAGAAACGTAAAAACAAAACATCCTCCTTACTCAGAGGAGGAAGTGTAGGGCTGATTAAGTTGAAATGTTTACAGTATTTTTGGTTAGTTGCTGTGATTTTATTTGTAAGATGTAAGTATGAAGGCTATAAGGCTGAAGTAAATATAAATAAAATGTAAAAATAATTTGGGTAATATTAGACTAATTTAATTTCATGAGATGTTTTCCTTCCCAAAAAGCGTGATTAGTGTCTGTCAGGAATTAGTGCTGATTACGTGTCAGTCACTGCAGATCAGACATTATCACTTTAGTAGTGCAGAGACAATGTATGTCACTATTAGAAGATTTGTTGTCTTGTGGTTTGTTTTCTGGTTTAAACTCCGATATAAAGCACTGAGAATGAAAAGAAACTCAGATCAGGAGTCTGGAAAAGCAGATTTAGTGTCTTTCTATATTTTAATCTTTATTACTGATAATAAATCTAATCTAGAGATCAAGTTAGACACGTTAGTTAGACATTACTAGCTAGGACTGGTAAGAGCTTTGTTCTGGTTAGTGCTTTTTATTATAAATCTGTTTCATCACATCACTGAGTTACTCACCGCAGTGTCTCCAGTTTACACTCGTGTTTCTTCAGTAGATCACAGAGCTTCTCCACTCCTGAGTCTCCTAGTTCACACCCACTCAGATCCAGCTCTTTGATGTGTGATGGATTTGTACAGAGAGCTGAAGCCAAATCAGTGCAGGATTTCTCATTTACACTGTTACATAATCTGCAGAAAAGGAAACAGTGTTTATTCCAACATTAGAGAAAGAAAGGATATAGAAATGACTGAAGTAAGAACACTAACACATTTCTAAATCTCTGGTTTCTGTTCTTCTATCTTATATTCTTTCTTCTGGTTTTTACCAGACTCATAGGGCTGGGTGATAACTCAAATAATAATTATAACCATTAGGGGTTTAACAATATACAACATTTAAATACGATACGATTTCAATACAGAAAAAAGCACTGCCTGAATATGTGCCTTAGGCTTCCATTTTTAATTGATGAAAAATATTTGAGATTATAAAAGAACAATAATTACACCTTAATGCTGGTGTTTACGTGATCAGTTCAGACACTTTGAAATGTAAAAACAAAACATTAAATATAATGTAAAAAAATGAATCTTGGGTAGGCTGATACTGATGTGACTCACATGGGGGCGTGTCTGAAGCATGGGGATTTTCTTATTCTGATGTTATTTAGTCATTCTGTCAGAGTCACATATCTCTCTGTAGCACTTACACATGTTTCTGAGTCCTGCATTCTCCTCTACTAAATATGAACTTCACAATCACTGCACTGATTTCTCTCTGTCTCTGAGTGTGTGTGTGTGTGTGTGTGGTGTGCGGCTACGCCACGGCCAGCAGAGGGCACTGTAGCTCGGCTCTGGACGAGTCACGTGACATTGAATTTGTTTGCTCGCTTCCGGATTGAGTGTAAGTGACTTTAATTTGCCCCAGGTGTCCATGTTTTAAGTTAATCATGTTCTGGATGGATGGATGTTCTTTATTTAAATGCCTGGGTGACTGAGAACTTCGCTTAGTATTATATTGTGTCTTAAGAGTGATTAGTATTATATTGTGTCTTAAGAGTGATTAGTGTCTGTCAGGGATTAGTGCGGATTACGTGTCAGTCACTGCAGATCAGACATTATCACTTTAGTAGTGCAGAGACAATGTATGTCACTATTAGAAGATTTGTTGTCTTGTGGTTTGTTTTCTGGTTTAAACTCCGATATAAGGCACTGAGAATGAAAAGAAATGTTGGGGTTTTGCATGGAACCCTGTTCCCTGAGAAGGGAACGAGACGTTGCATTTAGCATAACAGTATGGGAGCGCCTTGCGCGCGTGAGCAGTATCTGAAGCTTGTGTAAAATCATGCCTCTACTTATAGGCCTGCCATGATCAGGTGGACGTGGCAATTAAGCGCGTCGCATGATATATATATATGGCACCTGTGAACCACGCCGCCAGCCTTTATTATCTGAAGTGAAGACGCAATTCACAGGCCTGCCCTGGTATGACAATGCTATGCAACGTCTCGTTCTCTTCTCATGGAACAGGGTTACATGCGTAACCCTGATGTTCCCTTTCAAAGGGAACTTCGACATTGCATTTAGCATAACAGTATGGGAACTGGAATACCCACTCGGTCATACAGAGGGTACGGCCTGTTCAAAAATACCCAAGCCCGAGGGTCAATGCAAGACACTCGAGCCCGGAATGGAATAAATATCCAGGCTGTAATAACGAAAAAATGAATGTGGGGTGTATGCCACCCTGCAGCTGCACACACATCCTGCAAGGATACCCCTTTGGACAAAGCCTTAGAGGAGCCGACTGCCCTAGTGGATTGAGCTCTTACGCCCAGAGGCGTGGCGAGACCGTGCGCCTTGTAAGCCATCAAGATTGCTTCCACTATCCAAGTAGAGATGTGCTGCTTTGACACAGCATCACCTTTACTGACGCCACCGAAGCAGACCAGCAGTTGCTCCGAGTTACGCCACTGGCCGGAGCAGTGAACATAAGTACAGAGGGCCCTTACTGGACACAGCAGGTGCATCCTCTCTTGTTCCGGTGTGAGGAACGGAGGAGGGCAGAAGGCCTGCAACACCACAGGGTGGGCAGGGCTAGTCCAGGGGTGAAGTCAAGGCAGGAGGGGGCAACAGAGAGAGCTTGTAGATCTCCCACTTCCTTAAGAGGTGTCAGGGCCAGTAGAAGAGGTATCTTTAGAGTCAGAAGCTTCTCAGAGGCTGACTCTAAGGGCTCAAACGGGGCCCCTGACAGACCTTCCAAGACCACAGAAAGGTCCCAGGAAGGTTCTCGCGGCCTGCAGATGGGCCTCAGCCGTCTGACACCACGCATGAACCTTGACGATAGAGGATGCTGCCCCACAGAGGCTCCATCAACAGGGGCGTGGCTGGCCGAAACGGCGGCCACGTAAACCCTAATTGAAGAAGGAGCCAACCCTGCTGAGAAACGTTCTTGTAGGAACTGGAGGACTGTAGCTATTGTGCAATTCACTGGGTCTAACTGACATTCCTCAAACCACAAGACAAAAAGCCGCCACTTGAGCGCATACAATTTCCTTGTGGATGGTGCTCTAGCATTTAACATGATCTCCACAACCTCAGTTGTGAAACCAGAATCTATGAGCTAGTGCCCCTCAGGGGCCAGACACACAGTTTCCTTAGTTCTGCCCGAGGGTGATAGATCAGCCCTCCGGGTTGAGACAGTAGGTCCCACCGGATGGGAATCTCCCAAGGAGTGCTGTCGAGCAGGGACATTATCTCTGAGAGCCATGTTTGAACTGGCCAAAAGGGTGCTACTAGCAGCAAATGTAGACGGTCTTGATGAACTGTTGCTAGAACTTGTGGGAGCAGAGCAATCGGGGGGAAAGCATATAGACGTGACCTCGGTCACGTGTGCACCATGGCGTCCAGCCCCAATGGTGGAGTGAAGGCGAACCACAGCGGGCAGTGTGTTGTCTCCTCGGAGGCGAACACATCCACTTCCGCTTGTCCGAACCTCCGCCATCTGGACTCCATCACTTGTGGATGGAGCCTCAAACCCCAGGCCTCAGCCACTGCCTCGACAGGATGTCTGCCCCTACATTCCGACTGGCCAGAATGTACATTGCACTCACTGACAAGAACTTTCCCTCTGCCCAGAGGAGAATTAGTTGTGCCTGCCTGAACAGGGGGCGTGAACGTAACCCTCCCTGGTGGTTGATATATGAGACCACAGCTGTGTTGTCTGACACAACTAGCACACTGTGTCCTCTCAACTAAGAGAGAAAGAATTTCAGTGCTAGGAATATGGCCCGCATCTCTAGGCGATTTATATGCAACTTCAGATGAGGGTCGCTCCAAAGACCGTGAGCTGGACAGCCATTTAAGATTGCGCCCCAGCCCATGAGGGACACATCTGTCTTTACCATCTTGCGGTAAGGGGACGCTCCTAGAGTGTGACCCGAGGCTAGGAACTGTGGGCACCTCCAAATTTTCGGAGCACGTAGGCATCGCCGCGTGACTCTGATTACTTTCAGAGGTTTCATCCTTGGATGAAAAAATCCTCTGAAAACCCCCAACTTTTCAGCCACCACTGAAACAGTCTCATGTGCAATAGGCCCAATGGTATAATGTTGGCTGCTGGTGCCATAAGGCCCAACAGCCTCTCGTAAAGGCTGGAGGGGATGCCCAGACCTCGCTTTATCTTGCTCAATGTTGATAGGATCGATTGTACGTGTGATGGGGATAGAAACGCCCTCAATGTAGTAGAATCCCATATAACCCCTAGAAAAGTTGTACTCTGCACTGGAGAAAGCATATTTTTCTTGAGGTTCAACCTCAGCCCCAAGCTCATCGTGTGGGCGAGAACAACATCTCTATGTTGAACCGGCTGTTCCTTGGATCGTGCTAGAATTAACCAGTCGTCCAGGTAGTTTAGTACACGGATGCCCCGGAGGCACAAGGGAGCCAGAGCAGCATCCATGCACTTTGTGAAGGTGCGAGGGGATAAAGGTAGCCCAAAGGGAAGAGCCTGAAATTGGTATGTGTTCTCTCCAAACGCAAACCTCAGCAACTTCCTGTGACTGGGCGATATTCCTATGTGGAAATATGCGTCTTTCAGATCTATCGTCACAAACCAGTCCTCGGACTGAATCTGTGGCACGATAAGTTTGAGCGTCAGCATCTTGAACCTGTATGTCCGAAGAGTACGGTTCAGATGACGCAGATCCAAAATTGGCTGCATACTCCCATCTTTTTTGCGGACCAGGAAAAAACTAACTACACAACAAAACGACTTATTAAGATACTTACTCTGTGTTGTGATCCCCACAGGAACGAATCCTACATCCAGTTTCAGTTTAAAACACAGCACAGAACTGGTTACTGACAAGACTGACTAATCCACATGTGTCAAACTCAAGGCCCGCGGGCCAGATGTGGCCCGCCACGTCATTTTATGTGGCCCGCGAGTGCTTAATTGGTCTTTAAAAAAGGTTGTCTTAAAATAGGTCTATTCTGCTTTAAATCGTGCATTGACTATAAACTACATTTCCCACAATGCATGGCGATTATGTTACCCGCGAAGTGACGGCATCCCGCCACTAGATCGCAGTGTCCACATCAGTGTTTAATTAATGTGACAAGTGAGATTGAGCAGATTGGGAAATATCCACAAATGATCCCAAAATGTCAAGGAAGCGAAAGATTGATGCAGATGGAAGGCTGTTTCATGAAAGATGTGAAGGCGAATATATGTTTGTGCTTCAAGGAGAAAAACCGGTATGTCTTGTGTGTTATGAGGCGGTGTCGGTCGTCAGAGTACAATCTACGTCAGCATTTTGACACCAAACACGGAGCCAAGTGTGCTAAATTTAGCCTTAAAGAAAAACAACAAATTGCCAAAGAATTAAAAGGCAAACTGCGATCGCAACAGAATGTGTTCACAAAAGCCACCACCAAAAACGATGCAGCAGGGAAAGCTAGCTTTATTGTGGCTGAAGAAATTGCCCATGCTTCAAAATCTTTTTCAGAGGGTGCCTTTTTGAAGCAGTGTATGCTGAAGGTGTGTGAGCAGGTATGTGAGAGCAGGTGTGTGTGAGCAGTCTATGGCTGTGGCCGACCAGTTGCCCTGGCTTTCTGAGGGGGGAGGCGGGCCGCCACACTCGTCTTCTGCATCTCCCTCGCACCAGCACTGGCCCGGGTTCCACTCATGGAGGCCCATGCGACCTCAACGCGACGGGGATAGAAATGGCTGAACGCCGCCATTTGCTGTTCAGCGTCACGAAACCTGTCGGCGATGTCATTGACTGCGCCGCCAAACAGGCCAGAACGTTTAACAGTGGCATTCAGCAATTCCACATTCTACTGAAGGGAAGCATCAGATTTTCATCGCCCTGTGACAGCTCGCTGACCAGAGAACACTGAAAACTTGGGGACCGCCTTGGCTAGGGGAGGCCCTACAGTAGCACTGGGGGCTACCTGCCCCAACAACCTCATGTCCCCAGATACATCCCTCCACAGCCCCTCTGGACCGCCCTTCTTTGCCTGCTTGGCCTTTATGACCATTCTCAGCTCAGGCCTAACAACAAACTTCGACTGCGGCCGCCCCTGGCTGTCTGCGGGGGGTTGGCGGGCTGCCATACTCGCCTTCTGGGTCTCCCTCACACTAGTGCTGGCCCAGGCTCCACTCGTGGACCCCCGGGTGAGCTTGAGACCTTAGCATCGCCATATGTCAAGCTCACTCAGCAGGTCTGCTTGGTAGGCCTGCAATACTGTCATTGTCTGCAGTGACCCACACTACTGCATAGGCTTGCCCCCAATGTGTTCTTTTCCACCTTGGATGCAAGCCGGCCCCCATAATTCATTTTGGTGGAGAGAGGTAGCTAGCAAGCGCCTCCTCCACCTTGAGCATAGCTAAATAGCCATGCCGTTCATTCCCACAATGGCCGAATAATCCAACAATGTGGGGTTATAAAAATGGCTTATGCATGGTTTTCCCCCAGAAGCCTGAGATTTTGTCATAAACTTCTGGAAGACAGGGGAGTTTCTACAATGTGAGGTACAGCCTCATTATTTACCTCTCTTTCCTTTTGAAAAGGGATAGAAAAGTTCAGAGATTTTGAGAAAATATCAAGTAGAAATTAAGCGTTTTTGTCAGGCAAACAACAGACATGCTGTCTCACTGAAGACAATAAGGCTGGCAGCGTGGTTCACAGGTGCCATATATATATATATATATATATATCATGCGACGCGCTTAATTGCCACATCACGTGATCATGGCAGGCCTATAAGTAGAGGCATGATTTTACACAAGCTTCAGATACCGGTCACTCGCGCAAGGCGCTCCGATACTGTTATGCTAAATGCAACATCGAAGTTCCCTTTGAAAGGGAACTCAGATCAGGAGTCGGGAAATGCAGATCTTTCTATATTTTAATCTTTATTAATAATAATAAATCTAATCTAGAGAGCAAGTTAGACATGTTAGTTAGACATTACTAGCTAGGATTGGTAAGAGCTTTGTTCTGGTTAGTGCTTTTTATTATAAAGCTGTTTCATCACATCACTGAGTTACTCACAGCAGTTTCTCCAGTTTACACTCGTGTTTCTTCAGTAGATCACAGAGCTTCTTCACTCCTGAGTGTCCTAGTTCACACTCACTCAGATCCAGCTCTCTGATGTGTGATGGATTTGTACAGAGAGCTGAAGCCAAATCAGTGCAGGATTTCTCATTTACACTGTTCCATAATCTGCAGAAAAGGAAACAGTGTTTATTCCAACATTAGAGAAAGAAAGGATATAGAAATGACTGAAGTAAGAACACTAACACATTTCTAAATCTCTGGTTTCTGTTCTTCTATCTTATATTCTTTCTTCTGGTTTTTACCAGACTCATAGGGCTGGATGATAACTAAAATAATAATTATAACCATTAGGGGTTTAACAATATACAACATTTAAATACGATACGGTTTCAATACAGAATCCATTTTTCCATTTTTAATTGATGAAAATATTTGAGATTATAAAAGTGGGGGAGAGCGGGACACAACCCAACACTTTCTGGTTTTCACTAAATAAATGAACTTAAATAAATTTAAGTTAGAATAATTATGCTTTTATAAGTCACAAATACATCTCTGCTACAAAAGAACACTAGAGCTTTGTTTCTAGCTCATACTGTTATGTACAATTCCACTGAAAGTGATGGGATGTACAGTGTTATAACTTACCCCATGGGTGGGGTTCAATGGAACAGACAAAGCGTGAGATGGAACACTTGCTAGAAAAGTCTGATACATTACTTCCAACAAAGTTAATTCTATACAATTCTATATTATATAAAACAAATAGATTTTCTAAACCAACTGATAAAATCAATTTCGCAGTTTGGTTAGAAAATATGTAAATATGTGTGTGTGTATGTATCAGAATTTCCATTAGCCGAAAAGTGCGGTTTTAGAGTGTTAAAAATTCAAAATGTCAGATAAAATAAAAAATTGTCGGACACAATGTCCGGTAAAAATATTAACACGAAGCAGACATTAGATAAAGTACACTCGCAACTGCAGACCTCCATAAGATCTCTGTCTGCACTAAAAATCTTTTTTAAACTTTCTTTCCTTTTTCTGCTTTTCAGCAGACCCATTTCTCTCTCACACACACACACACACACTCACACACATGCGCACACACTCAAACACACAGCCAAGTAAACTTGTGCTAACAGCTGACGCTTGACCACGCCCCCGCCCCCACAATCACATATACTATGCACAGTTGAAAGTGTTAGAGTGTAAAATAAACAGCGGAATGAGACGAGCAGATTTTTCCAGTTTGTCCGGTAAACTTTATCATTCCCGGACTCGTCGGCCAGCACCAACATTTCTTAGTGGAAACTCTGATATGACAAAGCGATCAGTTGATAGATATTACACGTCACACTGTATATGAATACTGACATGAGGCTGTGGGACAAACATTTTTAGTGAACAAGGAAGAGCAACGAATAAACACAACGAACAGGTGAACACAGTTCTACTGTTCATCACACACGATAAACATCGTGTTTATACCCTTTAGTGCACAGTTTATGCTCCCAACCCATAAGTGGATGTGTTCGCCTCCGAGGAGACAACACACTGCCCGCTGTGGTTCGCCTTCACTCCACCATTGGGGCTGGACGCCATGGTGCACACGTGACCGAGGTCACGTCTATATGCTTTCCCCCCGATTGCTCTGCTCCCACAACACATGTTACAAAACGCTGCTACGTTGTAGGCGAGAAGATGGAGATTAAAGTAATATAAGGTTGGAGTCTGTAATTTACACACAGCTCAGAAACCAAAATAAAACCATTTTTGACAGATTTGATGAGAACAAGGAGAAACTTTGCTGCAGAGCGTCACTCGTAAATGTGGTAATGTGGTCAGAAGTACACGCTGCTTGACCTTGTGTAATAACATCAAAAGTCCATGTTACATTTTGCCCTGCGTTACGTCGTTCTGGTAAGGACTGCTAAGACCTTTGTTCTGGTTAGTGCTTTTTATTATAAAGCTGTTTCATCATATCACTGATTTACTCACAGCAGTGTCTCCAGTTTACACTCGTGTTTCTTCAGTAGATCACAGAGCTTCTCCACTCCTGAGTCTCCTAGTTTGCACACACTCAGATCCAGCTCTCTGATGTGTGATGGATTTGTACAGAGAGCTGAAGCCAAATCAGTCCAGGATTTCCCATTTACACTATTCTGTAATCTGTAGAAAAGGAAATGGTGTTTATTCCAACATTAGAGAAAGAAAGGATCTAGAAATGACTGAAGTAAGAACACTAACACATTTCTAAATCTCTGGTTTCTGTTCTATCTTATATTCCTTCTTCTGGTTTTTACCAGACTCATAGGGATGGGTGATAACTAAAATAATAATTATAACCATTAGGGGTTTAACAATATACAACAGTAGTTATATCATACACTTTCTGTCAAAGTGATGATTTATAACCCTCTGTGCTGGTAATTTATGACCCCCTGATTGACAGGTCGTCGGAGGGGGGGTGAGGGGGTAACCCTTATCGGTCGTATCAGCTAATCAATCTGGCTCCTTTGTGTCTGGACATTGGGGGAGAGGGGGTGTGTGGGGGAATAGTCCCCCTTCCAGCAAAAGGGGGGTTTATGTTAACGAGTTTGGTTTTTTGGCGGGGTGAAATACGTATGAAAAGAAAAAATGTTTTTAATATGGGGATATGCTTATGTTACTGTGTGGCTTTATTTCGTTTGTGTAAACACAATGTTAGAAAAGCATGATGTTTGAATGTGTACATATAGGAGTAGAATATTTATTTTGTGAAAATGATGAAAACAAATGTTGATTAGGTTTTTAAGGCCCCATGCATACCTTTGAATAAAAAGTTTAGGAGTTAAAGCAAAGTTTAAAAAAATAATCTGATTAAAAGTTTCGTTTGTATTACACGACTTCTAAACAAAGATCCTTACGAGGAAAAAAGTATTAAAAGATCTGTTTAAAAAGAATCCGTATTACCAGGCTTCCAAAAACACATAAAACTTTAGGCTGTAAAAAATGGTGAAAAGAGCAGTTTAAAAAGAATAGCGCGGACACATGACTTCTAAACAAAGATCCTTACGAGGAAAAAATGTTAAAGTGTCGTCTAAAATAATCTCCGTAATGTTTAAACTAGGAGCTAAGTATTTTCCAGAGATGTATTCCATTCGATGTGGAAAAGCCGTATGAAGTTGAAACGAAACCCAACCTCTCACTCGCTAAACCCCGCCCACACATACGTGTATTCAGACACTCCTCTCTCTCTCTCTCTCTCTCTAAACACACCCACACACGGGGTCTCAACATGGCCAGTACTTTCTGTCAACTGTCAATCACGGTGGAAGAAGTAGATGTCAATCACGGTCTTCTCGGACCTGACGTTTCTCTAGGCCTGGTTAATTTATGATCCTTTGTTTCTTCGTGACCAAGAGTTTTTTTTTATGACCAGGGGTGGTGGGGTGGTGGGGGTAACCCTATCCACTGTATGAGCGGGTCATTTTGGCCCCTGTATGTCTGGGTTGTGTCCTTCCCCTCCTGGGGGTGTGTGTTTTGTGTACTGTGGGGGATCTCCCCCAACAAATGTGTTTATGTTAATGATACTGTTGTGAAACGTGTTTCTCCCTGAATTAATCACACACAAATGTATACCTTTTTGTGGTATAAGAGAGTGTTTGTTTCTGAAATTATTTTTGTGGTATTGTCTGAAAAGAATATCAATGTTTAATACGGACATGTGTTTTAGTTACTGTGTGGGTTGTTTCATATGTGTTAACATATTGTTATAAAAGCATGATGGTTGAATGGGAGTATATAAGAGCAGATTGTTTGCTTGTGAAATAAATGAAAACAACTGTTGATTACATGTTTGGGAGAACGGCGTGACTTTGAATAAACATTTACTGAAATAAAACCCCTGAAACAGATAAACCATCGATATGGCCAAAGAAATGTAAAAAATGTTTTTACATACATTCTAAACATAAACCTTTAGGAGGTAAAAGCGTTTAAAAGTGCTGTTTAAAAGAATGGTGCAGTTTGTTTCAACTATAAACAAGATTTTGGAAAATGGTTCGCCAACGAGGATACTTATACAGAACTGCCGCTAAATACATACGATTTTGTGTGTGCTTTGACATCCCATGTCCCCACTGGCTGACAGTCAAGTCGTGTAAATTCACGACCTCTGTAACACTGTTTGATCTGAATGTGTGATCTTTCATTGCAGTTATCTGTCTGTGTGAGAGAGAGAGACGTGTGATTTCTGGGGACTTTGATGACCAGATCGCTTACAAAGGTCTTTATGTTAACGAATTAAGGAGAGAGCCGTGAGTGTCAGTGCTAAAATAATGTGTAAGAAGCTGTAGTTAACACACAGAAGAAACTCTGCAACTATCTGTTACAATATCTGCTCCGAGAAATCCTAATACCCCTAGATGAATGCTGTGTATTCACCAACAGGACCTGTTGAAATGAGAGAGAACCTGACTTCTGCTCCAAGAAAAAAAACCCAAGATGTTAGTTTGGTAATTTATTCATGAAGATATAGTAAAGACGTTGATCTTTAACCCTGAGCAGGGTGTCAAAAACTCCAAAGAACGTGTCTTAAGGCCGAGGGTTTTATTTAGGATGTAGAAAAGCATTTAAAAATGGTGTTTTAAAAGAAACGGGTGTATCGTCCATAATGGTAAAAAATAATTTTAAAAAAATGGTTGTACTTCTATGCGAAATAAATCAGTGGAGACACTGAGTACATTTCTGTTCCGCAGTCTATAAGGATCCCCACCATTAATGTAGAGTGACAAATGTTCACACCCGCCGTGAATACAGTACTTAAGTTTTAAGCATTTTTATTTTGTGATGGCAACAAGACAAAACTGTCATAGGTTTGGTATCTGGTGATTTAGAGTTAGACCCCAACTGTCAAATATGTTTTGACGTAGAATGTGAATTGCTTTGTCAGGCAAAGAGCACGATGGTATGGAAAGAGTATGATGAGGTGACCTAATGCTCAGGAGTTCTACAGTACTTTGACTTGGGAACATACCGACATGATCCTCAGAGAGGATATATATATAATATAGATCAGATCACCAGTATGTCTTTACCCAATCCTGATCTGGAGTCAAAATTTTGACTTTTATTTCCTCGTATGTATTTATGACAGTGTGCGGTCATATACACTATAAGCCAAAGTTATAGAAGCACGCGAATTATTTTTAAAGGTTTCAAAATATTTTAACAGTTAAGGCAAATTTCCAACACAACAGAATATTAGACATTTAGTGTAAACTAGTGTAAAAAAAATCTCTGAAATATTTCAATGAAAATATATTTTCCATATTAAATGCATCATATTAGAAAAGATAGTACAGACTTTGTCGATCACTTACAAACTCATACTTTATAACAACTGTTTAGGAGCATCTGAATCTGGGAAATAACTTTTATTGGTTTTAGGCATGCAATAAAAGTTAATAACAAATTAGGAAGAAATGAAGTGTACACTACCGCTGCGGATATTAAGTCAAACCATTTGTTCAAACTTCAGCATGAACCATAGAGTAGCAGAAACTTACGGCACCTCATGAATACCGTGTGAAGGATTAAGGTGACTAGTCACTTACAGATGCAAAGACACGTCCTTGTGCAGGGTCATCTTCACAACAGCATTGCCCATTGACACGTCTTCTACCATGTCAACATATAAGAAAAGGCAGAAAGTAATTTGAGATATATAAGAATATATTTGATCAAATATAAGATATTATAATGAAAAAACATGATAATATTATTTAACAAGGTCTGCCGTTCAGCCCTCTTAAGTGTAAGAGCATTATGAGTATTGTACAGCATTTGGGGACAGTAGACAGATGTCAAATGAAAAACAACTTTTTGAGTCACAATGCCAAACTACTGCAGAATATTTTGATCCTTCTTTTTCAGCCTGAAGGACTGGCATTTATTTAACAGACAGATGGCACAGCCATATACTTGGTCAGAGAATTTGGGGATTTCTTTAAGAAAGGTTCATTGTTTTTGTTCTTTTTTCATAGCGTCAGTTTGTATACTTATTTTGGTTAGTGACTTAAACTGTTTTATTAAGTGGTGACAGATTTCGTTAACAGGTAATGATGATAGGTGAAGATTAAGTTGGTATGCGTGTACAAAATAAAACTGTCTATATGTATATTTGTCTGCTATGTATCTGTTTAAGAACTACTTTAATAGTGATGTATAGAATGAGAGAGCCATTAACTAATTCATAGAACCCTTTCTACCTTTTCAACCTTGTTATCCATGATTCTTTTCAAACATTGTGTTCAGACATTGCAAATCATTAGACTGAATGTTAAGTGTTCCTTAGATTTTTGCTTCTTCAGCATCAAAAATTCTAAACAAAGACTAAACTCAGAAACAATATAACTGTCTGGTTGTGATTAGAATAAAAGGCAACTGTGACTTCATTCCCAAAGCGCTAAATGAGATTTCTTTTTAGCATACTGATTTTCATTCACTCAGCTCAAGCAGGCCATTCCTGCTGATATCTATATTACTACACTCAACGACACGTCTTTATCTTCACCACCTCTCAAACAAAGTGAGCCCCATGTATTGCCTAAACCTAACCTTTCTGTGTGTACCCTCTCACAATCCTTGTGGACAGGCTGAGTGCAGGGAGATTGTAACAATATGAGGTTACGGTCTGAATTGCAAGTAGGGGTTGTAGTAATGTTGAGAGCTACTGTACATTAATCTATATTTACTCAACATTACTACACTACCCCTACTTGGTAATTCAGACCGTAACCTCATATTGTTAGCAATTCCTCCCTGCAGCTCAGCCTGTCCACAAGGATTGTAAATTACAAGATCATTGAGTATCACAATCCACTGCTCAAAACCGTTTCATCTACTTGGTTTTCATATGGCTCGTATCCATCATTGCAAATATTGTAAATTTAATTTCAAATACTCCTGTCTGTCTTGCCTCTATATCATACCTTCTGAATCTGCATGCGAGTGTTTATTTTAAAATGGAGCCTCAATGCCTATGGAAATGGTCATCAATTTCTTCTGAAGACATCTGTGGAAGAAATAGCCTTAACATGAGCTTCATTTCTTAATTGACTGTGAACTTAATCATAGATATAATCTAAACAGATGATGTGCTTTTATTTTCCTTACTCCTGCACTGCCTGATCTTGGAAGATTTAACATGTTTGACTTGCTTTTCAACTAGGGTGCCGGTGGAGTGCATGGTGGAGTCCATATACCTACATTCATACATTATGTTAGATGCCACACTCTCCTAGGTTGAAGATACTTCATAAAATAATAATGAGCTGAATAAAAAAATACCTGAATATGAAAATGAATCAAGACAGATCCAAATAAACAATGAAAGTTCCAATGAAAAGTAAAGCTACACGTTCTCTTCCTCTAACTTGTTCAGTACTTGTAATACAGATTAAATTTGTGTGGGCAGATGATGTAAACTATGGATCTGGTCCAATGTTATTTGGGAACAAAGAGCAAGCTGAATTTTCTCAACACAAACTATTGTGTAGTTTGTTATCAGACTGTCTAGATGTAGATCACACATCTGTTGAACGAAGATTTCCTCTCCCGTGCTGTAATGATGGCTGGAAACTAGGACCTAATGGCACATACTGTAGAAAGGCCATATAGAACTTAGAGAAATCTCATTTAGCGCTTTGGGAATGAAGTCACAGTTGCCTTTTATTCTAATCACAACCAGACAGTTATATTGTTTCTGAGTTTAGTCTTTGTTTAGAATTTTTGATGCTGAAGAAGCAAAAATCTAAGGAACACTTAACATTCAGTCTAATGATTTGCAATGTCTGAACACAATGTTTGAAAAGAATCATGGATAACAAGGTTGAAAAGGTAGAAAGGGTTCTATGAATTAGTTAATGGCTCTCTCATTCTATACATCACTATTAAAGTAGTTCTTAAACAGATACATAGCAGACAAATATACATATAGACAGTTTTATTTTGTACACGCATACCAACTTAATCTTCACCTATCATCATTACCTGTTAACGAAATCTGTCACCACTTAATAAAACAGTTTAAGTCACTAACCAAAATAAGTATACAAACTGACGCTATGAAAAAAGAACAAAAACAATGAACCTTTCTTAAAGAAATCCCCAAATTCTCTGACCAAGTATATGGCTGTGCCATCTGTCTGTTAAATAAATGCCAGTCCTTCAGGCTGAAAAAGAAGGATCAAAATATTCTGCAGTAGTTTGGCATTGTGACTCAAAAAGTTGTTTTTCATTTGACATCTGTCTACTGTCCCCAAATGCTGTACAATACTCATAATGCTCTTACACTTAAGAGGGCTGAACGGCAGACCTTGTTAAATAATATTATCATGTTTTTTCATTATAATATCTTATATTTGATCAAATATATTCTTATATATCTCAAATTACTTTCTGCCTTTTCTTATATGTTGACATGGTAGAAGACGTGTCAATGGGCAATGCTGTTGTGAAGATGACCCTGCATAAGGACGTGTCTTTGCATCTGTAAGTGACTAGTCACCTTAATCCTTCACACGGTATTCATGAGGTGCCGTAAGTTTCTGCTACTCTATGGTTCATGCTGAAGTTTGAACAAATGGTTTGACTTAATATCCGCAGCGGTAGTGTACACTTCATTTCTTCCTAATTTGTTATTAACTTTTATTGCATGCCTAAAAGGAATAAAAGTTATTTCCCAGATTCAGATGCTCCTAAACAGTTGTTATAAAGTATGAGTTTGTAAGTGATCGACAAAGTCTGTACTATCTTTTCTAATATGATGCATTTAATATGGAAAATATATTTTCATTGAAATATTTCGAGAGATTTTTTTACACTAGTTTACACTAAATGTGTCAATATTCTGTTGTGTTGGAAATTTGCCTTAACTGTTAAAATATTTTGAAACCTTTAAAAATAATTGGTGCCTTCTATAACTTTGGCTTATAGTGTATATGACCGCACACTGTCATAAATACATACGAGGAAATAAAAGTCAAAATTTTGACTCCAGATCAGGATTGGGTAAAGACATACTGGTGATCTGATCTATATTATATATATATCTCTGAGGATCATGTCGGTATGTTCCCAAGTCAAAGTACTGTAGAACTCCTGAGCATTAGGTCACCTCATCATACTCTTTCCATACCATCGTGCTCTTTGCCTGACAAAGCAATTCACATACACGTCAAAACATATTTGACAGTTGGGGTCTAACTCTAAATCACCAGATACCAAACCTATGACAGTTTTGTCTTGTTGCCATCACAAAATAAAAATGCTTAAAACTTAAGTACTGTATTCACGGCGGGTGTGAACATTTGTCACTCTACATTAATGGTGGGGATCCTTATAGACTGCGGAACAGAAATGTATCTCAGTGCTCTCCGCTGTTTATTTCGCATAGAAGTACAACCATCTTTTAAAAATTATTTTTTACACCTTATGAGACGATACACCCGTTTCTCTTTTAAAACACCATTTTTAAATGCTCTTTCTACATCCTAAATAAAACCCTCGGCCTTAAGACACGTTCTTTGGAGTTTTTGACACCCTGCTCAGGGTTAAAGATCAACGTCTTTACTATATCTTCATGAATAAATTACCAAACTAACATCTTGGGTTTTTTTCTTGGAGCAGAAGTCAGGTTCTCTCTCATTTCAACAGGTCCTGTTGGTGAATACACAGCATTCATCTAGGGGTATTAGGATTTCTCGGAGCAGATATTGTAACAGATAGTTGCAGAGTTTCTTCTGTGTGTTAACTACAGCTTCTTACACATTATTTTAGCACTGACACTCACGGCTCTCTCCTTAATTCGTTAACATAAAGACCTTTGTAAGCGATCTGGTCATCAAAGTCCCCAGAAATCACACGTCTCTCTCTCTCACACAGACAGATAACTGCAATGAAAGATCACACATTCAGATCAAACAGTGTTACAGAGGTCGTGAATTTACACGACTTGACTGTCAGCCAGTGGGGACATGGGATGTCAAAGCACACACAAAATCGTATGTATTTAGCGGCAGTTCTGTATAAGTATCCTCGTTGGCGAACCATTTTCCAAAATCTTGTTTATAGTTGAAACAAACTGCACCATTCTTTTAAACAGCACTTTTAAACGCTTTTACCTCCTAAAGGTTTATGTTTAGAATGTATGTAAAAACATTTTTTACATTTCTTTGGCCATATCGATGGTTTATCTGTTTCAGGGGTTTTATTTCAGTAAATGTTTATTCAAAGTCACGCCGTTCTCCCAAACATGTAATCAACAGTTGTTTTCATTTATTTCACAAGCAAACAATCTGCACTTATATACTCCCATTCAACCATCATGCTTTTATAACAATATGTTAACACATATGAAACAACCCACACAGTAACTAAAACACATGTCCGTATTAAACATTGATATTCTTTTCAGACAATACCACAAAAATAATTTCAGAAACAAACACTCTCTTATACCACAAAAAGGTATACATTTGTGTGTGATTAATTCAGGGAGAAACACGTTTCACAACAGTATCATTAACATAAACACATTTGTTGGGGGAGATCCCCCACAGTACACAAAACACACACCCCCAGGAGGGGAAGGACACAACCCAGACATACAGGGGCCAAAATGACCCGCTCATACAGTGAATAGGGTTACCCCCACCACCCCACCACCCCTGGTCATAAAAAAAAAAACTCTTGGTCACGAAGAAACAAAGGATCATAAATTAACCAGGCCTAGAGAAACGTCAGGTCCGAGAAGACCGTGATTGACATCTACTTCTTCCACCGTGATTGACAGTTGACAGAAAGTACTGGCCGTGCTTGAGACCCCGTGTGTGGGTGTGTTTAGAGAGAGAGAGAGAGAGAGAGGAGTGTCTGAATACACGTATGTGTGGGCGGGGTTTAGCGAGTGAGAGGTTGGGTTTCGTTTCAACTTCATACGGCTTTTCCACATCGAATGGAATACATCTCTGGAAAATACTTAGCTCCTAGTTTAAACATTACGGAGATTATTTTAGACGACACTTTAACATTTTTTCCTCGTAAGGATCTTTGTTTAGAAGTCATGTAATACGCGCTATTCTTTTTAAACTGCTCTTTTCACCATTTTTTACAGCCTAAAGTTTTATGTGTTTTTGGAAGCCTGGTAATACGGATTCTTTTTAAACAGATCTTTTAATACTTTTTTCCTCGTAAGGATCTTTGTTTAGAAGTCGTGTAATACAAACGAAACTTTTAATCAGATTATTTTTTTAAACTTTGCTTTAACTCCTAAACTTTTTATTCAAAGGTATGCATGGGGCCTTAAAAACCTAATCAACATTTGTTTTCATCATTTTCACAAAATAAATATTCTACTCCTATATGTACACATTCAAACATCATGCTTTTCTAACATTGTGTTTACACAAACGAAATAAAGAGACACAGTAACATAAGCATATCCCCATATTAAAAACATTTTTTCTTTTCATACGTATTTCACCCCGCCAAAAAACCAAACTCGTTAACATAAACCCCCCTTTTGCTGGAAGGGGGACTATTCCCCCACACACCCCCTCTCCCCCAATGTCCAGACACAAAGGAGCCAGATTGATTAGCTGATACGACCGATAAGGGTTACCCCCTCACCCCCCCTCCGACGACCTGTCAATCAGGGAAGGACAGGGGGTCATAAATTACCAGCACAGAGGGTCATAAATCATCAGTTTGACAGAAAGTGTATGATATAACTACTAAGGTCCCCTGCTTCACCAAATTCAGCTCTCTAAAGGGAAGTGGAAACATGAAGGTGACATCCTGATTTGCTTTCCCTTCAGCCCAGTCCAGAATGAACTTCTGCACAGAGACTGTTTTTCCAATTCCAGCTACTCCTTTAGTCAGCACACTTCTGATGGACTTTGTCTTTAAAGAGCTCATTACATTTGATGGGTGTCTCCTCTGCTGCTGGTCTCCTGGACGCTGTATCAATCTGTCTCACCTCATGTTCTTTATTGACGTCTCCACTCCCACCCTCTGTGACGTAGAGCTCTGTGTAGATCTGATTCAGAAGTGTTGATGTCCCATGCTGTGAGATTCCTTCATTAATTCTTTTACATTTATCTAGAAGTCTGGATTTGAGCTTTTGCTGATACACAGAGGCCAGCTCTAACAAACAGGAAAAATGTGATGGTCATTATTGTAATGTATGGATACTATCCACAGTGTGAAGATCAATATTAGTCAAAAACTGGAATTCATTCCTAATAAATACATAAATATGATGTAAAAGAACCAAAACATTAGGATTATCTCTGGGTCATTTATTTGTTTAAAAAACTGTATTCATTAGGATAAAAATCAGTATGAAAATATAGACCAGTGGCCCAGTGTTATTTAAAGTGATAGAATATTGTAATAATCTAAAGCTCTTACTGATCTGCAGTGTGTGAGCGAGATCTTTCTGCTTCATGTTCTTCAGGATGTGCAGTGTGATCTTCAGCACACCCTCTCTGAAACAGTGCAGATCCTCCTCCTCCTCCTCCTCCTCAGAGCATGCTGGGGAATCATCAGCCCTCAGGAGCTTCTTGAACCTGTTTTTTTTTCCTTATTTGTTTATTATTTTGTTGCGGGGCTGCTTTTTTTTAAAAAAAAAAAAAAAAAAAAAATAAAAAAAAAAAAAAAAAAAAAAAATAAATTTATTTTTTTTTTTTTTTTAAACAACTGGTGGTTTATTTTTGTTTTTGTTTTTTGGAATATTTTTTAATTTATTTTTTTTTTTTTTTTAATATTTTTCTATAGTAACAGCTGATTTACAGGGACTTGTATGCGGAGAACGCTCCACATAAATAGATTTAAAAAATATGAGTAATTGTTGATATAGTAAAGATTTCTGTAAGGAGATGTTTATTTAACATTTATGGAAGGAGTCTCCAGTGTCAGCATTTTGTACATCAGAGGTAAAGCTGTAACTTTAAAACAGACTGAAATGCACTTTTGTCTGATTACACATAATGCTGCTGTAACTGTAAATAGTTTACTATAAAGTTCACTGTAAATTACTTTAATCTACTTTTTAATTTCTAAAGAAGTGTATATTAATTATACACACACACACACACACACACACACACACACCTTGAATAAGTACACCATCTTATTTCTGCAGTCGATTTTTGGTTTCTGTTTTTGGTTTCTGTGGATAAACAAACATTGTAAATTACTCTTTTTTTTAAACCTTAGCACACATCCTACAGCTCTGGTCCACACAGCTGTGATATCTGAACCCCTGAAACTCCACACACACACACACACTTGGCTCTTATCATGGGAGAACTGGCTTCGGGCACATGAAAGGCAGCAATGGCAACATAATATGTGTTTCCAGTTGGGACAATTTGCAGCAGGAGATAAAGCACTCGTATACCTTCTCACCTCTAGCTCGTAATTAGTTTTGATTACTGACAAGCAGCAAGAGTCCTTCACGGTCACATGTTGGTTTTGGGAAGTCGGCTATGAGAGGGGATAAATATGGTAGATTCACCACCACAATTTCCTCAAACAGTGGTGGTTCCTGTTGCTCTGGTAATGATGGTGGCAGAGAGAGATGAGCTGTGGCTCAGTGCAAAAAGAGTGGATCTCACTCAGAACCCATTTGGACACTAGGTTAGTTTTGGTTGTTGCACTGACCTAATGGAAAATTGCTTTAGCGATTCTATCTACAAAACACTTTGATGAAGATCTCATGATGCTTCCTGATTCCCTCAGATTGTATAATTATTAATCAGCTGCTAAAGCAATAACGCTGCTATATATAACTTTTTCCCACTGATTTCCTGAGTGCAGTTCTGTAAATCACCTAACAAGAGAATTATTATTATTTTACTATTATTATTATGGGATTATTATGAATAGTGATACTACTAGAACAAATTGTAATAGCAGTTCATACAAGCTGTGAATATGGATACCAGTAATTTATAGATTTACTAATTAAAATAAACCAAGTAAATTCAGCACTAAATAACATTATATTGTAGCTAACATCAATTATCCTCTCTGGAGTCATTTCTAAAGATGTTCAGAGAATTTAATGAGAAGAAGAAAGAGGATGTTCCATGTGTAAGATTCAGAGGAAGCAGCAGGTCATTCTTATAGAACACACGGTTGGATAAAGGTGAAACAGACTTTTTCTTAATTCCACTAAAGAACAGAAAGAAAGGTATTCAAACAGTTAATGTGGTAAATTGTAGAGACCTCAGGATGCTAAACCCCTTCAAACTGTATAAAGACACATCCAAACCGAGCACTTCCCCCCACTGCCACCAGAGGTCTCTGTTTCACGTTTCTCCTTTTTTAAATTGTCATTAATTATTATATTACTCTGACTTCATCACGCAACTCTACTGGTCTCGGTTCTGTTGGTTCTGTTCACAGAGATTTCCGGATCTGTTCTTTCAGTTTAACAGTTCTGTTTTTTTAAACACACTCGTATAATTCCTACTAGCATACATTTGATCATAACATGTAAAACCCTCACTTTAACCGTAACCAGTATGTTTGCTAGTTCATGACTAGTTTTCAGATTTGGTCCCATTTGTTGACCATTTATTTAGCGCCTCACAATACTCATTTTCTATTATTTTCTTAAACATTTTTCAAACACTGCTTTAAAAAAATAATAACATTAAATTCTGTACAATATTTTAGGCAGAACTTTTAACACATCCTTTATAAATTTAGGTTAGTGCATGTAGATTTACTTTTTTTAAATTTAGAACAATCAAAGGTATCAGTAGATTATATCACATTTTTGTATTCTACGTGCTTACCTTTGTATCTTGTGCTGCTCCTCTTGATGACTCATTTCAGATGTTCTGAGTTCCTCACACTCCCCCGACATTATTTCAGAAAGTCTAATGTCTGCTGTCTCTTAGAATTAGTTTAGCTGAGTCCTGCTGAGATAACAACAGGGGAATATAACATTGGTGCATAAATAAATTACTACTATAGATACTGTAAAACCCCTATATATATATATATATATATATATATATATATATATATATATATATATATATATATATATATATATATATATATATATATATATATATATATATATATATATATACCTAATTCAAAAAAAGTTGGGATGCTGTGCAAAATGTAAATAAAAACAGAATTCAATGACTCACAAATCTCATAAACCCATATTTTATTCACAATAGAACATAGAAAACATCAAATGTTTAAACGGAGGAAATTTACCATTTTAAGGGGAAAATAAGGTTATTTTGAATTTGATGGCTGCAACACATCTCAAAAAAGTTGTGACATTGTCCATGTTTACCATTGTATAGCATCCACTCTTCTTTTAACAACAGTCCGTATACGTCTGGGATCTAAGGAGACCAGTTACTGGAGTTTTGGGAGAGGAATGTTGTCCCATTCGTCTGATACAGGATTCTAGCTGCTCAACAGTTCTGTGTCTTCTCTGTTGTGTTTTTCGTTTCATGATTGTTTTTAGTTAGTCAGTTACAGTTACATTTATATAACGGTTTTCTAGACACTCAAAGCACTTTACATAGGGGGGATCTTCTCAACCACCACTAGTGTGTAGCATTCACCTGGATGATCAGCATTATCAACATGGCGTTGAGTTTCACCAAAATATTGAGCTGTTATTTGATCTTCGTTCATCAGACAGCCAAGCCTAATCTACTAATGTCCTGGAGGACACTGTTGGAACACTAAATGAGTTTGACAAAACATTCTTTCAACCTCAGCCAGGAATTTCAATAATTCATTATCCTTAATAAAAACAGGTGAAATCTAGGAGTGTTCATGGTGTTGTTTCAGTGGTTCCCTTGTAGGGTTTTTTCTTTGCGTCAAATAAGCTGTATCTGGGTCGAAATAAGTTAGCTCCTCACTTTTCCTTCCATGTTGAAATTGATCTATTTCTGAATCTTCTGATGAAATTGTGAGAACAAAACTGTTTTAAACAGAACTATACTGCAGTGAGAACAAGGTTTGTCATAGAAAAATTATCATTCCCATCTGGTATTGTTAGAGCAAGTAAAAAAGGCCAGAAAACATCTGACACACTCACTAGCACAGTAATCGTCATAAGTATTTAAATAGATATGATAGTTAATAGATATGATAAGTTTCATTTCAAATATTCCTGCCAGTCTTGCTTCAATATCATACCTTCTGTATCTGCATGTGAGTGTTTATTTTAAACTGATACACAATACCTAGGGAATTGTTATCAATTTCGTCTGAAGACATCTGTGGAAGAAATAGCTTTAACATTAGCTTAATTTCTTAATTGAATGTGAACTTAATCATAGATATAATCTAAACAGGTGACATGGTTTTATTTTCATTACTCCTGCACTACCTGACCTTTAAAGTTTTAACATGTTTGACTTTCTTTTCAACTAGTGTGCTGGTGGAGCGCATGGTGAAAATCCATGTTCCTACATTCATACATTATGTTAGATGCCACACTCTCCTAGGTTGAAGGTACTTCGTAAAAAAATTAAAATAAAAAATTAAAAATAAAAAAACTAAATATGAAAATGAATCAAGACAGATCCAAATAAACAATAAAGTTCCAATGAACAGTAAAGCTACACGTTCTCTTCCTCTAACTTGTTCAGTACTTATAATAAAGATTAAATCCGTGTGGGCAGATGATGTAAACTATGGATCTGGTCCAATGTTATTTGAAACAAAGAACAAGCTGAATTTTCTCAACATAAATGTTGTGTGTAGTTTGTTATCAGATTGTCTAGATGTACATCACACGTCTGATGAACGAGATTTCCTCTCCCGTGCTGTAATGATGGCTGGAAACTAGGACTTAAGTTATATTTGTAAAGAAAGGTATATAGAAAGATAAGAGGAAATCTCATAAATTTAGCACTTTGAGAATTAAGTCACCTTTTATGTTGCCTTTTATTCTGATCACAACAAGCCAGTTATATTATTTCTGAGTTTAGTCTTTGTTTGAACCTTGTTGATGCTGAAGAAGCAAACATATAAGGAACCCTTAATCTTCAGACTAATGATTTGCAATTTCTGAACACAGTGCTTGAAAAGAAACATGTATAACAAACTTGAAAAGGTAGAAAGGGGGTCTATGAATTAGTTAATGTGTGGTAAAATTAGTCATAAGCAGCAGGATGGTTCTTTCAGTATGGATACATTCAGGGTCTCTGTCTCTCTTTATATCAGTATTAAAGTAGTGCTTATGTAATGGGTATGGAAAATATTCCATATTGTGTAGAATTACACAAAAGGACATTTATACCTGATGTAGCTGTCTATTTGTGTGAGTACTTTTCCTTTTAATTGTCATGATGTCATTGGTGTGTGTAATTTCCTGTTTTGACTCCTCCTCTTACCTCACATTATGGTTGAATGGGAGAGGTAGGTTTAATTTTGAGTTCTCAGTAATCTTGTTTCATCTTTATTTAAATCATCATTTATATACTTATGTACTCATTTTAATTTGTGTGTATAATGTTATTTTATTCATCTCTGTGATTATTTTTGTTGTTTTACCCTCCTTTTTTGAGTGATTTTGATGTGATGTGATCATTACACATCATGTTTATTTTATAGAGCACCATTTAAGGGCGGTTCACTCAGGGAGACTGCTTGTTCATGTCATCACGTATGGTTTTTGTTCTATATTATTTTAATTTGTTATTTGGGTGAATTCATGATGGTTGAATGGACAGTTTAAGAGAGATTCACTCAGGTGTCATCAGAATAAATGAAGAGTCGACCCAGTTGCAGTCTGCCTATTTTTTTTTTTTTCTTGGATAAAATAAAACACAACACAGACCCCAACTAGTTACACTTAAACAAATAAATAGCAGACAAATATACATACAGACCATTTTATTTTGTACATAAATACCGACTTAATTTTCACCTATCATTCACTGTTAATGAAATCTGTCCCCACCAAATAAAACAATTTAAGTCAATAGCCAAAGTAAGTATACAATATATATCTTATATTACTGTTTGCCTTTTCTTATATGTTCACATGGGAGAAGAGGGGTCAGTGTTGGTGTGAAGGTGATCCTGCACATGGACATGTCTTTATAACTGTAAGTGTCTAGGGAGTCACGTGACGCGGTGAAGCGGATGGCTGTCTAGCCGAGCCCTGCCTCGCAGTGTCTGTTATTTTTTATCCGATATTCACATTCTGAGTCGGCATATCTCCTTGAATTAAAAGTCAGACTGTAGGTGATATACTTGGCTGCAATGTCGGGCACGCAAAAGAATACAAATCGACCAATTACAAGGCACGTTGCAGGGGGACAAGCGAGTGCTAGTAAAGGCGCTAGCGTCGGCTCACCAACGTGCCAGAGTAAAGACCGCGACAAGCCGTCAGGAAACGTAGCTGAGGACACTGCAAGTATTTTTACAGTCCTGAAACATATTTCTGGTGAGACGCAAAGCCTGGGAGAAATACGCAAAGCAACGTCGTCAATGGAAGAGAAACTTTCGACTATCGTGGCGAGAATCAGAGACGTGGAAGGGAGACTCGGGTTTCTGGAGGAGGCAGAAAGGCTCATCCGCCAGCCACTGGATCCGAACTTGAAGCTCTTCGGGATAGGATCGACGACATGGAAGACCGGAGCAGGAGGAATCTGCGCTTTGTTGGCTTTCCCGAAGGCTGTGAAGAAATTGTTGCCTGACATGTTGGATATTACTACACCGTCACCGCTGGTTTATTGCACGCGCGCACAGACTCGGCCCCCGGACCTCGGCTGCCCGGAGCGATGTTAATGGTCGGACTTTGATTGCAAAGTTTATGCGGTCGGGGGACAGAGACCGCATCCTACGCGCATCCCAGGAGAAAGGCGAAATTCGGTGGGAAGGGAAACGAGTCGTGATTTTCCCGGACTTCTCCAGGGGAACCATAACCAAACGTGATGCTTTCAGGGAGTGCAAAAAGGATGCTTCATCAACACGGGGTGAAGTTTGCTCTACAGTACCCAGCCACGCTCAAAATCGACACGAAAGAGGGACCGCGCCGCTTCATGAACCCGAGGACAGCCATGGACTTCATCAGGAACGAGCTGCACTCGCCACCCGAAGAAGCTGACTGACCACTCATCTCTACGGATGTGGCTTTCTTTTCCTTTACAACGTGAGGGACGGACAACTTTTGTTACAGGGGTTTGATCGAACTGTTTCTTCTTTTTCTACACCACTCAGCTCACCGGCCGATTATCTGATAACAAGGTAAAAACTCAGTCACAGGTTAAAGGTGCCGCAGCTTTCATAAAGACACTGTTAATGGGCCTGGTTGGTCAGAGTTACTTTACTGACAGATCACGGACCTGAAGGGTTTTAAGATGCGCAGTGTTCAGAGTTTTGCGCAGTTTTTATTTTCTAATGTAAGAGCTATGTTCATAAAGTTATGTTCTTATAGAGTTCACCCAAGGTATATCACAGTCCTGGTACCATTGACCCATTTGTCCACACTTTACTACTATGTCTACGATTGATAGTAATTTGCGCCTGGCCACATGGAATGTGAACGGTCTGGGGAACCCCAAAAAGAGGAATAAGATACTTCATAGTCTGAAATCGGTCAGATATGATATTGTGTTTCTACAGGAGTGCCACTTGTCTTTAAAAGATGCGAATAAATTGCGTAAAGGATGGGTGAGGAAGGTTTTTTGCAGTGCCGGCACAAGTCAAAGTAGAGGTGTCATTATTTTAGTAAATAAACATTTACAATTTAAATGCTTAAAGGAAATTAAGGACATAGAGGGGAGGATGCTTATTATCCTAGCTGATATACAGGGGAGAACATTGATACTAGCAAACACCTATGCCCCTAACAATGATGTTCCTGGATTCTTTGCCAATTTGGAATGTAAATTGATTGATATGGGCAGCTACCCAATCATATGGGCAGGGGACATGAACATGGTAATGGACGCAGTCCTTGACAGGAGTAGCCCTAGCAAAGCTAGACCACCTAAGTCGCTAAGTGTTGTTAAAAAATTGTGCTCTGCTCTTGGTCTCGTGGATGTATGGCGGCTGTTTAACCCTATTGGGAGGGATTATACATTTTTCTCGGCAATGCACGGCGTGTTTACCAGGATCGACTATTTCTTTATTTCTAAAGAAATGCTCCCATTTACAGTGTCGTGCATTATTGGGAACATATTAGTATCCGACCATGCCATGGTGTCGCTCAATTTGGCTCCTGCTGACAAAGTTAAAAAATCAACTAGATGGAGATTTAACTCATCTCTCCTGCAAGATGATGCCTTCAAAGCAATGTTGAAAACTCAAATTGAACTTTTTATTGATATAAATGTTCCCTCTTCCCCGTCAGCTGGTACAACTTGGGAAGCCTTCAAAGCTTTCATAAGGAGTCATGTAATTCAGTTTTTATCCCACTGGAAGAGACAGAATATGAGAGCAATGGCAGTCCTGGAGAAAAAAAGTGGAAGAGGCTGAACAACAATTGAAGCAGAACTTCACCCCACAGAAATTGAGAGAGCTTACAAAACTGAAATATGAGTATAATCATATACTTTCACAAAAGGTGGAATTTGGACTCTTTAGAGTCAGGCAAAAATACTTTGAATCTGGGGATAAGGCAGGGAAGCTACTAGCCCGCTATATTAAGCAACAAGAGTCCATGGCAACAATAACCGATGTTCAATCAGAGGGAGGAGCTCTCTTGACAAAGTCAGCTGATATAAATGAAGCATTTAAAAAATTCTACATGAAATTGTATACATCATCAGCACCCGATACACAAGACGAAACTATTACATTCTTGGAGGGGCTGGATCTCCCCACACTAAATCCTGATCAGCGTGATGGACTGGATGCCCCAATTACACCTGACGAAATACTGGAGGTCATTAGGACTTTAAAAGCAGGCAAAGCCCCAGTTCCTGATGGTTTCACTGCTGAGTTTTTCAAATGTTTTTCAGAGGAGGTCACTCCACTTCTGCTGCAAATGTATAATGAAGCCTTTAGCCTGGGAACACTGCCCCCTACCTTGTGTCAGGCCCTGATAACCCTTATATTTAAAAAAAAGACAAGGACCCTACTGACTGTAAAAACTATTGTCCAATCTCTCTGATATCACTTGATATCAAAATACTCTCTAAAATACTCGCAAATCGCCTTAACAGAGTAATTTCCACACTTATACACCCTGACCAAGTAGGATTTATTTGCAATAGATTTGCTTCTGACAATATTCTGCGATTGATAAATGTAATGTGGACAGTCAGGAACAATAACTCACCAATAGCAGCTGTTTCCCTTGTCGCAGAAAAAGCTTTTGATTGTGTAGAATGGCACTATCTTTTTCAGATGTTGGAGATTGTGGGCTTCGGTCAGACATTTATGAAGTTGGTGAAACTATTATACAATGCACCTCAGGCAGCTGTTCAAACTAATGGAGTGGCCTCCTCTTATTTCAGACTCGGCCGGGGGACCCACCAAGGTTCACCGCTTTCTCCCCTATTATTTTGCCTAGCAATAGAACCCCTGGCTGCAGCAATCCGTAAGGACACTGATATCCCTGGTATTACGATTGGAGGCTATACACATAAACTTTTGCTTTATGCTGATGATACTCTAGTCTTTATTACAAACCCAGACAGATCTGTTCCAGCTCTACTCCGAATTATAAAGTTATTCTCAAGCTTTTC
Source organism: Ameiurus melas (assembly GCA_012411365.1). NCBI lineage: Eukaryota > Metazoa > Chordata > Actinopteri > Siluriformes > Ictaluridae > Ameiurus > Ameiurus melas. The sequence goes on from CM022777.1 coordinate 2,166,972, forward strand.
TGGCTATCGGGTGAATTGGACAAAGTCGGAGGCCTAGAATGCATCTGAGAAAACTAAAAAAAACGATAGAAAAAGGTGGTTTGGGTCTTCCAAATATGCTGTTTTATTATTATGCCTTTAGCTTGAGACACCTGGCACACTGGGCGCTTCCCCCTGAAAGAGCTCCTCCATGGTACTCAATGGAACAGTCAATTTGCACATCGTTTCCCCCATTGTTGTTCTTGTCTGCCAGAATGCCACCAAAAGCTCGATCTCATCCCATCATATCACATTTACAGGAAATCTGGAGGAAAATAGCCCGTATTTCTAAAATAAACCCATATTTAACTATGTCTTCTGGGATTTGGGACAATCCTAAACTCATAATTGGCAAATCCTCAGTAATTTGGAAAGAGTGGGTGAATAAAGGAATCCTTACTCTGAGTCATTTATATGAAGGAGGCATACTTAAGTCTTTTGGCAACCTGGCTGAGCAGTTCGGTCTGTCCAATAATCAATTTTGGAGGTAACGTCAATTAAGACATCTCCTGGTTAGTATCTTTGGCTCACAACAAGCTTCTCCCCAGGGCCTGGACCTTTTAAATTCAGTCTTGCGCATTGCAGAGGCAGGACATGAGGCTTCCCAGTTTTATTCTATGCTTTTAAACACTTCTGGCCATGATATCACCACAGCTCTAAAAGCATTATGGGAAAAAGATCTGGGCGTCTCTATTGAAGAAAAGGAATGGGATAAAATTATTGGTATTACTAAGCATGTTTCTAGAGATATTAGAATAAGATTAATACAGTTCAAAATTCTTCATCGATATTATTGGTACCCCAGCAGATTATTTAGACTAGGGCTGAAAGACTCTTCAGATTGCTGGAGGTGTAACGGGTTGTTAGGGGACTTAGTTCATGCATTGTGGTCATGCCCAAAGATACAGGCTTTTTGGATTAGGATCCATAAGTATATCTCAGAGATAGCAGGGACGGACTACAAACTCTGTCCTGAACTCTACATACTAGGGAACCCTAAAGTTATCAACCACATGGTGAAACCCTTAGCTAACTGGGTCCAGACAAGCATCATGGTGGGCAAACAGATAATAATGAGAAAGTGGAAAGATGCTGCAGGCCCATTATTTCAGGAATGGGTCTCAGAACTGGGTAAGGTGGCGGCATTTGAGAAAATATCGTACAGTCTGATGAATGAGGTGGAGAAGTACAATGAAAAATTGGGAAAGTTTTTGCAATTTCACTCATTACATGCGACTTAACGGACTCATTTCCAGACTCTTTGGTTTTGTTTCACCTACCTTATTGTTATTAAGTTGTATTCCATCTATCTGTGTCAACCTCTGTCTTGACAAATTATCTGTACTAGCAATATATGAGTATGCATTTGTGAATGCGTGTGTGTGTGTATATATGAATGTATACTATTTTATTTTTAATCTATTTTTCTTTTAGACCTGTCACCTTTTTTTTTTTTTTTTTAACTATAGAGGTAGGATGAAGGTGGTGAAGGCGCTCCAGAAGTAATCACGTGGACATTATAATGTGGACGCTACTCTATTATTTAAGCATTGTGATTCCTCATATGCCAGTGGTACAGTGGTTACCGGTCAAATCTCTATGCTGAAGTTTTACTTTGGATACACCAACGCTGCCTTGGGCTCCTTGTTTTGTTTTGTTGTTGTTGCTACTGTCGGGTCATCTGGCCCACAGCCTCTTTAATTTGTTTTATGGTTGGAACTGTATTGGTTCGCTTTTGTTTGTATTGTAAAACAAAATAAAAAAAATATATAAGTCTCAAAAAAAAAAGAAACAACCAGATTTGAGACAAAGTCTGCAAATTCATTAAGAAATTCAGTATATGGCCCTGGGGGTCTGTAAATAATAACTTATTAATATAAGTTATAATAAGCATTGCCTTATTTTTTGTGGCTACATAATTTACACTGGTATAAAGAATTTCAAAAGAATTAAATGTATGACTAGGTTTTTGTGTGACGCCTAGATTTTGACTATGGATGAGACCAACACCTCCTCCTCTACCAGTTGAACGAGGCTGATGTACATAACTGTATCCAGGAGGACTGGTTTCATTTAATGCTATGTACTCGTTTGGTTTAATCCAAGTTTCCGTTAAACACATTAAATTATATTATATATCAGTAATGATTTCGTTAACAATAAGAGCCTTAGACACAAGAGATCTAATATTTAATAATCCTAACTTCAGATTAAAGGTGCTGATCTGAAGCTAGTTTACTGAGTTAATGGAGAACCTCAACTTTCGGTTCCAAAAACGGTATGTACTGTAACCATAGCTACTTACTCTCTGAACATCACCTGGTCTGAAGCAGGTTATGTTCCAGGATGAGTTTGTTTCAGAGAGCTGATGGAGCATAGCGTGGCCTTATGAGTTATGTCCTGTGGACGAGGAAGCACGGATTATATGAAATCTTTTTCACTGTGAGAGGAAGATAAGACCAGGATGAATATTTCAGGAGTGTTACCATCATTCACATGAATCATGAATTTATTTAACAAATAAATATGAGAGAGTGGACAAGTCAATAACACCAGTAATACACAGAGGCAACAAAACAGGGGCTATACAAGCACTCCCACCTCCAAACACAAATAGTACTAGTTCACACTTTCTATACAGTACACAACATACATAAAGGAGAGATGAGTGTACATTGAGATGTTTATTTTCCTCCTCAAAACAGTAAACTGTACAGTTATTGTTAGAGATTTAACACATGAATATGTCTGTATGTTAATGATGTGTGTATACAGTGTAACACATTTAAAATTAAGAAGTGGTCACATGTTCATAATCACATTTAATGTGTGTAAACTTGTTAAAATGACACGTGCAGTATGTGGAACACGTGAAACATGCCCTTTGCACATGGGAAACGTGTGTTTTTGGAACACTTTCATGGTTTAATGTGTGAATCCCATGTAAATTCCCACGTGATACCGTGTGATTACATGTGAGACACAAGTGGGTGTGTACAATACAAAATAGTCTTTGTAGTATTTTTTTTAGGTTTTGCCATACCCCCCTCCCCCTCCACACAGGCAGCAGAAGATTGAGAGAAGTTTTGATGATTGGGAGCCATTTTGTGAAAGACAAAACAAAACTGTGAATGAAATGGATTCATACAAAATAACATTGTGATTCTGAGGATAATCAAAATCTTCAGAAGTATTTATTTATTAATTTGTTTGTTTTTATAGTATTTAAATTATTATATATTTTTTTTACATCGCAGCATTTATGAGCATTTTTGAGCACTGCATTTATTAATACTGTTTTTATAACCGCTTCGTCCCAATCCGCACTGTCCCCACCCCCGCCAATCCTGTACATCGCTGATCGCCTTCACGGACATGTACTGCCAGAGACTGCAACGTCCTCTGAATGGGATGAGCTGCTCAACTGTCACATACGCACCAACATTGTAGTTTTTCCTGCAATTTTCAATGAAGGCGTTCCAGAGTGATGTGACTCACTCTGGAAATTAGTTATAATTAGTGATTAGTGGGAAACCTCAGTTTGGTGAGGACATAACAGAAAATTATACTTTCCTATTGTCATAAATGACTTGACTAATACACTCTTTCCTCAGTGGTTCTGAGCTTCCTACATAGAGCATTTAAAGGTTCCTTCACAAGGAAAACCAAAAGAAACCTGAAGGGTTTATGGTTGTGCGCATATCTATCTATTGTTTATTTTAATTTATATCGATATACGATTTATAGCAGATGCTAGCCATTTAATCAGACCTTGAGGGAACTGCTTTGTTTAGTGCTGCACCTTGCATCACTCTCTAGACCAGATTCAGGTCCAGAATCAGTCTGTATTGATTACTGCTTACACAACTAGAGACTGAGGTCCCTCACCTCAGTGAGGATGGATGTTTTACAGTGATGGATGTTCCACAAAAAGCCAAGTTAATTCAACATAAATATGGGACATTGTTCTTTTCCATCTCAAAAGGATTTTTCAAAAAGTTTATAACTCTTGTAATGGTCTGTGAGGATGTTGATTGAGTGTGCCACTCTTCTGGATCTTATTTGGCAGCCCTCCTGTTCCTTCTCATGTGTACCAGGTCGCCTTAATTTGCTTGTCTTCCTCTGGGATGTGACTAAGGATACTCATTTCCAACAGCTTGCATTTCTGCATTCATCACAGTCTTAACATGCAGTGGGGACTATCTGGACTGCAGACCACAGCTTCAATAAAATCCTGTGTGTTCTGAAATACTTGCCATGGGATAACATGCTGCATACAGTCAAGGGATAACTTTATATTTTCATGATATCAGGAAAAGCAAACATTTCTTGGAGAGTCTGAACAACGGAACACACGAGACGGTCGAAGTTCACGTTTGAAACAGCAGTAGGCCTCTAGAATTGACAGTCAAATGGCGTTTCTGAATCTTCTTTTTTTACTCCTCCCTCTCTAACCGTGACCACGTCCCTCATCCCTGGTGCTTGCCTTGAAATGCCTTCTCTTTCATAGAATTCCTGAACATGATCCACAGTGTGGCAGTCACATGCTTTGTTTTTTTCTCTCTGTAAGATGGCACAGTGACATGCCAATTTTTTAATAAGTGTATTCATTTATTTTTTGCGAGGGCTGCTTGGTTAAGCTCAGAGTGCTCATTTTACTGCCTTGCCCAGAGACTGTCTTGATTTAAATGGTGATTTCTTTGCTGAATCCTGGAGTAAAACTGGAACTTCAGAGCTTCTTTTAGAAGCACTTGTGCTCATTATTACAAAAATTTAGGAGCATGGTTGAAGTTTATGTTTTGTTTTTTCTTTTGTTTTTAGAGATGGTAACGTTATCGTGCCACAATATAACACACAAGTAGGCATGAGAAAACTTCACCTTGTCAATGATGACAGAATTTAGGAACATAGTGTGAGCCAAGACATTCATTTACTTTCTGATAAACTAAATGTAATATGTTCAGTTCATTTTACAGACTGTATGCAAAAAAAACACAGTTAACCTGTTTACCTTGTAAACAAATACAATAAACATCAGTGTTCAGTGTTTGAAGTCTGCTCCTCTTCAATATATTTAAAGCTACACTATTAGACATTTTCTACTGTCATGGTTCTGGGCTGGAGTCAGTTCTTGAACCGCTCTGTGTATATTGTGTAGATATCTGAATAATCTCATATAGGATGTGAGTAGTTATATCATACACTTTTCTGTCAAACTGTCAATCAAATAACGTCGCAAATGCGAGTGAAATGGTCGCATTGTAGAGCCCTGAGTTTATCTGCAAAGTTTTTTCCTGTTCAGCGTGATGATATTTAATGTCCCTGACAACCTCTGTAGTTCCATTTAGCATCATGTTAATGTCATTATTTCTCCTCACGCAAGTGACGCTCACAGCTTCTGGAAACTTCTGAAACGTTTCTGGATTTTGGAATTACAAAATGACGTCATCTGTACGCTGCTCTATGATGACTGGCTGTAAGTTTAGGAAGTTCTTCATTTGATCTGCAGGAGAGTTTTCTATGAGCGGAGGATGAACTTTAATCGTCAATATCGCAGTCGATCATGTTCAAGTAATCGTGGACCGTCAAAATCGTAATCGAGATCAATATTCGATTAACTGTGCAGCCCTAATCCACACTGCTTCTTACATTACTGTACACGCTGCTTCCTCTCATGTGGATTTATTATATCTGTAAAATCAAAACAGAAAAATAGTTTCAGCACTGTACCCAGTGTCATTTCTCTTAGCCAGAAGCAATAGTATATCTGTATTTTATTATTAAAATCATATATATCAATAGTTAAACTACATAAACACAAGAAATATGGAATAAAAGTAGAATAAACATGAAGGATGAGATTAGAAGTGCAGTGGTATTTCTGTGTAGAACAGAATCAGATCAGGTCAAATTGCACTTCTATTAAATCAGATCCTCAGAAAGCTATTAGCATGCAGTGATGAGTTACTGTTGGGTTTTAATTCTGATCCTAAATACTGAAGGTATATTCTGTGTGCTTCTGTCAGTACGATTACCAACATGCTGCTGATTTGACCATTTACATTACTCTTACACAACACTCTTCCACTTACATTATATTCTACAGAAACTACACATTCTGTACTGTGTGTTAAGTTTACTTACCGTATCTGTCCTCCTGAACGCTTCAGTAACTCCTCGAGTTGTGTGACTGAATTTCCCAGTTCATTATTGCTCAGATCCAGATCTTTCAGATGTGAGGAGTTTAACTTCAGAGCTGCAGTCAGAGCAGCACAGCCTCTATCTGTTATTCTGCACTTTATTAACCTGCAGAGAGAAAAGTTTTTAGTTTCTTTACCTCACAGGATTAAATAATGATGATGTAGGCATGTATGTAACAATGAGATGCAGAAATATAATAGTAAAGTATTTGTCTACATTGTTATTGTGTATTATAAAGATCTGTGTACGGTCTGTAAAAGACAACTCTAAAGTGTAATCCTGCATCATTATAAAGCTTCATTCAGTGTGTTTCATCACTGAGTTACTCACCGCAGTTTCTCCAGTTTACACTCGTGTTTCTTCAGTAGATCACAGAGCTTCTCCACTCCTGAGACTCCTAGTTCACACTCACTCAGATCCAGCTCTCTGATGTGTGATGGATTTGTACAGAGAGCTGAAACCAAATCAGTGCAGGATTTCTCATTTACACTCCTCCATAATCTGCAGAAAAGGAAACAGTGTTTATTCCAACATTAGAGAAAGAAAGGATATAGAAATGACTGAAGTAAGAACACGAACACATTTCTAAATCTCTGGTTTCTGTTCTTCTATCTTATATTCTTTCTTCTGGTTTTTACCAGACTCATATGGCTGGGTGATAACTCAAATAATAATTATAACCATTAGGGGTTTAACAATATACAACATTTAAATACGATACGATTTCAATACAGAAAAAAGCACTGCCTGAATATGTGCCTTAGGCTTCCATTTTTAATTGATGAAAATATCTGAGATTATAAAAGGACAATAATTACACCTTAATGCTGGTGTTTACGTGATCAGTTCAGACTCTTAGAAACGTAAAAACTAAACATTAAATATAATGGAAGAAAATGAAACATGGGTAAGCTGATACTGGTGTGACTCACAAGGGGGCGTGTCTGAAGCGCAAGGGGCGTGTCTGGAGCACAAGGGGGCATGTATGAAGCACAAGGGGGCGTGTTCGAATCATGGGGTGTGTCTTATTCTGAGGTTATTTAGTCGTTCTGTCAGAGTCACGTAGCTCTCTGTAGCACTACATGTGCTTCTGAGTCCTGCATTCTCCACTACTGAATATGAACTTCACAATCACTGTACTGATCTCTCTCTCTCTCTCTGTGTGTGTGTGTGTGTGTGTGTGTGTGTGTGAGAGAGAGAGAGAGAGTGTGTGAGAGAGAGAGAGAGTGTGTGTGTGAGAGAGAGAGAGAGAATGTTTGTGGTCTTTCTATATTTTAATCATTATTACTGATAATAAATCTAATCTAGAGATCAAGTTAGACACGTTAGTTAGACATTACTAGCTAGGACTGGTTAGAGCTTTGTTCTGGTTAGTGCTTTTTATTATAAATCTGTTTCATCACATCACTGAGTTACTCACAGCAGTGTCTCCAGTTTACACTCGTGTTTCTTCAGTAGATCACAGAGCTTCTCCACTCCTGAGTCTCCTAGTTCACACACACTCAGATCCAGCTCTCTGATGTGTGATGGATTTGTACAGAGAGCTGAAACCAAATCAGTGCAGGATTTCTCATTTACACTGTACTG